>KB664054.1:9760072-9823279 GCA_000349025.1 Anopheles minimus
AGCCCTGTATTCCTGATGTTTTGTAATGCCTCTTACAATTAGAATTCTATTAGAATAGAAGCAATTCGTAAAAAGTGATAAAATAAAGGCAATCCGCAAGAAAAATTCTAAAATTATGTACTTGTGACATCCTTGGTCTAATTGTATATCCCCTTCAAATCGCTCAAGCTGTTTGCAAGACTATTGAGAGCGAGGAGTGTCTCAAGAATAAACTTTAGATATGCAACCCTCTGCTCCAGTAATCCTGTAAAAAAACAAATAATAAACTTTTACAACTCACTAAACAACTAAGCAGACGTAGACATGAAAACGTATCAGATTAGAACTTATTTATGGTATAGTGCTTAATTTATTTTTCGTTAAATCATTTCATTCCTTCAGTTCCTTCAGAATACGTATTGTTTGTTTCTTACGGTTCCTAGTTCTAGTTCAAGGTTCTTAATATTTAATAATTTATTATTCTCAGTTTAACAGTGATTTTTAATATTCACGTCTTGTTATGTGACTAAGCTTTACTAATACCGGTCGTTACCAGTTATGTTAGTTATGTTCATATTTGGGAAAGTATTTTTGGTGACCTTGGTAGTTAACTCAATTCTTCATCGAAAAAGCATTTCTCTTTAATCGCAGAAGATGCTCGTTTCGTAACATGGTCTGGGAATTCTTCTAAGTGGAGTGCATAAATCACCCGACAATCGATGTCCAATCGATGCCATTAATAGCAACTCAAATGCCTTCGGACTTACGGATTACAACGTTTCTCTTATGGTATATCTATCTTCCTGGTATATCTTCACCGATTGAGGTATTGCTTCTCCGGCGGAAAGATGACTTCACTTTGTCTTCGGTCTTTATCATAAAAAAATATAACGATGTTCTCGATTCGATGTTGAGCTGGTAGTGCATGTAAACTATCGCATTGATCCAACTGTTTTTACAAAGTCCTATCATTGGCTGTCAATTATAGTCTGAGGATATTTACAATTAACGATTCAAAGGTTATTTTATGAAAGGGAACTTGTAAGAAATATTTCATTATACAGTTATATTTATAAAACATATCTATATATTTCTATGTCACAAATCATAACACTAGGAAGAACTCTTTCCCCTCTATCGGTGTTACGTAATAAATGGATGATCTCTTATGTGGTTTAATTTTCGTTTCATTCCCAAACGTTTAGCATAAACAATTCATAAATTCAACCCATTTCAAGAAAGACCACCCTGCGAACGAATCCATTAAATTCTACAGCATCAGCAAACTCCTGGGTATTATGCTGGCCCAACCAATATTCTTGGGATATTTGAACGAAAACGTGATATGATGCTGGCATACCAATCAGCACCAATAAAAGTGCGGATGTGCTCTTGATAGATAGAGGTACAGTTGGGTGTTTATTCAAACATAAACAAAGAGTGCATGGAAGATTTTTTCCTCGAAAAATGCAACTTGTTACTCGCCAAATTCCAACAACCAAAATCAAATCAGCAAACATTGCGTTGGGCTAATATTGGACGGTCAAGTTCAAGCCTACGCCGTTCATACAACGTCCAAAAATTCTCCGAAATTCAAAATATACGGTTCCTTCCATGGAGGCGTCCAAAAAAAAACGTGAAAGTGAAAGAGAAATATGGAAGAATAAAGCGTACGGAACGTTCGGCTAAAAGTACTACTTGTGTATACGGGATAGGGTTGAGAATTTCTTTTGGCTTCCCACGAAGTTAGACGTAAACGTGGGCAGTACGTGGACGTCCAATATATGTCCAACCGATGAGTTTTTCTTACCGGTCAATAAATTTGGGTAATATTGCCACCCTTGGAAACGCTAATGGAACAACCGTAACTCCGATTCCTGCTTCCAAAGATATAGGGCTGGCTTTGCTAAACTACCGGCCGGTCGGATAAATCGGACTACACTTTGTTTTACGGGCATACCTTTCGAAATTGTAGATTTTCCATTCATCGGATCCGATAGGGATATTTTATATGCCCCTGATCACAAAACTGGGGGTACTGCCTTAATCCGATTGCTAATATTCAAGGTAGTCCAGTCAGAAAAATAACAATGGCGTCCAATACCGGATCCTTGAACATAAATCAGTTTAAGACCTTTTACCAATTTATTTTACTGGTTGATTTATTATTATATAGCCACTTCTTTATTCGTTACAGCAGTTTACTGATATCTGAAAATATAAATGAATAAGCCAATGAATATAAAAGCAAACAGGAAAATACAAAATATAATAAATTATTTCAACGATAGCTTTGTTGTAATCAATAACCAAGTTATTGCTAATCGGTCAAAGAATGTCCAGCTTTTACGATATTCTCCATTAAATGATTTCCTCCCAACGAATGTCACTGTGGGAAAATTGGGAAAATTGAATTGCGTCCAATGAAGCGAATCAGTTGAATTGCTCTGATAAGCAAAGGTTGTACTGACTGTGGCACTTGCAAAGTCTTGTTAGCGCAAACTGCGTTACAAGAGTATGTTTTCCAGCAACATCGAAAAGCGTAGGAAAGGTTGTTGAAGTGGCTGTGTGGTTGACTGTGACTCGGTATAGAATAAAAAAAAGGGGAAACCAAACGACCGACTCAAATCCCCCCCAAATTATCACGGTGATTGATCTACAGACTTCCTCTGGTGCGCACAGTAGGTAACCATAAAACAAGTGCTGCACTCTGTTCCAATGATACGGAAAATGAACGAACTGAACTGAAGCTGTGTCCTGAACTTTAGCGTTCGTGATGCATGTGGATGACATACGTCCAACGGAAAAGTTGCTTCAAAACTTTGCAAAAAGATTATCAATTTGTTTATTAGCAGCAGTAAGGCACACTGCCATTAGGGTAATGAGGTAATGGTGAACGGCTTACCTGAGATATCGGAAGATTCCTTGTTTGCAGCAGAACGTCGTTCCCGTCGGGGCAGTATTCGGTATGATCGCTCCGCACTATTTGATTGACGCGCAATTTGACAGCAGTTGGCCAGCGTCTCCTAAATAAAATGGACTGTAAATGAATCATCTTAAATAACCAGATGAGACCAGACGGGAGACCAAGCTCGACAGTACGCTCGCGTGTGCAGAATCGGATGTATAGCATAACAGAGAGATGAGCACCCCGACACCAAAGCGAAATAAAGAGTTGGTTAGTTTTTACAAAAAATTAAGGTAGGAACACAACATTAAAACACAAAAATAAATTCAGGCACTATTCAATAAAGTTAAACAACTACAACTTCATCAACCTGCTAACAACAAATTATTAGACATCCACACTTTCTAAACCAAACTATGACAATCATCAATATCCTCAATTAAATGTATATAAACCTCAACAGGAACAAATTAATTAGAAATTTTATTTTGTAAAGAATTGTAGGAGCCTTACAGAAAAAAAATCATGACACTATAGTTTAAATAATTTTTTTTAAAGTAGATCTCAAACTTGGTAAACTTTTCTTCGAATCGAAAAGATAAGTGTAGTACAGAAACATGACCTAACCAACAGAAAAGGTGTCCCGAGTTTTCTCTTCTATTTTCTTACATTTGATTCTATTAACGGATTTAGTAGAAATCTCGTTCCAATGCTTGAACGGTCCAGCATTGTCATGCTTTTCTTAGCGAATAATATTGTGAAGTTCCCAGATACAAATGGTTCGTATGTGTGCTGGGGAGCTTAGAAGCTACAGACAGACGTTGGGTCACGCATTACCACATTGTACGTGTTAGCAGCCGTAAACCTAATCCTCGCTTGAATGCGTATGCTCCAGTTAAGCCCCATGGTCTTAAGGTATCGAGACTCACCCTCAAGCGGGTGAGAAGGTCGTCACCGTACCGGTAATCATCAGCCACTCTTCACGTTAGATTTTGTACCGGTGTTTTTTTTTTCCTTTTCCTTTCTTTCAACAAACATCAGGGAGTACATCTTACCGTGACGTTCTTTGTTCTTCGGGTTTTGTGCGAGGATAAGCAGTAACGCCTATTCACTTAAACTTTGGAAATAAAAACAAAGCAACAACTTTTCGATTACTGTAAGCACCTTGCAGAAGAAGAAAAAAACCACCCCCACCCCAAACAACAAAAACATTCCTTTTGCCCAAAAACTTTACACCCTTTGGAGGGTTAATTAGCGTCTGTTCGGTTGACAAGTCAGCGTGTGTACGGTTGGGCGTTCAATAGAAGGCTCGCATTTAGCCGTACTAAAAGTTTCACTTTGTTAACTCATTTTCGGTCGTTTTATCGGTGCACTTTCAGGGAACCATAAAAACGAAGATAATTGAAATCGGTGCGAATTTAGTTTTTTTCCTGTTTGGACAGACATCTGGCAGGGAGTAGACAAAGCTAATAGGGTCGTTTATTATAATGTTTGGCAGTTGCTTACATACAACACAATCGGTAGCAATTATTTGTTCCTATGTCCACAGGGTTCTTATTTCCGCATATTGATTTTTGTTATTACATATATTCTAAGACAAATAGTCTGGAATATCTGAGGAGAATAAAAAAAGATTCTAGTAACTAACAAAAATAAGTTAATATGTGAAAAATAAATATAGCAAAGTGGAGCTAATGAAAACTGTAGTAAGGCAGAAGGAGTTCGTTACTAATGAAGTCTATTAAGGTACCAAAATTATATATTAAACGATTTTTGAGATCTCTGTGTTAGTATAGTTGATATAAATCTATTGTAATTCGGTAAACCCTCAAGAGTGTCTTAAAAAAATACATGGAATCTTGGAAATCTTGGAACCCTATTTCCATAATTATCTCATTATTGCAGGTTGGACTTTCTCTGGACATATTTTCTAAGACAAACAGTCTGGCAATTCCAATGGCAATACAAAAAATTCTAGCAACTTATAATAAAAATTAATTTTTGATAACTAAACAGAGCAAATTGGCGCTAATGAAAGCTGTGTCCAGGGTATTCCAGGAGTTCGCTACCAATCAATACCTAAGAGGGTACCGAAAGTAATATTGAACAATTTTTGAGATAACAGAGATGAAGAAAATCTATGCAAAGTTATTATATCCACAGGTCATCAAAGTGTCTTCAAGAAATACATGAAATCTTTAAAATCTTGATATCTTATGTCCACAGTTATCTTGTTTTTGCAACTTGGATTTTCTCATAACATACGTTCTTGTACATACGGTCTGGTAATTCTAATGCCAATAACAAATAATTCTAGAAACTATCAAAACATCGAATAACTTTTGAAAAAATCTCCAAAGTGGCGTTTATGCTCCAAAGCAAGGATATTCTTGGAGCTCGCTACCAATCAAGTTATTCGAGCTATCAGAATTGAACATTCATCGCTTTTTCAGATAGCAATGTTGGTAAAATACATAAAATCTATTTTAAGTTCATATATTGTCAAATCCTCAAGAGTGTCTTCAAGAAATACATGAAATCTTGGAAACCTTGATATCCAATGTCCACAATTATCTTGCTTTTGCAAACTTGTATTTTCACATAACACACATTCTAATGTAACAAAAAATTCTAGCAGCTATCAAAAATATAGCAATAACTTTCGAAAAAAGCTCCAAAGTGGCATTAATGAAAGCCGTAGCAAGGATATTCTTGGATCTCGCTACCAATCAAGTTATTTGAGCTATCAGAATTGAACATTAAATGAATTTGAGATAGCAGTTTTGGTAAAATACGTAAAAATTATTTTAAGTTCATATATTGTCAAATCCTCAAGAGTGTCTTCAAGAAATACATGAAATCTTGGAATCCTTATAAGTCACAATCATGGATGTGACTTCAAGGCTTCAGAATGGATCTTTCTTTAGCATCACACACGTAAAATTTGTTCCCGGCTCAGTATTCGGAAAAAACAGCCTCCACAGACTACTCCCATAAAGCTTATTCAATATCAGTTTCACAGCGAAATTGCACTCGACGCAGGACTCACGTGAGCGTATTAGCATTTCGTGCTGCTAGTTACTAAATTGAGCATTTCGATCGAGCACCGCACCGTTATCCTGTATCATGCAGAATGTTTGTTAAACGACCCGGAAAAGCTCCACAAAGCAGTTGCCGTATGTAAATAAACAACAGCAAAAAAAAATCGAATCCTTTATTGATTCTGCGAAGCTGTTTGATTTTCCCATAGCAGCGTAAAGCAACCGTAGGCTTGTTTCGTCTGGAAGGCGTATGCTTTTGCAATTGGGTTCGGCTGTGGGGGGTTTGATATTTTGGAGTGCTAAGAGTGTGTCCAATCAGCTTCCAACGTCTGGACGGCTGTTCTGTTTGATTTTTCAATCAGCGATTTGCACACGTCACGCGCTTTAGATTTGTAGTCCCGTGGAGCACGGTGTAATATTTACATTTTGCTGGAACGTGATGCTGCCAGATGTACCTGGCAAAGTTCGTTTCGCAATGGTCTGTACGTTTGTGTACATTTAAGTATTTATGATTATTCCCATCGAGCGGCTCTATATTCCTACTAGAACATCAAGTATTTTAAAGAATAGATGAAATTGAATAGATATTGCTAGAATACTTTACATGATGCATGATTGGCAAATAAAATTTGTATGTTAAGTGTTACAAATTTTTCGAATTTATTTAAGAAAAAGAAAAGAATGAGAAAATAAAATCCTAAGGATGTACGTAACAAACATTTGCGAGTAATTTAGAAACTTTTATTTTCCAAATATTAAAAGTATTTTTCAAATCTTCTATTTCAATTATTCAGACAATTTATTGTTACCGGGGAAAAACTCCGCAAACAATAGTGTTTTTACTACTATTTTCCATGCAGCTATCCTAAACTGTGTGTAATGTACAAAATAGAGTGAAACTGCGTATGATAGAAACAAAAACAGAGCTAAACCGCAAAAAGAAACAAACATCAAAACAATAAGCACTTGACGCAGAATACTCATCACCGTAAATTTCGTGTGTAAGCCTTTCAATTTTATCGCAAACTTTGGGATATCCGGCAACATTTGATGTGTCTGGCAGCTACTGAAACACATAACGCTCATTGGTATTTACCCGCGCTGTGGTTATATACTACGGCACTCCAAATGGTTCTGATCCTGGCATTTTTGAAGTGCCCAGGGTACGTATAACTTTTGTTCGCGGTGATGCTCTAACCATTCGTCGCAACCACAGCTTCCCTGTGCGTAGTTTTGATGGCTGTTTGGGTGTTTGGTACATGTTTAAAGTGTTGAGCGATGTTACCCGGGGCGCAGTAGAGAAATGGAGAGCGATTAAAATGGAAAGTGTTGTGTGTGTCTTTAAAATTTTGCTCTACAATTCAACAACGTTGGTGTAACAATTTCTGATATGACACATTTTCGTCAAACTGCATCGTAAATGATTTTAAAAATTATGATTTCGTTAAGTCTTATCTTCCTGTGGCTTACTTAGGATCTAGCAATGGAGTGTCAATGAAGATATAGCCATTTCGTCAGCAACATTTCACTTTCCTTCCGTAAAGTACCGATTACAGCTTTACGGTCTCTCGAACGGTCAGCCGGTATCCGAAGCCCTCAATTGGTGCTAGAGATTGCAGCTAGATAGATAATTAAATATATTCATAGACACCAGCTTTCGTATCAGTACGCTCTCGTCACCTCTTCCCATGGCAGGAGACGGTGGGGAGAAGGAAAAAGGGAAACGATATAAATCAGATTGCGGAAGAATTCGTACCGTTTCGCACATCAGCAGGCAGAGGATGCAAAGGAGATAAATATAACCGCGGTCTAGGCAGTGTGTATTCGCAGCCCCACGGCGGAGGAACCCGAGCGAAGCTATAATAATAAACTTCTTGCCAGTGGATGGGGAAAATAAAAACATAAAAAACACACCCTCCCCCCCCCACGCTTGGCACGGGGGGAGAATGGGGGGGGGATCGATCCCGGGTAAATTGTTTCCTAACCTCTGATCTGCATATCAGCCATGACCGCTGCTCACTAACCATCCGGTACCCTTTGCTCCAGAACGACATAAATCTTTCGCCAACGCGTTGGTTCTCGGGCACCGCACCAGCCATACAAATTTACAACCCCGAAGGCTGTCGCTGAGCGGGGACATACCGGGGATCGCACGAAGTTGTCCATCGTTTCGCTTTTTCGCTATTTTTGCTTCTCACCGCCCGAGCATCAGCTTGCTTTGATGACGGTTGGGTGAAATAAAGCGCGGTGCACGGGATGGACGTATTACCCGTCGCATAAACTGGCACCATCACCGCCATTCCTAACCGTTTGCCACATTTTGTTTATTTGCCGAAGTATGAAGCAAGGTGCGTCGTGCGATTGTTGGGTGGTCATTAACCGTCTTATTTACTTAGGTTTTACTTTCGCAAAGCAAGTGCATGGTGTATCGGTATGAGCCTGAGACCATTCAAGGTGCAAAACGACATGTCAAAATGGCGAATTTATGCAGAACAATCATGACGACTGCAGGAAATGAAACCGAAAAAATTATGTCATTCGTCGTTCGCTGTTCATTCCATCTAAGTTCAACGTTTTCAAGTTCAAGTTTTTGAGTAAAATTTTGCTTCATGATGACAATAAATTATACAACACATATCTGTAATAACATAATTTAGTCTGAAGAGTAATTGTAATTTTTAGGGGTTTTTTAAATGTTTTATGAACATACAAGACATCTTTCAAAATTTAACTACTCAGCTAGATTGTTGAATAAAATACTATAAAATAAAAAAAGTTATAAATTAGGTTTGCATCAAAATGTTGTCAGAAATTATATAAATTATTACATTAATATATAAGACATTTCTTCTGCAAAATAGAAGTACGCAAGTCTTCATTATCCTGGAAAACTCAAGTGCATCTCAAAAAATGTATCTCAAGGACTAATTCTGTTATTTTTTTTTTTCAAAGTACGGTTATTATCAAATAAATAAATAATACTAAACACATGCAAAATCTCTGAAACATGCTCTTGTAGCACTGCAAGTGAAGTCTGAATCTTTGATGTCTATATTCCTCATGGATTTTTTCCGATACATTTCATTGACAAATAAGTTAAAATTAAAAACCTATCAAAAAGAAAAACTAGCAGTTTTTCTTCAAGGATTTTCAACTACTTTCAATATGCCATTTTTATTTCTATAAGAATTAGATACAACGTCTTTATGATTCCATAACTTACATCAATAAGCCAATTTACCGATGGAAACATTAAATATTTACCGATGATTAGGAAATGATTGAAGTACACTTAGGAAAAGCATTTATACCATCTCTCCATAGTTATTCCTTACACCAACAATCATAAATGAATATCCCAAGCAGTCTTGTGCGAAGCGCAGAACAAACAGTGACCCCAAAGGATAAGCGATGGTATTTAAGTAATGATCGTACCTTGAACGCTTGCCGGAACTTGTTGCTCATGATGTTGTACAGCAGTGGGTTGATGCACGTCGACAGATAGTAGAGGATGCCGGAGATGTACGTGGTGACGACGAACAGCTTCAGAATTAGCGGGTCGGAAGGCTGATGGTCCTTGTCTACACCGTAGATGTAAACGAGCCGCTGCGCATGGAATGGTGCCCAGCATAGGAAGAATGCTACTACAACGGCCACTAGAATACGTGCGGACACCAGAAATTAGAGAGGGAGAAAATTGAAGTTAATGTTTATCATGGAAGCGTGCCTATGTATCTTCAACATCCCTGTATCTCCACAGTAACAGGGGGAAGTATTTTATACTAAATCAATGGGATGATATCATGTTGAGGGTACTCAGTTTTCTTGAGTGAGCACAGAATCCAAACAAATATCCCAGAACACTGCGAGCCTTGGAGTTTATGAATATTTCAGACAACCTGATTGAATCGACCCTTGCTGTATAATTTGGTAGATTATGTTTAAGAAATTATTTGGAAAAAACGCTTTAAGTTTCTTCACAAGTAAATTCCGCTTATGATTAAGATAAGCCCAGCGAGGAGACCATAAACAATAAAACTTTTATTGGAATACATCACAAGAAACGCGAAAAGTTCTCCAGAAAGTTTTATGGACGTAAGAGTGTGAGTCAATATTTCTGAACGATTTCTAACCCAATTGCTGTTGCTCTTTAAAGTTAAACAATCCGCACAGACTTGCTTAATGTCTTTGCAGACTAACACGTGCTCAGCCGAGTACGTAACCGAGGGGAAACAGTTTTTGCTCCGCTATCTTGATGCAGTCATATTTTTCATTCATACCGACAACACCTGTCGGATTAAACGACTCCAACGACCAGAAGCTTTCTTCGCAATAGAATATACATTCGCACGTTTCCCTTTACCCGGTTTTCTAACCTTGTGAAAATTTATCGTAATTTTTATGACACCCCAATCTATGTGCTTGACTACACTCCCACCTCCAAGCTCGGATTTTTCAGGGACTTAGCCTTTGAGCGAAATGTTATGCCCGCAAATTTATCATAATCACCAGATCTGTGAGTAAGTGTCATAACCGGCTGCTTGCTAGATTAAATGGCACAGATTTTGGGATTTACAATTCCGGCTCATTTGGGAATTGCATGGGTTATCCAAGGTATTCACGACCTCACAAACTGTGTTTGATTTGCCTATATAGGAACAAAATATTTTTGAAATAAATATTTTCTAAATATACTTTGGGTCTTTTATAGCATCCGTCAGCTATAATCTGGTGTTCTAATATCCCAATATAGCGAACGAAGTATTGTTCATTTTTGGGCACTTCATAGTACCCAAAAGGACGTTGAAGACTGCCGAAATTAGCTCACCAAGCAGTGCCGCTCAGCAGAAAACGATTCGCAAAGATATTTCAGTTATTCATAGCTGTTTACATAGGACTTACATTGGAAATGAAAATATTTGCGTTACACAAAATAAGCTGGGATCTCACATTAACCTTTGCCTTTTCCGTGACTTCTCGAAGCCCTTTGCTGTTCGTTATCAAATTGTAGATGTGGCAAAACCAATCTCACTTTAAAACTCCCTATTTAAGGTTGTAGTCTGTTGGATCACTTTGGTAATGGAGATACCTTGAGATTTTAAAGTTTACCTCAAAAGCGACGTTTTTGGGGATGGTGAGCGATTCCCGTAGTCACTCAACGAGTTCGCTAGATATTGATTCAAGCTGATAGTTTTTTTTTCTTCTTGGCTGACGATTTATTATATCTTACCAAGCATCTTGAGCACGCGACGGGTGCCCTGACTGTTGGCGGACGACTGACGTGAGCTCGGCACAACATTGTTTCGTCGCTGGAGGGTGCCGTCACGCTGCATCAGCGTGGAGGAGCGCAACTTCAATCCGATCAACGCGTACAGCACCGTTATGAGCGTCATCGGCGCGAAGAAGAACAGAAAGGTGGAAAGCTCGAAGGAGTGCTGAATGATGATGCGCTTCACCACGCACTGATCGATTCCACCTTGGTTGGTGACACCGAACTGCAGCGCCTGCGGTACCGCCGACACGATCGCGATCAGCCAAATCACAAAGATGAAACGTATCGCACGGCTGAGCTTCGACATCGTATGCGAAAGAAACGGGTGGCAGATCGCGACGTACCGCTCCACCGTGAAGGCGGTGATCGTCAGCACGGTCGCGTTGGCGGACGTTTCCGCAGCGATGCCGCGCAGCACGCAAAACGTTTCGCCAAACACGTACGGGTACTTGCTCCAGATGAAGTAGATCTCCTGCGGGACGCCCGACACGAGCAGCAGAAAGTCGGAGACGGCTAGGCTAAATAAATAATAGTTGGTGGCGGTGTGCATCGACCGATTGCGGGCGATCACGATGCACGTGCTAATGTTGCCGACGACACCGGTGAGGAAGATTAGCAGATAGATGACCGTGATTGGGATTACCACGTACAGTGGGTCGCGTTTCGGACCGTACAGCTCGGTTAAGTTGTCGACTCCGTCGGGTAGTGCGCTATCGTTTTCCGGTGCCAAGCCATGTATCAGCTCGTGAGACATGTTCAGCAGTGTCGTACTCACACTGCTGGGGAGAACCAAGTCACCGGAGTGGTGCGTTTCATACCGTCCACTCAGATGCGTTCTTGGGCTTCCGATCAACGAAGTTACCGTTGACAGTAGCAACTGTGCGTCACGTTCCGTTCGTATGCCACCGAGTTCCGCACTAGCACCCGGCCACATGATGGTGTACGATACTTGCCCGGCGTTAATTTTATTTATCGAGGGCCAATGAGCAGCTTTTTTGCCACTGTTGGTTGACCACTCCTCACTTGTGATTCGTCCGTGTGTTTGAATGTTTTTTTCTTGCTTGACCTTCTCACATCGCTAGACATCATCTATGGATGGTGTTCCAAGTAATCACATATTGTCTCGCTATGCTCGTGTCTACAACTTAGAGTGGACATCAACATTCACTCAAACGCCATAATACCTATGGACGAAAGAAAAGACGAGCATTAATATATTGCATATTTCATTATATTATATTTTTATTTATATTTCATATTCATTTCTTAATTTGCCCTAGGGTATACAAGAAACCTTATAATCTAAAAACAGTAATCTAAACCTATCCTAACAGAAAATGCGTGAAAAAACAACATAAAACTATACAAAAAAAGGAAAAAAGACAGAAGCAGTAAGTAGGGAAGTAAAGGAAGTTTGTTGGTTGATGATAATAGACGGGAACGAAAGGATGGCCGGGATATGTTGTAATCAAAATGATGGGAAGAAGTGTTGATGGCATTGAGGATGGGATCATTACGACCCACTGCCGTGCGTCGAATAGGGTTACAGGGGGTCTGGTGCGAAGGGTCCGGGAAGGAACATATAAGGAGATAGAACTAAGAAATGGAATGGATCTTTGAGGTTAGCAAGGCCCAGGAGTGGACAACTCTCCTCATAACAGAGCAGAGCAGAGGAACGAACACCAAAGATTTTACATACTGCAAATCTGGTGAAGGCCCTCTGCACCCGTTCAATAGACTGGATGTGTATTTTGGCTCAAAAAGATCAGATCACAGAGCAATACTCAAGTAAAGATCTAACCACTGCGTAGAACAATGCTTTCAAGCTTAGGGGGACGGTGAAGTCACGAGCCACATGTTTCATTACACCAATATTATAATCATACAACACATTCAAGCACTTTGAAAAACTTGAGGAGAGATACCTTGAAGATTTAATGGCTAAATGTATAAGATTATGAGATACAGTCGTTTACATCTAAAATGGAACACCTTGAAATTTCATCGACGCACGGGTTTCAAAGCTTTGTCACTTATAAATTTAGTGCCAATTCACAATAGTTGAAGTGTTCAGAACCCAAGATCTATTCTTTAGCTTCACGAATGCGCTCAAAATGGAGTAAAACATAGTTGAACTACCTTTGAAACATAAAAACAGCCAACAGAATTGGAAGATTTTGCACGCTCACATGTAAAGTGGGACACTTCGATTTTAAGATGTCATGCATAAAATCTGTATTATGTTTGGAAAAAAACATTGTTTTTAAATATTCAATAACGCAAAAATAAGCTGATATCGAAAAACTGTTACAATTTTGTGTGATATTGCGACGTTACGTGCGTTAGTATTGTTAAAATTATAAGTTATAGTATTATTAAGTAAATGGAATATTTATAAATAAATACACTAAAAACTCTTATGACTGTAGTTCATAAATGGGTATTCAATAATATAGTTCAATTTAGGCATGTGCTAATAATTGATAAAGTTTGATAATACTAATGATCAGTTATGGAAAGTAACTAATTAAGAACGTATTTCTATCGTTAGAATTTACATGTGCTTTGATTGTATCCTATTTTTTCAAGAAATTTAGTAAAGGTAAAGTGTCCCACTACCCGACACTTCCGAAGGGAAAGAATAGATCTTGGATTCTAAAAAATAAAATTCTCGGCAATTGTTACTATTTAAGAGTAATAAAGCTTTCAAAAACACGTGCGACGGAGAAATTTAATTTGTCCCATTTTAGATGCGAGAGGCTGTATAATGCTCTAACTATTCTACTAATTGAAGGTGTACTAAAAAAGAGGATCCGAATGAATTGTCAAAAAATAAATGTAAAATTGCGAGTTCTTACATGAAAATAGTGCAACTTCATCACCATACGAGTGACCTTTGGGCTGTCCGTTCGTCGAAGAGCAAAACGCCCACAACTTCGTAGAGCTCCACATGGAGCAACAGATACGTTTTTGCAGTTATTTAGAAGCAACCACCTTTCAGCATGCTTTTAAGGTGCTGAAATGTTTTATAGCTTCTAACCACTTCGGCACAAAGCTAGTTTCAAACCAATCGCCTACCCTTATCGCGCACCGAACCAGAACCCCCCCGTGCTCTGGTTCTGGTTGCCCTTATCCCCGGTTGCACCGCGGCAAACAGCGAAGGGAAAACGATAATGGTGATGACGGATGGTGATAAAACTGACATTGTGTATCCTTTTGCGCTAAAGGTAAAACGACCCGAAGGTTGATGGACTGGAATATCACAGATGTGCCATGTTGCACCACCCATATGCCGAACGGTGCTTCCCATTCGCAAGGACATAAGATACTGTGATACTTGCCGGCTCTGACGTAGTTGGCCGTATGGTTTAAAAAAAATGGATTGCTATGTATCATCTTCGCTTGAAAGACACACCGTAAAGAGCTTTAGATTTCTTCCCCTATTGTTGTTCGCTCTTTTCTTATTCGAATGCATCTTTTTTCTGTTTATTTAACTTTTTTGCATGTTTGAGGATTTTTTATAGAAAGTGGTCAAGGTTGTCTCTTTTGGTAATTTTTTTTTACTAGTACACCTGCTCAAAACTAGCCCATAAACGTTACAGAGCACTACAGACTACTTAACAAGGCATTACCAGAATTCTTGGAACTTTAAAGCTTAAATGAAATTATTGTATTTTTCCATCCTTCCCAACGAGGCGCCACGATGCATCTTCAAAGTCTACTACTGCCCAAGAAGTAGCGTAGAAAATTTTAAAATCTCAAAACTAGCTTGTATGGAGAAACTGAAGAATCCTTCCGAATACTTCACAATACATTGCCACAATTTCTGGGATTTGGAATTTTTATTAAAATTATTGTATAATTTCATTACTCTTAACAAGATACCAAACAGTATTTCAATGTCCAGTACTGCCCAATAAGTTGCGTAAGAACTTCAAAATCTCTCAGCGCTAGATTGTTTTTAGGAACTGAAGACATTACCCGAATTCCTAGAACATTAAATATTTGATAAACTTCATGTTTATTTCTGTTCTTCCTCACAGGGCAATAAGCTGTATTTCAAAGTCCAGCATTCCCCAATAAATAACGCAGGAAATTAAACATTCTAAAAGCTTGATTGTTTGGAAACATTCAAGAAACCTTCAGAATACTTTATAAGGCTTTACCAAAATTCATAGAATTTTAAAGTTGGAATGAAACTATTCTTCCTCACCGCACGCCAAGTAAGACCTTATAAGTAGCGTAGGAAATGAGGAATTCTTAGAGTAATGTTGTCTTTAGGATCTGAAGAATGCTTCAGAATACTTTAGAAGGTATTACAATAATTCATAGAACTTTTGACTTTAAATAGACTTCGTGTTTATTTCTGTTAATCCCCACAAGACACTAAGCTGTATTTCAATGTCAACTACTACCCATTAAGACGTGCAGGATATTCAAGATTCTGAAAACTATATTGTCTGAAGAAACTGAAGAAACCTTGACATCTTTGGCGCGAATTATTGTCACATCATTTACAATAATCGTCGTTTCTGATACATGCTCGTGTGTTGTTAAGCCTCAACTGTTTGTTGGACCCATTTTGCTTCCATCTTGGATGGGATCCAGCGAGTTTGCGTGGTTTCCAGCAATAGATCACAAGAAACTCAAAAGAGTTAGACAATTATATTTAGTTTGGCACAGAACGGCAGTTTCGCATTGACATCAATTATTCACCCGAGACTGTTTTGAGCACCCTTAATATGGTATGTCTTGCAAAGGCAAAGGCTACAAGCGTAACTAAAACACCCACATAATTTCTTTCACTATTACTGAGACACAGCGTATTCATCACAAGATGCCTTGGTGAATGGTACCATTCTGCATCAGTTTTACTCACGCAACACAAAAAGCGTTCACTTCAAAGACGCCCATCTTAGAACCGAACTAAGTCGAATGTAACCATCAACATCAAATTGAAAAAGGTCGATGCACAGAATACATACTTAAGAACTCTCATACCTTCCGATATTCCCCAAAAAAAAACATAAAAATGATACAGATTTCAGAATTGTCAGAAACCAAAAACACTTTCGCTCTTTTGTTGTGAAAGTCATGCGTGCAGGATGCCAGACACTCATAGACGAGTTTTTCCGGATGTTTCTAGTCATAAAACGATTAATTTAAAACTCTTTTCCTTTCACTTTTTCCTTCCTCTGCTCATTCCGGGCTATTTTTTGTGTACGAGTTCAGCGTGATATTTGGACCACCCGAAGACAAGAATCCTTATAATCTTATCGTTTGCCTACAGTGGAGACCACCCAATAATTAGCCGGACATTAATTTTCCGCCCAGCAATCCCCATTTGCGCTGGAAAGTTTTCCATCGGGGTCATACGATTTTACGACGCACGAAACTATCCGGTTCAGCCCTGTAAAGAAATCTATGCGGCAATGCAGGCAACGGGGTGCCCTTTTTTACGACCGACGAGCATTACGGGCGGGAAAATAAAAGTTCAGGGAAAAAGCAACAGACGACCGTGTCAGCAACCTCACCAACACCAGCCAACCATATGGGAGGTTCGTTTCATAGCTGCCACAAAACAGGGAGCAAATAAAACTCAATCATTTCAATAAAAAGGGTAATCGGTGTCAAACACTTCCGCTGGATAAAGTTCACTGGGTGTAGCACATAGACGACGAGAAGTTTTCACTGCTGCAAACTTTCTTGACCCTGACAATAGGCGAAAGAGCTGTGTCCAACAGCAATCCAAGATACAGTTCATGGTCATTACGTTCATGTTCATTTCGTATTCACGCAGCTAATATAATACATTCCGATTGTCGAGAATTCATCAGAGAATTGCGACTAAGTAGACATTCTGAAGGACATTTTTCTGGAGCTTTAAAGATATGCTAATATATCGAGGATTTTTGGTCATCCTCATCCATCTTCTGCGGGATTAGCTGGGCTTGTTGAGATGAGTAATGTTAGGATTATAAAACTAATCATTGATGACAGCAGCGGATAAATCACTTCAAGCTGTGTGGCATCGTCCGCAAATGTCTCTCCATTAATGTGGAAGTTTCAATTCAAGTTTTGATACAATTGTTAATACAAAATCAGTAATACAAGCATAGAACGGTTATTATTAAAACCAAAACAGGATTGAGATTGTTGGATAAAACACGAAAACGTGTAATCAAACAAAATGGTAAACACGAAAGTTCTAATCAAACATAAAAATCAACTTTTGTCTACTCCCAATGGACACTCCTTTGTATGACGGGTCCTAGCGGACTTTGACATTCTACACAATTCTTCAAACAAAACATCACCTCTATTGGGAACCAACTTACTCATTTTTGTCCCCAAAAAAATCAATCTAATGGACGAAAAGAAAAAAAACGAACTCGCTTCTGTCCAAAAGGCCGGAACATGACATTCGGACGTTAAAAATGTGCCTGGCAAAAAGGCAACTCCTAGACGTACTGTGGCTATTCGTAAAACGACAACAATAAAAAAAAACCCTCCCGCAATAAATAAATGGACATATTCCAGAACCCCTCGCATGGTGGAATTCTCCGCACCGCAACGATGTCAGTTGCTTTCATTAAATATTGTCTCGCATTACTTACATTGCTTCTGCAACATTGGTTCCTGCTTGCGGTTTCGGCAGGTGTTCGATACACCGAGGTGTGGCACTACAACAGTTGACACAAAAGTTTGCCCGAAAAGAAATTCGACCACCACCGTCCGCATTCGCATTAACCGCGTGGGACCGGGATTGATTTATACACTCGGGAATCCAACGGTCTGACACCGAGGAAAAATAAAAAGGCAAGAAACAATCTACCCTCCAGCAAAGGGACGCAGATTGTAAAACGAGGCGTTACTTCGACGGGAAGTTTCATCTTGCGGTGAATTAATTATAAGGATATCTTAAGTTTACACGCGTAGATGGTAAAAATCGCCATAAAGTGTATAGTCACAGTGGACAATTTATTCAAACATTTTCCCCTCACAATGCGGATGGTTTTCTTGCCATAAAATAAAATCTACTCCTTATTGTTTTGCAGTGTTTTAAATTCTCTCCGTAAGCAACAAAATTCTTCTAAAAAAATGTTAGATTATATTCCTCTAATATCTGTTTTGCTTTGTCAACACTGTTTTGTACCACTTGGAAGAAAGTATTAGCTTGAAACAATTAATTAACAAAAATCATATTAAAATCAAGATAATTAGATAGAGGAATTTGGTAAACAGAATTTAAATGAAACTCAATTTTCTTTTAGTGAACTTCGAGAGAAATTCATTAAAACTGAAACTGAAAATTTATTAACGACAGCAAGGAACCTTGAAGAATTGTCAAAAGAGATGCCTTAAAATATTCTTAAGTTAGTTGATCGTCATATGGAAAACATCTTGAAAACCTAGTAATAAGTAATAAGTAATAAGATCCCATCAACATACTTAGGGGTTTTAAAGTCTGTTGCTTACATAGCATATAAAAAACAAATTTATAAAAAGTCTAAAGACCTGGACTTTATTACTTCGAGTGGAAACGTCAGTAAGTAAGGAAAATTTATTAACGACAACAAGGAACCTTTAAGAATCGTCAAAAGAGATGCCTTAAAATATTCTTAAGTTAGTTGATCGTCATATGGGAAACATCTTCAAAACCTAGTGCTTTATAAGATCCCATCAACATACTTAGTGGTCTTAAAGTCTGGCCGTAGCAGTTGACTAGCTCTTAAAATTCTACGTGGCGCTAACATGTTGATGGAGTTCAGTAGATACAGGGCGTTAAAGTTCCCAGTGATAGTATTATGTAAAAATAAACGCTGTGTCGTCATTCTGTCGCTGTGCTGCAAAGATCCTTATCTAATAATAAGCATCATCAATCATAAGGAGAAAAAAATAAAAAGACATATGTTTTCAGCAATTTAAAACGTTTCAAACTCATTACATTTTTAGTGAACCATATAGATATTGAAATAGAACTCCATTTTATAATGTCACCCAGTCATCCGTTTACTATTATCGAGAGAGAACAAAAATACTTATAAGATATCGTCATAATAATGACATTTTCTCCGAGTTTGTAAAGAACAGATAAATGACAAAATAGTGAGAAGACGTTTTCTAGGAATTCTTCACCAGAGCGTCTCTCAGTTTCTTTCAGCGAAAAAAGATCCAAACTATACGCTATGAGTGACATGGGAAATATCTTTTCTGGGAAAAATCATCAATAGCAGCATTAGTCACATTTACTAAAAGGAACACGAGAGGATAAGTAAATAGCTTCTAATGTTTGTCCATGGTATACCAAATGAAAGTAACCAACCCTTAATCACTGCCAATAAGGGAATCATTGAATTCTAAAAAATTCTGTGTATTAGAACTTTTTTTTAATGTTCTAATGTTAGCCATCACGAAGATGTAAAATAGTTCTTATTAGTAGACTTTCGAGTAAAAGTTTTAAATAAATCCTTAAAAATCTGGAAATAAAACACTAAATTGAAATGTGACATGTTTGCCGTATTCTGTAATTTAACGATAAATCCCTGAAGCCTCGTCTAAACCGCATCAGGTGAAAATGAAAGTGACATTAATTTTCCTTTCACATCTCACCCCGCTGTATACTAATGCATTCCGCTTCAATAAACGGATAAGCTTCGTTTGCATCAAATATGTTTTTGTAACACCTTGCCTGCAAGCGCCCGTCACTAACTGGCGAATGGCAGAAGCTGCGTCAGTATCAAGCCGGTGTTCGCACACCAAGATCGCCCAAACTGTTGCAAGCGGGTGAACCAAAATAATGAAACAGATTACTGTCCATTAAATCATCCTCTGCCGCACAGCGTTTCGGAAAAGCTCCAAATAAGTCCCAGAGACTAAGCTAATGGTTAATTAGCTTAATTATTCACTAGCAGCAATTTATCATCCATCCCGCGTAATGGCTGAAGTGTGACGACACCACCAAACTACGCCACTCAATTTACCATAAGAAGAACGAAAAAAAACATGTTGATTTCACCGGACAACCACCAGGCAGTTGCATATCATAGAGTGGTGGGAGAGTTATTGGACGCAAGACTTGGGATGGGTTTTGTTTTTTTTTATTGCCGTGTGGTATGAGTTAATAACCACCGGGAGCGGTTGCATGGACGAAGATAAGAGCATCACAATTAATGAGCGGTGAAAGTTTACTAATATTATCGTTTCCAAAATTTCAGTCGAAAGCATCCGTGTGTGTTTGTGTTGGTCTATGATAACGCAACCCTAACGTTCAGTGCAGTCATTACCGTACATCAGATACGTGGACAAGCAATAAATTCGAAGGCCCTCTCCAGATATCCTCCAAGTACTCTCCAAAAACCTTTTATTAGATTGTTTTGTGCGGTTGTCTAATGAAGTAAAGGCTCGATATCATGAGAAGTCCTTACAGAGTTCAATAAAACTTTCATTAACTGCACAAACGCCTAGAATACGTTCAGATTTGGTTGTATAAACACATAATGGGAAGGTGCTACGATTCTATGTGTTCGTCATCAACCAACTCAAAATTGAGTGCCGGATACGTGAATCCCCAGAAGAAGAAAAAAAACCCTCACAACTGTTAATAAATGTGCTCTTTCCCAACATATCCATTTTATAATTACAAGACCCAGACTGCAGGTAAAATCCCTAGGTCCTTCTGCTCTTGTACTTCCAAGTACTAGGGATAGGTATAAATAGCAACATTGTTGTTGTAGTTCAACCGAAGATGCAAGACTACAGAAGTATCAAGGGTGTTAGCCAAAGTGAGACCAACTGTCCGAAGGATACACGCGAAGAAAACACTTCAGCTTATTCAACACAGATTCGCTTTGGGCATTTACTCCCCACCCAAGTTTTTTAAGTCATCCAACGCAAAGCCCAAGTACATTAGATCTTCGTCGAATTAAGACGTCGACAATCCTTCAAGCCGGACCCGATTTACAACGGCTGCTTGGGAACGGAAAATAAAGCATTTCTAATAAATAAATACACAACAAGGTACCCGGTTCCGAAGATTACAGTGTAACCTGCCGCACGAGGCCGTACAAAACATTGTTTTATTTCAGGTTTCACAGGTTTCGGAAGCGGATGCTGTATGAAATAGCCGTGCAAGTGGTGTAACGCGTAGGGCGCAGAGAAGGAAACAGATAGATACGGCTAATCCACTGTATCGGCTTTTCAACCATCTTGTAGGTATCGTGCATTCATTGGATCTTTTTAAAAAGCCGGAAAATCCTTTTGTTTCGTAGGTTTTGGGAGGAAATGGAGCGTTGAAAAAGGGTGCTTGTTTTTTTCTTGTTTTGCGTTTTCCCGGTTTTGGGTTAAATTATGTACAATCAATTCTATGTATTGCTTATTACTGGGTTTTCGCTAACCGTTTAGGATTGTTGAGAACGTAACTGCTGCTGAACACTCACCCGAATTTTTCAACGAAAATAATTTATTCGTTCACGAATTGTTTTATTACTTTGTTGGATCACACGAACTCGGTTTGGTAGTTAATTTAATCTCCGACGTTAGCCGCAATAGGATAACAGCAGCAACGCATCACTTTGATAGACGGACACTCAGTGGAAAGCTCAACGAATTTAATTTCTGTTTTATTTTATATCCGTTGCTTCCGTTTTGATTGCTTTAGTTGATCGTGTGGCCCTCCGTGTGACAAAACAGGATATCCTTCATGTATTCTAACGTTGTTTCCAAATTAATGGTAGCGACACGTTTACACGCACTATGAACACTGAGCCTAAAGCTCCCTTACAGCAACCACCTCATGCTCACAACCAGCATAATCACATACGCTTGGACATAATGACGCTCACGCAGCGAGACATTATTTTATGGCATCGTTTAAACACTTGGACATGAGCACTGGGACGAAACATGGGGACACTAAGCAACGAATTATTCGTATGATTAAGTATCCGCAGGCGATGGAGTACACTAAACCGTTGTCGCACTGGAACTGCTACCCGGCAGTCGCGCACATCCGAAATGGCAATCCCACCGTGAACCGAACGCACCTCTACTAGCGGAAATAACGCGGATGCTTCCTGCGTGTGTTATATGTAGCCAACCGTTTCCAACGTTTCGTACGCTTCAAGCGCACGCTCCATGAGCACGATCCACCGAGCGCTCTACTTGTTGAAAACACGGTAACACGTGGCGTACTGAACAGAAGTGCAATGTCCAACAACCCGTATGGACCAACCGAACGAAACTTGCCGATATTCGTTCTCGCTCTCTTGTTCGTGTCATCTCGTTCTTACGCATTCGTTTCAATCGAGGTGCTCCATAACAACAGGGGTTTCATGGTTGTTGGAAAACATTTGAAAATTTTAAGAAAGAGAAAACATCAAAACACAGGTGTAGTAGACATGAACAAGTTATGAGAAAATAATAGATATAAATAAAAAAATAATGCCTCTGGACTAAAACCTCTGGACTACTCATGTGTCAAAAATTACAACTTTGTAACAAATAACTCAAACTCCAGTATTTCTGGTGAGTAATTATGCAAACACTGAGCTCCGTAAAATGTATGTAGCACAACAAAGTTTACAAATTGAATGAATGCAAAAGTGTTCCATAATTACGAACTTTTGCTTCAGTAATGATGATAGTTTTTGCATTCTTGTATACAATTATATTTTCTCAGTAGTTTTTGGTTGTTAACACATTTGATTGTGCACAGTATTACTTAATAATTAAAAAAATTACATATACAAACCTTGGAATCTGTACTGTAATCAGTATACCTTAACAATAAGAATGTAAAATGATTTAAGAAATAGTTTCTTCGTGGAAATCCACAAATATCTCCACCTTGCAAAAATAACTAATTTCCTATTAATCATAACAACCAAAAAAAAAAAAATAGATGATGACCGATCAACCCACAAGTCATAGAGATTTCTCAAAAGTTTCTCAATTTTAAAATCCTCGACCGAAGAATTTAGTGACTATTGAACTTTTCTTATTACTATTCTACTCCACCTTTTATTCAACTTTCATTTTTGAATATACCTTGCTCCAATCAAACGAGAAAAATTCAGGTAATTCTTGAAAGAAGGAGCTGAATGGAAAAAAAATTGTATATTGCAGTAACTCTTACAGTATATAAACTGTATTCTTGAAAAATTGATGTATTTATTGTTTGTTGTGATGAGAAGGAGCACAAAATACATTTCATATAATGAATAACTGAATATAACAGCTAACATACGACTGCCTTAATTTTGTTTGCTTGTATAGTATACCAGCCTAGTATCTAGGGCTCAATATTGGCGTTCATAGGTGTCTGCCATAGATAAAACTAAATCTCCACATACCCTAAAACACCATCCTCATATTTCTTCTTCAAAATCCTGATTTAAACAGGTGGCATTATACACTCGTGAATCCGGTAATCTCTTTTTAGGGGATAACAAACCTAAATACTACTCTCATTTCTCTCATGCCCTGAAAACCCCTGTAATGTGTTACGTTGCTACATTATAGACGCTGCAAAAAAGTTAAAAACACTTTTATTTATCATTTTTCCAATGTTTAAACTGAACAGTTAATGTGATTGTAAAACAACATTCTATGCAAATGTTTGTTTGTCTTTTGCTGACACATTTTCAATTAAACAAGAAAGTGATAATAAAACACAGTTAGATTTTAAAATATGACTGGGATATTTTTTAAAGTTTCTTGATGGTATGACGTTGTTTTTAAAGTTAAAAGATATAATATTTAATTTGTATAATATTTTTTTTATTATAATATGACATTAAATAAAGAAAATAATATAAATTAAAAAGATTGAGGTAAAATTTTGACTGGACCAAAAGGGTGATCTGTACTGTTACGAGTAATTCATGTCACAACTATCAACCGTTATTAAAAGAAGGTTATATGAAAAGAAACCCTATTCTATTCCCCTATTCAAAGCCTTAGAGGAAGAATATTTAAAAAAATAATTCCTATTATTAAATAAAACTACTCATCACCGAGAAAAACCATTTTCCAAGCCATTATCAAATTGAAAGAAAGCATTATGTAACTGACAATGTGCTACAGAACGCACGACGGGAATGTGCCTGCCAAGTGCTAACAACTCTACCGTATCTTATGAAACAGAACGATTATGAAATGCATCCCAAACAATGGAGATCCTATCCTCACGAGCACACATCGAAAAACTACCAATAAATGAGCCGACACTTGTTTAAGCGTTCGGGAACGAACGATCATGTTTTTACCATCCATTAATGAGAACCATTAATTGTCCTCTGTCTCACCCAAGTCAACCGTTTCGGGAACAAGGAAATGTTTTGAAAAGCTAAACGCTCCCTTACTTGCTCAGCAGAGAGCTGTGGGGCGGCTGCTCTTGCTGCTGCCCACTATTGTTCTGTGTGTACAGGTTGCGTGAGATTCCAAATTTTCCCTAACAGCTGTTACACGTCCCGAATCGGTTCTATTCATGGGGGTGTCCGCGCTATGAATGTTTCCCTTTTACACCCCCAAATCCTTCGGAGCAGTAATCAACCGGGGTCAGGGTAAGGTTGGGATTAGAACCGTACGTTCCGAGTTGGGTGTTGCTAGATGTAGAGTTGCCTCCGTACACTTAGGAGTGAGATGTTCGCAGATGCGATGGTGTCATTGGCGAATAATCGCACCAAGAGAAAGCCAACGGAAATGGTTGGCATTTTATCTGCTCTTCCCATACTAACTCCGTGATAAATGTTATGTCCAGGTATAGTAATTCGCCTTCAATCTTACTAACTCTTCCTTATTTTTGAAATGTCATTTTTGCTCCAACAAAAATGAAAGCACACCATGGCGTGGAACATCGTGGTGCACTCAAAGGTACAAGGTTCATATTCGAAAACCGGTTGGTGTTGGAACTGAGGACCGCTACAGAATGTGGAAGAGCGAGAAGGAATTTTTATCATGACATACTAGTGGTGTTTAGCCTCTTCCCTCTGTGCCACACACTGTAACCTCCTGCGGATCGATTTAGTTGGACAGATGTATTATGTGTACTATTACCTGTCGATTACTGAGCAGCGTATGGCGGCCATGGTTACAGTTACAGTAGCAGGTCAGGTCTAGCAAGATGGAAGCTCAAACAGATAAGCTAGCAGAGAAAAAAGTTACTTATAGCCGCATCAAAGTGGCAACGTCGCCCCTTGATGAGTGTACAAGTCGGAAAAAACGCATCGTAACAACAACTGCTGCATACGAGTTGCGGTGGGATTTAGTAGATCTTAGAATATACAGCCTCCCATCCCGCTGGTATCACGCTGCACATGGGTACCGTTTTTTTTCTCTCTGCTGTCTCTACATTATACTAAATGAAGTCCGCTTAATTGTAGCTGCAGGAAATGCCCGCACTTGACACCGCATGTTACATGTGCGCCCCTTTGACTTTGGTGGCCGGTTTGGGAGCAGCACGGCGTGTTTGTACGCTTTGCACTGGCCACCGGTTAATAATCGATGCAAGATGACTGCCGCTCAGGGCTGCCCAGGTGGTGCTACACTGGGTGGCTTCTACCGCTTGATACGAGCGAACGAAATGAAATGAGCAGATAAGATCATGTCTTCGTTTGCCCGATCGCCTTGAAATGATATATGTGCATTACCTCGAGTAATTACATCCAGACGATTTCTTCTATTTTTAATACATTGCTGTAGGTTTTTTTTGTATAGACCAAAAACAGATATTAATAGATGAGGTATAGAACCGGTTAAAGAGTGACACTGTCTATGAGGCACGACGACTTTACAACAGGCCTCCCCGGAGTTCAAAGCTCGTCTCGGGAGTACCTCGCACAGGGAGAGCTAATTCCAGTAACAAATAGCCAATCAAAGGTAGAGCTGTAGAGGTAGAAGATGCCTGTTCTATCCAGCCATTAAGTTCTACTGTATAAAATGACATGAAGCTAATATTTATAATATTAACCATTTTTTTGTACTTATCACATTCAACACAAAACGATGAAAATTTAAATGAAGATTCTATTTTTTAAGACAGCCTTATGACTTACCTCTTTAAATATCTAAATATCCAAAAACCCAACGCCACTTTCTTCTAAAACTTGAGCTCACTGTTAAAGGAGGAAATGAAAAATTTCTGTTCCTCCAGGGACGGCCTAGAACCTCGCCTGTTACTGATGGCGTATCGACGTTACATAAACTATAATATAGCACATTGACCCGGTATTCTTGGTGAGTGATGAGCTGCGAATTTTACTTACGACTACATATTGACAACTGCAAATAGTGGCGTCCACCGTCCTGTGACAGAAGAAGTTGAATGTCAAATTTAAAAATTAGAGTCAATCAAACGTCAAATAGGGAACAATAAGTGAGGTAACTGAAAGTGTTTAGTAAATAGGTTACGGATATTATTAACGAAAAAAAAAGATCTTGCTATCTCCGAACCATTTACCAGCAATGTGACATCTCAGGTGAAGTTTTCAATGTTCTATTATCTTGTCTTTCCTGCTGCGTTGGCATTAACCGGCCCAGCACAACTGGTTGGATTAATATTCAATAGCCCGCCGAGTCATTGTATCACCAGATACGCCATCTTGCCCATCACCGCATCGATGGGAAGCGTTTTAACAAAAACTGCATTCTCGGGCTGCCATTCTGGACATTCCCTGCGTACTGTTTAACTTGTGCACTCGTCGGAGCCATCGGCAGTAATGCAGTGCGTACATATGTGTGTTACACCACCCCCCTCTCACGCTACCTGGTCGGCAAAGCGTAACATCAACACATAGCCGACGGTATTGTATCAATTAAACAATTTCTATTAGAACAATCCAACCATCATTATCTCAGTTGATGGCCGCTATTTAACATCGTTGCGACAAAGGTGGCGGGAAAAGCGGGTGATGGTGGACACGACATGGAAGTGTCTTTCTACACACATTTGCTTCCCTGGGTTACGGAACAGGTTTCCATTCGCTGCTACGTTCGACGAGGCGCCGGATATGCGAAACGTTTCGTACTTTGCTCAACGGACGATCTTACCGATGAGCTTACCAAAAGATTTGAAGCATGTACCACAACTATCTCTGGGTAATGGGCTTACAGAATGGGAATCGTCATCATAGTTGTCTATAGAATGTTTTAAAGGAAAAACTACATTGAGTTTGCTAAATTTTTTGTTGCTACAAGTATTAATATATAAGTATTATTGTTCCGGATATTTAGATATGAAATTCAAGATAAATAGTTGTAGCAGATAAGAGATCTACCTTGAATCTATGAGGCCCTAAGCGGAATGAAAGTTTGGGCTCCAGCATCAGTAGTAAGACCATCCACTTATCTTGACGAAGTAAACCTTCGGTCTTCGAGCCTCCGACAGCCTAACACATTCCTTCTTGGGACAGTGGCGGGTTTAGCCTTTTCAGTACCTGCTGCGACAACCAGATCGTGGTTAATGAGGCTCTGTAGAAGCTTTGTTTACCCTTTCCATCCAAGTGCAGACGCAGATGACCCACAAAGCCTTTAAAGTTCAACTGCAATCACTCCAATAACGCCAACAGATGGCGCGCATTAAAGCAAGGTGCGTGTAATTTGTAGGTTTATTTTGGAAGCGCTCTCTGTTGGCATTAGAGAACAACTTTTTTACGGAACATCGGGGAAAGGTTGCCTTTTGACATGAATTGGGTTGCCAAAGATGCAGTTTCACTGCTCGAATGCTATTCAAAAGCTTCAGGACAAAGTTCACCTTGTAAAACAGTTTAAAATAAAGCAACACAATATAAGTTGGTATGTATAATTATCAAAATCAGACGGTAGTAAATTTAGAAAATAGTTAAAACAAAGCAAATGGTTAAATTGTGTGCATCTCCTAATTCAGCATTCTTCGCTATATGTACTCGAATTAAATTACTGGAAAGCTTCCGCACAGCTCGAATTGTTTGTTGGGTGGGGATTGCTTCCACGAATAATTGCAACTGCTCGAAAAGTTTGACAGCTGTTTTTTTTTTACCCCAGCTTTTTATTATTCGTGCTGTGTTTGTGAGCCACGGATAATCGACATTCTACTTCATCTTATTCTTAGCGTTCGGTACCGTCCGCAGGTTGATCGTAGCAGCGTTAATTCCAAAGCGCTGCGAATTCTTTCGTGTTTTTCTGGGAAAGATGTGTTTGCAATAGTGTCTTATGTGTGTGCCTTACGTCCTGGAGGAGCGTTGCAGTGAAGAAATAGCGTAGTCAACCCATTTCCAGTGTGATCATGCCTTAGCAACGATCAACTGCACAGCAACGGAACGGAAAGAAACATACCTGGAAACCAAGCGCAGCTCGTGTGAAGTAACACACCCCCGTCATCGATCAGCTTCAGGCGTCTAACAATCAATCTTGTTCTGGAATATGCATACGTATGCGTGCCTAAATCGTGCGATGTGCAATGCTCTAGTTAAGTGCGTGCAAAAAGCTTTTGGGCAGTAATGATACATGGTGCATAAATCCACGCTTTAATGCTGAGAACAATCTTCTGTTTCTGTATGTACGTGCATCGCGGTAAGAAGGTCGGTTGGCGTTTCAATGTGTACGTGCACACGCTGCTAACGACGCGTTGATTTTTTTTAACGGGAAGGTGTTTGTGGCTCTGTGTGTGTGTGCGTAAGTGTAGTTTTGCATCGGGTCGTGCCCATCCGATGTATTGTACCCTTTTAAAACATATTTTTTAAACGTGCATTTTAACGTATAAGTGACAAAAAAGTGATAATAAACGCGCAAGAAGTATCTCATTGAATAACGCCACTAAAAAGGTTGTTACCCAAAAAAAAACAACGCACATTGGACAAAGAATTTGCCTCGTAGCCAGAACGCGGTTCTCAGGCTTCCTAGAACTACAACAAGGTGGTTCTAGAGAGGTGACGTTCCTTTTCGGTGGTTAAGTATGACCATCCCGGACCGTACGGCAGGTGGAGGACGGCGTGGCTGTGTGTAATCGCTCTATAAAGATCGTCACACGCAAACAGCACGATACACAGATGGCACCGATACTTACGGACGTGGATGCACGGTGGCAGAGCAACAGCGATCAGCTACTCGTGAGAACCACCGGGAAGCGACAGATTCAAACAAATCCTCCGTCCACAATATTGCGGATTGTGACAGAAACGATTGGCTGCTGGAGTATGCACGCCAGCAAAGAAGAAGAGACGCATCGATCACGGAGACGGCGACGAGGTCGTCGACGACAACCGTTATGGAGCAACGGTCGATCGACAACGATGACGATGCTGGTGCACTTGCTGATGCTGTTCTGTTTTCTGCGTGATCCGTCGGCTGGGACTGTGACCGGTTTCAGCATGTTACCAGGTAAGGCTCTGGTGCCAGAAGCCACTAGAATCTGTCTTCCCATAATGCCTTGGGATTCCCGTTGCTTTCAACAGTTCGCACAGTTCTTATCTTTTTTTTTTTTTTTTGTTTCAAGCAGATAATATTGTATACACTTGCACTCCAAACAAATCGCGTTTTCCGCGACTTACTTATTTAAATATTAAAAACAAACCAATGGTGTAAGTTCAGAGGGGAATACAATCTGATAAGTTCAATGAATCGTTTTTATGCTTTTTAATATAAACCTGTTATACTTATACATTACAATCATTGCCATTCGAATGTACGGAAAACATGTGATAATCAGTGGTGCAGAGAAATCCAATTAGAAATGTAATATTACTATTTATGTTTGAAAGTTAAATTTAAACAATCTCACTCAATGTGACCCCCGTTTTTATTGCTGGAAGGCTAGCCACGTGAGGACACTACATACTCCAGGGTATTCATGTTACGCTAATATGGTTTTGTAGGATAGTTCTTTAAATAACTCCCTAATCAATAAAACCCTCCAATAAGACAAGAATTAATTGTTTTGTTGCTAATTTATCGATGAGTTATTCCAACAACGTTCCCAAAGATCGATTTTAATACGTCTGATCGAATCAGAATCAAAATTCTTTTGGACTTTCAATTCCCGCTTTACATTCAACAAGCTCACCAACTCCTTTGGTGGAATCTGCACAAACAGTCAATTTTTCTAGATTTCATTGAAGTAAATTTTTGCAAACATGCAATTAAGCAAATCGGATGTCCTATAGTAATTTTTATAAATTAAATATAATTAAACACTATGACCAAAACTTTCCGGTGGGCGGTCCGGTGGCCGAGGAGATAAGCGGCGCCGGTCTCATACGGCAGGACCGGGGTTCAAATCCCATCTGGACCGTTCCCCCGTAGTGAGGACTGACTATCCAACTACGTGGTATCAATAAGTCTAGTAAGCCAGAAATGGCAGGCATGACCGAGTAGGTCGTTAGGCCAAAGAAGACCAAAACTTTACATAATATAAATGTTTTCATTCTCTATAGAGTTTTGGCACTTGCGGTTTTATAACTGTTCACTTCTCGTATCAGATAATGATCAGAACGATCTTCAATGCCTAACTGTTTGTTAAATATAATTGTCGATGAGGTCTCTAGACCAGACAGGTAGACATATTTTAAAGAAGATCGCATGGATGGACATCAGAAACTGTTTAAATTAATTTACGATACATATCCATATCTTGCCTTTAACAAACACCTATAAATGGAATAAAATGAAGGTATTTGCTATTTCTATATTGATAACTTCCTTGATTTCACTTCTATCGCCTCAGTATTTGCTTTTTTTTGGTAACAACCTGAAATATCCTTTTGATGAAAAAAGTGTCCAAGTACCACCTTGTAACATGAAACTTTTATTGTGATACGCGTCGTTTGTTAATTAAAATTATAGCATACCATTCCCTGTACTGTTCAAACAAGCTTAAGACACTTGACGTCTTTGCCGTATATTAATCCACCGAAGAAGCCTAAAAACAGACCTATTTGTGCGCTGTTTGTATATCTTTCGTGGGGATTTTCCTTCTAGGCCCCTTTGCCGTTGCCGTGGAAAACTAACCATTTCCATTTATTTCCCGTGCCAGCTTACCGGTGTTTAATGCATTGTGAAACCAAACAAATCAAATATTCCAGACGCGCACCAGTCTGTCGTCGAAAATACCAGTAAACGCTGGAACGGAGCAAACATTAAAGACAATTTTCACGTCCAAACGGTTTCGGGATCCCTTTTTCTTTCGCTGCTAAACAACATAATATTTAAATACACAGCAGAAATGCTACGGATCCCAATACACATGCACACACATATACCGAAAGGCGTTCGTAGTTGCAGTGGTTTGCATTCGGATCATAGATGGTGAGGGAAACAGATTTGGATTGCTGTGCGGTTCAGCTTCGTAGCAGAAGCATAGCATTAACGCCGCGTCCGCAAGCAACATTAATAAGAAAAAAAAACAGTAAGAAAAGGTACATTTCAGCAGCACAAGCAACATTCTCAAGATGCACAGCTCCCAGGAAGTGTGCAGCAGTGTGCGTACATGCTCGCATGGTTTAATAATTTCGGACCGAATGTGTTGGTGTTGGGAATGTCTGTTTTAAATCGTTTCCATGTGTTATTTTGTTAGGGTAGCTATACGGCACAAAGAGCTAATGCTCCGATCACAGTGGATGATGGCGTAAAGAAGAGATAGAAACACAATTAAGGAAGGTTTTGGAAATGTGTAAGAACAAAGGTAAGGGTAAACCTGTTCAATAGTTCTGTGCATTTCTCTTTGCTTATGCGGACTTTATTGGCAGGAAACGTATGCGAATAAGCAAAAAACTCCAGGTGGATGAGGATTGTTAATATTTTACAAGCGGCAGAAAACATGCAACCCATCCCTGATCTTGCTGTTTGTTTATTTAATTTTATTTTCTTCACGTTCGAATCGCGCCAGCTACTGTGTCCATTCACTGTTTATCTAATGCAGATGAATTTGTTCCCGTAGCTTTCCTGGGAGAAGCGATGAGCATGTGTGATTTCTGGAGAAAATATTTTTTGATGCCGAAATAATTGCATAAACGATAACGATAGAATTCTTTAATTGAATCTAATGGTTTTAAATCAACGATGTGTTTTTTTGTACTAATAGTGTTCTTTAACATATTTGTCAATGTGTGAAAATATCGCTTTTAAGCAAAACAATATCGATAATATTTTTTCATTCTTTATGCATTACACGGTTTTATCAGATCAATCCAAAATGAATGTTTAATGGTACAATAACGTTCCCATCCTTTAATATATATTTAAAGGTGAAACATATGAGTTATTCGACCCGGCCTTTCTACCGTGAATAAAAAAAATTATAGCATGTAATGGTTGAAAAGCCTTTCAATGTAGCTAAGGGGATTTTCTAGGGAACTAATATGGTGATCTGCAGCTTTGGAATCGATAAGATCGTATAAAATAAGCCTCTACAGATGAGAAGCTTTCGAGTTATGCTTAATTCTCAATGCTATACCTCGCATGATGATCATTTTTGAAGTCTGACCAAGTCTTTTTGAAGAGTCTGGATATGTGGGAACATTTTTTATGCTCTAAACAGCTTCTACAGAACGTTTAGATTTTTTTAACACCTTAGATGAAATCCATTATATCAAACATTCTCATAACCATCATATTTATTACCTATTTGAAAAAGGAATCGAAAAGAGGGAACGAATCAGGACTATTCTATCCTATTTTTTATCAAACAGTTATTTTAATATATTTGATGATAAAACTATCTCTTCTCATCGCTGAGTATCGCGTTGAATTTATTACGCTTCAGCTATACAATTTTATATATAACTTTATTTACAAGTCCGTTTGAAATAGCTACACTATCTAACATACCTGGAGAAATGTGTTACAATGAACAGGAGATGTAACTAAATGTATTTGTCAAACAGATACCTAATGGAAATATAAAAATATCATGTTTCTATGGTGATATGTTTCAGTAACATTTATTTCATTTTATGAGACAACTAGAATACTACTAATTATTGTTTCAAAAGAATTAATGCTTCTTAGTTTATCAAAGAAAAAAAATAAATTATTTAAAAAAAAACTAATAATTTCAATAAAAATAATAAAAAATATCAATATGAAAAATATTGTGGCCATCAATACGAAATTAAATAAATAAAAATGTTGCCGTTTTCTATACCATTGAATTTAAACTTGCTTTTAAACGAATATTGCAAAAAAAATATTTCAAAAGATGGACTAGTTCTCGTAAAAAATCCTAAATATTCTATATTCTTTACAAAAATTATAAATTGTATAATAATGCATCAGAATCAGCTGCAGCATACATTCAGTTCATTAAATATATTTTTCGAGCTTCGAGAAATACCGTAGAGATTGAAAATTGCCCTTGTAGCTTAAATGCAGATCTTGTGTTGATGAGAATTATGATATTTTTAGCATTTCTCTTTTTCGAAGATCACTCTCTTACGTGGTCTACATATTCTTTTTTTAAAAACTACATCTTGAAGGAGGTTAACTACACTATTACTTGAAAAAATTGTGTTTACTTTGACCAACGCTGTACTTCCTCCTCTTCTCTTTGCCAACCATTGCCGACAATGTACGCGCATCTTCACTCGTTCGAGTGTCATCGTGTATTACTATCCAAATGAATCATATTTCTGCAATGTATGCGCACGGTTTTGGCACTCTGCCATTCCTTTCCCATCCACCACAACATCTACCTTTCACTGTGAAGCTAAAGAAAATTAATGCAACGCAATAAATTGTTTTCAGACACTCAACTCCAAGCGCCCCGGTTCACCACTCAACCGTCTTCGTCTGGTTCGATCGTGAACGAAGGTCGAACGAAGATACTTCAATGTCACGCATTAGGTAAGCACCAAAATAATTGCTGTTTGAACAGAAAATGTGAAATATAAGCGGGAGTTGAACCAAAAAGAAAAAAAAAACACACAAATTGGATCGTTACTAACTTTTTAAAAATTTCTATTGGTATAGGTTATCCACAGCCCACATATCGCTGGATCAAAGATGGTATTCCAGTGGGAAACTTTAGCAATAGTCAGTATCTGAAAATACTGAATATTACACGTGATAATGCTGGTTCGTACCAGTGCGAAGCAGCCAACAAAGCTGGAACCATTTTTAGCGAAAAAATCGATGTTGTAGTTGCATGTAAGCATAAAACGTAACCCTAACACTCTAATCCTCTAATGGTATTGATGTATGAAATTGTTCTGTTTGCAGATATGGGTGTGTTTGTCGATTTATCCGAAAAAATCGTATCGGTAATGTCCGGTTATCCGGCAATACTGAACCTTTCCTACATTGAGTCGGTACCGGCACCCTCAGTGACGTGGCAAACGGATGAAGGGCCGCTAGAGTACAACATCAAGTATGCGCAGACTTCCAGCAATCAGTTGATTATCCTGAGCGCAGACGAGGGGGACATCCGCGCGTATCGTGCTCGCGCCTTCAACACACAGATCGGCCGCGAGGAAAGCACCGGCTTTGTGCGGTTAAACGTCACGGGGAATCCGTACAGCGAGATTGCACCGGAGATAATTGTGCATCCGCAGAGTATGAAGGTTGTGCGCGGTGCTCAGACGGTCGAGTTGGAATGCATTGCAAACGCCCGTCCACTGCACGAGCTCGAAACCGTTTGGCTGAAGGATGGCATTGCGATTGAGAACAGTGGCGTCCATTACACGCAAACCGATCCGTGGAATCGCACCATCACACTGTTGCATGTGAACCTCACGCACACGGGTGAGTACACCTGCCAGGTGCAGATGCGCACCGGTGGCCATCCGATCGTTTCCTCGATGGCGCAGGTTACCGTACAGGAACCGCCCACATTCGTAACGCCCTTGCGCACGGAAACTTTAGGCGAGTACGGATCACGCACCGTACTTGCGTGTGATGTAATCGGGGAGCCACTGCCAAAGATCACTTGGTTCAAGAATGCACTGCCAGTCGAACAGGCGGCTGGTCGGTACACCGTACAAGACGACAATTCCTTGGAAATATGGAAGCTGGGCATGGACGACACGGCCATGTTCCAATGTCTTGCTTCAAACGAAGCAGGCGAGAAGTCCGCTTACACTTGGCTGAAGGTGAAAAGTAAGTGTATCTACTTCGCTTTCTTGTCGCAGTGTTGCAGACTATTCTAATTAATTTCTATACTTCCGAAATTCAGCGTCAACCCCTATTATGGAAATGGGACCTACAAATCAGACGGTTCTAGATGGAAAGGATGCGACAATGAACTGTCGAGCGATTGCAGCACCTACGCCCAATATTTATTGGATTTACAATGGTAATTTCTTCTATATGACTTTTACGTCCACCGCACGTCTTAAAAATATATTTATCCTTTCTCGTTTTTCAGATACATATCCTATTGAAACAACTGCCAGAATGCAAATCCTAGATTCAGGAGATTTGCTACTATCAAACGTTCGTGAAGCCGATAGTGGGCTGTACACGTGCATAAGAGAAAATGAGGCAGGTCGTATCACTGGATCCGGATATTTAACCGTACTAGGTATGTGTGCACCCTAGAATTTCAATGCCCAAAATTACGCAGATTGTAATAACATTTTTCTATTTTTTTTTTATAGTTCGCACACAAATTGTTCGTCCACCAGCAGATACCACTGTGCTGCTGGGCCATTCGGCTGCACTGGAATGCGGTGTGTCTAGCGATCCTACGGTGCCTTATAATATCGATTGGTACCGGGAGCCTAAGTAAGTATTTTTCACTTCCTCCTTCTTGGTTTAAATATTTACACAACTCTCGCTATTCCAGTCGATTGCCCATTAAAAACAGTCAACGCATCGGTGTCAAGGGAGATGGTACGCTCGAAATTACGGAAGTTCGTCCGTCAGACGTTGGTCAATATTCGTGTATCGTAACGTCACCCGGTGGCAATGAAACACGCGCCGCTAGACTGAGCGTCATCGAGTTACCGTTTGCACCGTCAAACGTACAGGCGGTGCGACTCAACACACCGCAAAACCGAGCGATCAACGTGTCCTGGACACCCGGGTTTGATGGTAATAGTAAAATCATCAAGTTCATCGTTCAGCGCCGTGAGGTGCCAGAGCTGGGCCCTCTGCCCGATCCGTTGCTGAACTGGATTACGGAGGCGGCCAATGTGTCCGCCCAGGCGAAATGGATTCTGTTGACAAATCTGAAGGCGGCTACGGCGTACCAGTTCCGAATTAGTGCGGTCAATCGTGTTGGCGAGGGTTCACCGTCCGAACCGAGCAATGTAGTGAAGTTGCCACAAGAACGTAAGTTTTACATCAATATTTTTAATAAATTTAAAAAATTTTAATTGTTAAGGTAATGCAAACAAAGAATTATTCCTGAATAATGTGACATTTTTAATATAAAGGGAGCTTTCTCGACAGACTTTCCAATAATTATTCTGTCCAATAATGATTTATCGATAGCAACAAAAAATTAATATCGATTCTACAAATAATAAGTTTTCGATATTTTTAACTATTTGAAAGACGTTTTTATCTTTTAAATATATTTCATTGTTGGAATCAATCTGAAATTAAAAAAGTCGGATTAAACCTCGTAAAGTAAACGAGAGTAATGAAACTTTTGGGCCACACCTTAAAGACGATTCTGGATGTCTGGAATATGGACTTTCAGATGTTTGCTAATGTTCAAATCCATGTTCTCAAATTCAAAACAGCTTCGGTAAATGCGAAAGTTCTAAGTAATGGAGAAGATTTCAAACTGCTCCTACTGTTAAGTCCGCCGTTGGAAACACCCGTACTTACAATTAGATTTTGAATCTACACTTAATTTAAACGTAAAAAGGCACTTTATCCCGAGTGTGTTCGGCCCAAAGCAGACTGTTAATTAACACTTTTACGGCCGGTCACACCACAGCGATGTAATGACGGGGATACAATTATCCAAAATGGATTTTTTGTGTTTTTTTTTTTCAAAAACTTTCACATTATAAATAGCAAACATTTAATGTTTATTCAAAGAATAAGAAATTAGGATTTGTTCAATTTTACGTCATTTCAAATTGTCGACAAGCTGCGATCAACATGCAATTTTTTAAATGTATTTATTTAAACATATGCTATGTTACATTTGCAGTTTTTACATTGATACCGTTTTTTTACATTTTTAAACCTTAACACAATAATAATTAATTTGCGTTTTCATTGAAATATTTGAATTATTATTATTTTTTATTATTTATTTACCTATAAAATGAACCGTAGGGAAAATTTGACCAAGAATGTTTTAAACCTATTACATAAATTATTACATAATCAGTTAAAACCCAAGAATCTATTACATAAATTATGTGTCTTGAGAGACAATAATCAAATTTATTGTTTTTTACGTTTGTAATTGCTCTTCTACAGCTCCGTCAGGTCCACCGGTAGGATTCGTTGGTTCGGCACGTTCGTCAACGGAAATCATCATACAATGGCAACCACCTGTCGAAGAACATCGAAACGGGCAGATTCATGGTTATATTATCCGGTACCGACTGTTCGGCTACAACAAGAGTCCATGGAATTATCGCAACATTACAAACGAGGCGCAGCGTAACTATCTCATCCAAGAGCTCATCACCTGGAAAGACTATACGATCGAGATCGCCGCCTATAACAACATGGGTGTTGGCAACTACACGGATGGGGCAAAGATCAAGACGAAAGAAGGAGTTCCCGAAGCACCACCGACCAATGTACGAGCCCAACCACTCAACTCCACAGCTATACGCATTTGGTGGACTCCGCCCAACCCGCAGCAGATTAATGGCATAAACCAGGGCTATAAGTTGCAAGCGTGGCGCTTCGAAAAACCGCCCCAGCAATCTCCGGCAGCCGGGTCCAGTGGTGGAGGCGTAATAGCCGTGGGAACGAATGACGAGGGTAATGAGTTGATAGAAACCGAAATGAAAACACTTACCGTAGCGCCGAATTTACTGGACCCATTGGCCGAACAGAGCGAGGTGTTGAGCGGGTTGGAGAAATATACGGCATATAATATTACCGTGTTGTGCTTTACCGATCCCGGTGAGGGTGAACGAAGCGACCCAGTACCCGTGCAGACACTTGAAGATGTGCCGGACGAAGTGAGTGCTTTGCAATTCAGTGGCATTTCCGATCGTGAGGTGAGTGTGGCGTGGGAACCACCACGGCGCACCAACGGTATACTTACCGGGTACCAGGTCCGGTACTATGTAAAAGATCAACCGGAAACCGTACGTTCGGTTAACTTAACCGAAGAGCAAACACGCCTCAAGGTAACACATTTGACCGCCACCACGCATTATACGTTCGAGGTGAACGGATGGACAGTGGTGGGAGCCGGACCTCCAAAGGTAGCTACAATTCAGTCTGGTATTGAGCCCGTTTTGCCGCATCCACCGTTCCAGTTGGCACTGTCGAATATAGAGGCGTTCTCGGTAGTGATACAGTTCACGCCAGGCTTTGATGGTAATTCTTCCATCACGAGCTGGATCGTCGAGGCACAAACTGCACGCAATCTCACCTGGTTCGTGGTGCACGAACTGAACGATCCGGACGCTTCCACGGTGACTGTTTTGGGTCTTACTCCCTTCACTACGTACCGGTTGCGGATAACAGCCTGCAATGTTGTCGGCCGATCGGAACCCTCAGAGCCGACGAAAGATTTCCAAACGATCCAGGCACGTCCGAAACATCCACCATTCAACGTGACAGTACGAGCGATGAGTGCAACCGAATTGCGCGTACGATGGATCCCGTTGCAGCAAACCGAGTGGTTCGGTAATCCGAGAGGTTATAACATCACCTACAGGAACATACATGAGAACGATATACAACGGTTCTCCGATCCAAACGCGATTGGTAACGACGATGTCGGGAAAGACAATTGGTCGTCTACAGGTGTCTCAGAAGGTGGCGTTTGGGGACGTAGCGTAATAATTGAGGATCCAACTGCCAACTCGCACGTGCTGGATGGACTGGAAGAGTGGTCTGTGTACGAAATAGCCATGACGGCAGTCAATGAAGTAGGTGAGTCGAACGACAGTCCACACGCATTCGAGCGGACACGGGAAGCAGTACCAACGATGGGACCGGCCATAGTAGAAGCGAATGCAACTTCATCCACAACGATTGTGGTGCGTTGGACGGAAGTCCCGAAGGTACACCGGAATGGACAAATAGAAGGTTACCGTGTGTACTACGGTTCGGTAGCTGGACGTACCCCGGTTTTGCACAAAACGATCGCCAACAACTATACCTTCACGACGACACTAACCGAGTTGAAGAAGTACGTGCAATACGACATCCAGGTGCTGGCATACACTCGCCTCGGAGATGGTGCCCTCAGCACTCCTCCTGTGCGTATTCAAACGTTCGAGGATACACCGGGTGCACCGTCGAACGTATCCTTCCCAGACGTATCATTCAGCATGGCGCGCATTATATGGGATGTTCCGGAAGAACCCAATGGGGAAATATTAGCTTACCGAGTAACGTACCTCTTAAACGGCTCTCAGAATTTAAACTTTACCCAAGAATTTCCACCATCTGATCGAACGTTTCGTGCGACGCAGTTACTCGCCGAGCGTTATTATCTGTTCAGCGTGACGGCACAGACACGACTCGGGTGGGGAAAGACAGCAGCTGCCCTCGTTTATACTACCAACAATCGACAGATTCCTCAGGCTCCATCAGCTCCACAAATCTCGCGCTCTCAGGTCCAATCAGAACAGATCACATTCAGCTGGACACCGGGACGTGATGGGTTTGCTCCCCTGCGTTACTATTCGGTACAGTTTCGTGAAAACGAAGGCTCTTGGACGCTAATTCCTGAACGGGTAGATCCTTCGGTGACATCGTATACGGCGAGCGGTTTAAAACCTCACACCTACTATCAGTTTCGTATACAAGCTACAAACGATCTGGGACCTTCCAGCTACAGCAGAGAGAGTGTTCAAATTCGAACTCTCCCTGCTGCGCCATCTGAAGCAATAAGTGGTCTAAAGGTAGTTCCAATCACCACGACTAGTGTGCGTGTGCAATGGGTAGCTTTGCGTTCAAGCGCTTGGAACGGCGATGCTGAGACGGGCGGGTATCGCATTCTTTACCAACCATTGTCAGACTTTCCCTCCACGCTGCAGAGTACCCCGAAGATGGACGTGCTTGGGGTGAATGAGGTGTCCGCCATCTTGGCTGATCTGACTCAAGATCGCAATTACGAAATAATTCTGCAGCCGTTCAATTCGCAAGGCTCAGGACCACCGTCACCGCCCGTAGCGGTGTACGTCGGTGAAGCGGTACCAATTGGCGAACCGCTCAACATCGAAGGCAAAGCAATATCCTCCACCGAAGTACGGTTGCGCTGGAATCCACCGCAACAAAACACCCAAAATGGGGAATTGTTGGGATACAAGATCTTTTACCTCGTTACCGATTCGTCCGCCCAAGATCTCGATCCAGGACCGTCCGCGGACGGTGGCGGTGTTAGTAGTGGAGGAGTCGCACGCCGAAACAAAACACCCGAGGAGGAGATTGAAGTTGTACCGGCATCGTATACGACGCACAATCTCGTTTTTCTCGACAAGTACACCGAATATCGTATCCAGATATTGGCGTTCAATCCGGCTGGTGATGGACCACGGTCTGCCCCAATAACCGTAAAGACTCTTGCTGGACTTCCTGGGCCTCCAACGCAATTGCTCTTTACCGACATCACCATGAATAGTTTGACCGTGAGTTGGGATGTACCGCGTAAGCGCAACGGTCTCATACTTGGCTACATCGTAGCTTATGAAACTACCGAAGATAATGAAAGTAAGTTACATAAAAATGTAGCATGTTTCTTACTTTTAATATTTAAATGTCATCTTCTTCAACAGAATTTAGCAAACAGGTTAAACAGAAGGTAACGGGCACTAATTTGATCGTGCAGAACTTGGAGGAGGAAGTAACGTACACGTTTACAGTGCGCGCACAAACCATTGACTACGGACCAGCAATAAGTGGAAATGTAACTACCGGTCCGCAGAATGGTTCACCTGGATCTCCACGTGAACTAATGATCTCGAAGTCACAGGCTAGCGTACAAATGCACTGGATCAACGGACAGTCAGGCAAAGGGCCCATTTTAGGCTATTACATCGAAACTAAAAAGCGAGGTAGGTTTCGCAAATCCGTTGGAACGTGCACCCGAACATAGTTTAAATGTATGAATATCCTATTATCTTGCTCCCTCAACAGATGACCTGCGTTGGGAAACAGTGGCACGCACAACGAATGGTCCGATACAAGAATTTACTGTCAGTTTCCAAAATCTGTTGCCCTCGACCGCATACAAATTCCGCGTGATCTCGTACAACCGGTATGGCATCAGCTGTCCGGTCTATTCCGACGATGCCGTCCTAACGCCCTCGAAGCTGTATCTCGAGTACGGCTATCTGCAGCTGAAGCCATTTTATCGACAAACGTGGTTCATGGTAGCACTTGCAGCCACCTCCATCGTGATAGTCATCATGGTCATCGCGGTGTTGTGCGTGAAGAGCAAAAGCTACAAATACAAACGTGAGTATTTTCCCATGTTTTATATTATGTTTTGTTCAAGATTTGGTGTTTATAATGTATTAAAAGGTTATTTTATCTTTATTGTATCTCCTTTTGCTGAAAATAAGCGAGTACAATTTATCTCCTTTAGCACTACACCTTACTTTGATATCTTCTAATAATTCTTTGCAAGTGTTTATGGTCGTTGGTGGGCCAACGCTTTGCCTGTTAGTCTGATTCTTATAAATTTGACCAGCATTTCTTCATTTTTTGGATTTAATTCAAAAAGTAGCTTCGATGCGTCTTCGAATCCGCTGATCATGTTTGCCGACATAGCCCTGTGGCTGCCTTTATATCGAAGTCTTTTTATTAGTTTCTTCTTCTACTGTTATATACAATAATTCTTTCTCCATGCAATCTGGCTGTCTTTCTCAATGTTTTTTTATAAATTTAATTATCTCGTAATATAGAGTTCTGCTTTTCTTTATTAGCAAGGTTAAAATATCATCCATGAAAGATGATTCGTACTTGATCAAATGTGCTTTTATATCGTTGTATAGTTTTTTAGCATTTACTCTTAATGCTGCTAACGCGCATAATGTAAAACATTTGTTTAAAGGGTTAACTTCCTCGTGGATCCTTCCTAATCTTTTTGTTTTTTCAAACACCTTTTGCCTCATATTTTAATCTGTATGTGTTCTTAAATGAAGTAAACGCACTATCGCATTATCAATTCCTTATTTGTAATACTTATTTTGTCATAGCAGTCTTGGTGATTTCTGCATCTGTAGTCATCGTTGGGGCATCTTTTCGTTAGTATCTCCGTTTCGACTCCTGTCCGTAGACATCATTGATTACATTCCACGTTTCGTCTTCCACGTTGGAGACTCCCGTCTCTTTGGATCCCGCCGGTCAACATTTGTGATCCGTGGTCTCACCTTCCACTCTTTCATTATTCACTCGTCATGTTCTTTTTCACTTGATTCATACTCATTACTAGCAACAATGTTTCTGACGATGGTTCTTTACCGTTGGTTTAAATCAGTTCGGGTGGTTTTACTTCGACAGTATGAATTTCTACACTGCACATTAATGCTTTATTCCTGTTGCGTAAGGTGCACACCTTTAATGCTTGTTTCTGAGCATGGTTGCGTAGCACTTTGTACATTAACTTCACTACTTGAATCATGCACAACACTGCCGAAATTGTAAGTATAATGTTTAGCTTGACATCGTGAGATACATACTGCTCCGTGTAAATGTTTTGCGTGTTTAGTATGGTAACGTGATTGTCAACTTTTACGTTTGTTTCCGGTGTTGAGGCGTCGTTACCCATTTTTGAACTGGACACGTGTTATCTGAAGGGTTTTTTTTCTAAATCAACTTTTATGCCCACTGTTTTATTCTTCAATTTCTCTGCGTACAAACTTGTCAAGATCGTTCTGGGAAATTGCTAATAAAGTCAATTTCACCAACAAAGTTCACAATTCACTTCATACGATGGCACCAAAACTTTCACTGCACTGCATTTATTCTGACTCACGAAGATTACAGATTATTATACACGATCGCCATGTCACAGGTTCACTGCCTAATCTGCATTACTTATTCGGATTGAAGGTACATCACGGGTTCCATCAGTTGGTGGGTTGTCGCAAATTCACTAAACACGTTCAAACTGTTGGACGCATTGAGGCCTTACCAGTGGTTGGGGAACTCTCAATGGTCGTGCAATAAGGTGGACACAGAATAGTTGGTTCCTCCGCCAAGTCCTGCACGTGTCTGTCTTCATTTGGCTGGGTGCTTTATTATATATCGTTCTTAAAGTATAGTATGTTCGACGCCCTTGCCGTTCTTCGGGGGAGCCTAACGGGTTGACCTGCTTTCTCTCGTTTCGACGAGAACCTAAAATTGTCCAGTGTTTTTATAAGCAAATTTGAAAAATGTTTTTGTAAGCAAATTTGGCTAGCACCTCGGATCAGTTTTGCTTGACATTAATATTGCTTTTGTGTCGTCCAATTTCATTGGTTGCTTGCGCAGCGCACTGTGCGTTGTTATTGAAACTTAGTGCCTACAAAAGTTTTTACGCTTTGCGTAGCAGTTTATACTTGGGTTTTTATTTTTGCGCGGAGGGGGTTTACATGAAAATGCACTTTTTGGGCTCTTATTACAGTGGGTCATGTTTATGCCTATACTGTCAACTTTCTGGTTAATGTTATCTTTTAGTTACGATATTGCTAGTCTAGCATATTTGATGTGCTACACCACCATAATTTATACACGATAATTTCCAACCCGGAGTTTCGAGTGCTAATCTTCTCGCTCCATCCGATTCGTCAGGGAGTTTTAACCCACTAATGATCGTGAATATATTATCACCGTATGTCAGAATCTGGATAGAAGATTTAATGAGTAATCTCTTGTTCAGTTTCTCACCCATTATCGCTTGACATATCGTTGGGGCACGTCATTATCATTCTTGGGAGCCTGTCTGGTAAACTAGAACAGGTAAATTTTCCCTTTGCTATGATATCGTATGCGACGTATCGTAGGAAGGAGTGAAGTCGCTGTTCCTCCATCTTATTCAGAATTTGACGCATGGTGAAAACTATATTTACTATATCTTTGCCGAAAGGAATAATTTCATTATAAAGTATTAAAGAAAATAATCTAAGAGCGGCTCATTAGTCGCGGAGATAGCAGCGACAGAGCTGTCCATGCTGTTGCGCATAAACTCAAGTTACGGAAGCCAGAAATCTAACAAACACCTTTCATTTATTTTAACCTATACAGAAGAGGTGCAGAAAACACTCGAGGAATCAATTGCAATGTCGATCGACGAACGGCAAGAGCTGGCACTGGAGCTTTATCGTTCACGCCACGGCGTGTCGGCAAACGGTGGAGTGAACGGCGTCAACAGTGGCACCGGCACAATGATCCTCAGCACCCTCGGCCGTCGAACCGGTACGATACTGGGTCGAAAGGGTGGTGGTGGGGCAGGGTCCAGTACGGCCGCAGCCGCCGCTGCCGCCGCATCGTTGGGCAAGTCTCCACCGCGACCATCGCCCGCCTCGGTCGCCTACCACAGTGATGAGGAGAGCTTAAAATGTTATGACGAAAATCCCGACGACAGCAGCGTTACGGAGAAACCGTCCGAAGTGAGCTCCAGTGACTCACAGGTTAGTTACTTGTTGCAAAGGAAGCTTTTACAGTTCGGTTTGCGATGTTTAAATTATTATTTATGATTCTTTTTTTTTTTTGTTTACAGGCATCGGAGAGTGAAAACGAAAGTGTCCGATCGGATCCACACTCTTTCGTGAACCATTACGTCAACAACGATCTGTTGCGGCAATCCTGGAAGCGCCAGAAACCGGTGCGCAATTACTCAAGCTACACCGATTCGGATCCGGAAGGCTCAGCCGTGATGAGCCTGAACGGGGGTCAAATCATTATGAACAACATGGCACGTTCGCGGGCCCCACTGCCTGGCTTTAGTTCCTTTGTGTGAGGAATTTACAATGCAAACTGCCATGATTCTTCCCACACCTGACACAATAGCTCAGAAGGAGTAGCAAAGACGTGTTGATGTCTCATCTGCTGGATGAGAGTTGGGACCGATAAAGATAAGGACGACCAGAAACTGCCAATATCACCCACAACAAAACAGTATGCACTCAAGTTCTTTCCATATCTAAAAAGAAGCATGCCACAGTGACGGGGAAGAGTGTATACGAGCTTAGGAGGTACTGCACGATGGAACAGTCTGTTTCAACTCAATTTTAACCACATTACGCGTCTCGTTAGATAGAAACCCCCGAGAACAGGTTGACTTATTTTGAATTTTTACTCGGTAGCATTAGTAGTACCAGCTTAGCCAGGTAGTTGTGTATGTTTATAGAAATTGTAGCATTTAAAAAAATATCTGATGAAATGTATATGTTAAGGACCCACCTTTCCCTTTTACTCATCCCGTTATCGTTAGGGATATAAACACTGCTACTACTATTGCTACCGCGAATTATAGGACCTGTAAGGAAAAGATGAAGGCCGACGGTTTAATGTTAAGCAGATAGCAAACTTTAACGCCTGGACGTGCCGGGCAGGCAAGAACTACTTACATACACACAGAAAAGAATTATGTGATAATCGGATTATCTAAGGGAGTAGAAGAGAAAAAAACAGTAAGGAAAACTCAAACTTGGGCGCAACCGTTCTTGGCATTTTTTTGTTTTGTTTTTAGTATTCCGTATTCCGTCCTCACAGCAGTCTAGGATTTATCGCCAATATCCACGAACACACATGGAGGGGCCAAACAATGTGCGCGGGTTGTACGGGCCCCATGTTACTCCCGCATATTACTCGACTGAAGAGATCTACGTTTTATTTTACTTTGTCCAATACTTTTTTTTATATATGTCTACAATTTACGCGAGTATTTTCAACCTAAGAAAAAGCCATTTTCGTAAATAAAATATACAAATATACTCGAGACGTTATGGGACGTCTGAATATAGCTAACGACGAACTGAATCATTATATATATGGATTGAAAGAACTGTGAATTCCACGAAAGTAATAAAGCATTTTACTTCATTTCCATTTATTAAATGTAGGTATACCCATTGTTTAAGCCTACGCGTTACTTTACTCACAACTAACATATACATTTACAAACAAATACATGCAAACTCGTTACAACTGCTGACGAGTATCGGAAAGTTATTAGTTGGGGAAATATAAACAAAGTCAAGTAAGAAAATAAAAGGTTAAAATAATGAATACAGACAAGAATAGGTTCGTAATGACTGTAACCTGTGCGGCGAGTTGACAAGAATAAAGGGTTGCGCGTATTAAGATGTCTAAGGGACAGAAGATCACGAGCATCGTTTGTCTTATCCAATAGGAGGCCAGCAGCAAATAGATCCTGCGTTTCATGCGTCTACACTTCAGAGTATCTAATCTAAGAAGTTTGTCATCTGTATGAGTATAAGTGAGGCGGAATGTTTGATCGACCTCTGAGAAGTCTAACGATAATTCTAGTGACAAAGCATTGTACTCTCTCGATATGATCAGCAAAATTTGACCTGGTTGGACTCCTAGAGGTACAGGAGTATTTCCACTTAAACGTACATTACAGCGATACAAAGTTTAATTTTTAAGTTTTATTACGATTTGAGGTCCGCCCGAAGAGCTAAACCTGTTTCTTAAATGCTGTACTTAAAATTCTATCTTACAAGCTAATAACAAAAAGTAGGAAAAACCCGAAAAACAAAGCCGTATGACAAGGAGTGATGGGTATAAAGGGGAAACATAAATAATAATTTATACTTTTTAAAATATCATCCGATCTGGACCTTTCCCCTGTAGACTATTCAACTACGTGGTAATAAAAAGTCTCGTAAGCTAGAAATGGCTGGTCAAATAAGAAGAAGAACTTATAAAAAAAAATAAACAAATCGTAACGAAAGATATGGAAGATTAAAAGGAAGTAAGCTTAGCAGAGGAGGTTATACGAGACCAGAAAGAAGTAAGGGATAGATTAAAATTATTATTACTTATTAGAATTAAATTGTTTATCGCAAGGGTTAACAAAAAAAAAAGAAAACTTGACGGGGAACAAAGAAGTTTAAGTTTACAAGAATTCCCGGTGCGTAGAAGAGAATTCGATATTGTTGCGTAGAAGGCTAGATATAAAGAATTCCTGTGCATTTTTACGTCTTTTTCCAGAAATTCGAGCCCTACCCGTACTAGTAGACAGTCCAGAACTTTCTTTGAACCATTTCAAACCTGCTGATTCAATTGTCATAATAGGGACACCACATAATGGAATAATACTTCAAAGTTGATCTAACCAGAGAACAGTGTTAATAAATAGCGAGTGGTTAAATGCTCTGCTCATTTTATCAGAGGATAAAAGAGGATATTGAAGGTGTTATCAAAGGAAATCGGAGGGCGAGTCCAGTGGATAGACACAACTGAACGCTAAAGAAGTGGGAAGGATAACATTAATAACATCATTAATAAACTTCAGGAATAGAAGAGGACTTAATGCGCCGCCCTGGGGAACACCAGATGACCACGAAAACACATTGGTAACAGTTGAGTTTGTTTTAACACAACAATTATAATTACATAGAAATGATTTAAGTAACATAACAAGGTCATGGGAGACACCAATCCTTTTAAGCATGGCTAGGAGAAGGACGTAAAGGACCCAGTCACATGCTGTCTTGAATTCCGTGTACGCTACGTTGACCTTTCTACCAAGGGAGAGAGTCATCAGGAAGTGTCCAGCAGTTGTATTCTTAAAGTGTTGTACTAGTATTCCAAAAAATTCAACCACATTTTTAAGACAATTTCGCCTGAAGCTTTCAAACACTTCCACACATGGTAGTGAAGTTGTAATGGCGTTAGTTTCTTACACGACAGGGGTGGTACTAAAACCACTTCCAAGTCATTCCTTCATACTTAAAATAACAAAGAATCCTGGTCAAAATCCTCCGCCGGGTTCGGGGTTTTCATTGTTTGATTGTTCCAAAAGTCAAAAGGCGTGTGTTGCCAGACCGGTCCATGCTGCAGATGGGATTCAAAGATCGGAAGTACATTGACTGGTGTGTCTTGGAACGTCCACTTGGATGTCGCCCACCCGAATGTATCCAGTTTATCTTCTTCGACCAGCTTTAGCCAGGTGTTTATTCGGTTTTTGGGTTTAATAAAAACAAAACATCAAACATTCTAATAAACTGATGCATATTCGCTTTTGTATATATATTTAAATAATTAAAACTACCTAAAAATAATAAAACACATAAACTGGGTTAGAAAACAACGCTCGTGCAAAAGAACACGTCTTGTAGAAAAAAAACCCCTTTGTGTCACATGTTTAAACTATGATTTAATTAAATGGTCACAATCGAAAACAAAAACACCGCACAATTTAATGAAAACGGAACGAAATTTCCCAATCAATGTATTCGCACACACGCGCGCATAATTTTCACATTTATTTTCTTTTTCTCTCACCCTTGAAACATGAAGCGCCATTTTTCCATATGCGTGGTTGCTTCACTAAAAATTTTGCTCGTAAGTGCTCGTCACCATGGTGTGTACACATCACCATCAGTTTATTTATTTCCAGTGTTTTTTTTTTGCTTTGTTCGTTATAATTCTTTATCTTTACAAATATTCTTCAGTCTGCAATGTTTTTCGTTTGAACCAGTTCACTATATAATAATCGTTTGCTCAAAAAAAAACTCATAGTTTTCTATCATGTATACGTCTCATGTTCCAAAACGGGCAACCTCTCCCGTTACTACCCACCCAATTGGTTGAGCGTGTGTGTGTGTGGCTCTTTTCCGGGTTTGCAATACCAACAAATGGGACATTAAAATCCTATTAACGAGATTTTATCCTGTACACCCGACACACACAGACACCAGAATTTGAAATGTAGCTTTCCATATATTTTATGTATATATAGTTTCCTTTTTTTCCGTCATGTACGTAAATTCCGAGTACGTAAATACTAATAATTGCATTACTTCGCAGTACGACAATAGTGTGTAAAAAATAATATTAATAATAATAATTCCGTTTTTCATAATAATCCAGCAATAGAAACTCCTAAGTAATAATGTGTTATATCGAAACGCTGCGCAGATCACAGTAATATTGTTTTTTTCCTTCTTACATTTTGCTGTTTTTGTTTCATTCGTACTTCACCTTGATGTTTGTTCTATAATATTGCTAATAGCGTTCTTATTTTGTTGTTGTTCGCACTTCTTTTCTTTATCACTATAAATCGCCAGTTCTACTGCTACTACTCGGGGATGGGGGAGAGCTGTACTAAACATAATTATGGTACTAGAGCACCACACATCAAGATAAAGAGCAGCGAATGACGACCCTCCCCGAATAATTCGGAAGACTGCTAAAAAGGTACGAAGAGACTCAACGATAGCAGCGAATGACAACACCGTGCATCTGGAACCTCTTCCAGCAATTTAACAGTAAGAAGCAAGTGCAAATAGCGCCATTAATCGTAAGCTCATACACCCCGTTCTAGAAGAAAAAATAAACACCATAAATTACCTATTCTCTATCTGTCTTCACTACACTCGCTCGTCTGTAAAACTGTCTGCTGCTGTCGCGGATGGTTTGAGATTCGTGGAAAGCACCACAAGAGCCTTATATAAGAGAGAGGGAGGATACATTTAAAAAAAAAACCCGAAATGTTTGGCACGTTTGTTGAGGAGATGGAGTGGAATAGGAAGAGTAACTCCTGGAGAACTTGCGGTCTGATTAAAATCGTTTGCACACGTTACGACTGCACGGATATATTGTGATGCGATTCTTTCTGGACAGCAAACTCACGCTGGACGACCGTTAGGCATTACCGTTTGCAGTAGTAGTAGTAGTTGTAGTGTGTGGACGGAATGAAACAATGAATTCATAGAACCTTCATTTTTAGCACTTTTTTCTTCTTCCCTAGGCATTCTCATTGCCGCTGTGTTTCGCTCCGGACGAGCAGGAGGACGATGAAACCGGTGACATTGGGGAGGAGGGCGAAACGGACGATGAAGACGATGACGACCCGGACGATCCGGTCGATGCGACCGACGATGGCGATGACGGTGAGCGAGACCTGGGTTGGGGTATTTCGACACCGTCGTTTACATCCCCGGTTCCGCGGGTTGGCACGAGTACGGGCGCACCGGTTGGGTCGCCGGACGCAACGAACGGATGCTGTTGCTGCTGCAGTAGGGTGCGCTGGTGCGGTGCCGATGGTGGTAAACTCCCGTTTAACGATGGCGCCGTTGGCAGAGCGCACTGTAGGTGGGGATCGCGCGGTGACAGCGCCAGATGGTGGTGCGGAGGCGTCGTTGGATGCAGCAATTGATGGTGATGGTGATAAACGGGACGTGGGCCTGGCACCGGCCACATCGATTCCCCGGTGAAATCCTCCAAATGCAGCTCCGTATCGATCTGTCTCTCGCTGGCACTGAATAACTTCCCACCGGCGGCAGTCGGTAATCGCAACTTTCGGAACCGGGCCCAGAAGTTACCACCGCTACCACTACCTTCGTTGCGTGCTGATCCACGCTGCTGGTGGTGGTATGTATGGGTGGAGGCGAACGGACGCATGGCTAGCTCACGCTCCGAAAGATTGTGATCCGACAGGAAGCAGCAGGATGTGAGCGTTTGGGAAGATACCGAGGAGTGCGGTACACGTGCCATGGGACCGTAACTACCATCGGATGTAGGACAGACGTACGTCAGCAGGCTGTTATCTGGCGGTGGTGGAGGATCCGGAGCATTCGTCACGGAGGCATTGGACGAACCACTGACAGGACCTCCGAAACCATCCGGTCGCGTTTCGACCGTTGGATCTTTCGGTCCACGGCAGCAAGTCGCTCTACTCCCGCTGGCAAACATCGTGGCGGGTGATGCACCCGATCCAATGTGGAGACTAAACAAACCATGCTTTGGCCGTTGCGCGTGATGCTGTTGTCTGCTGCCGAACAATGTTGCCTCCTTCCCAACCGGTTGTTGCTGCTGTTGCTGCTGGTAGTTGGGAATGCTTCGGTACAGGATGCTGCTGGAGTAACTCGTGCCGCTTGTACTGCTGCTGCTGATGCCGCTATCCACGTCGCCGTACGATTTGCCGTACGAAACTGTCGGTGAGTGACGTTCGGAGGAACCCACCCCTAGGGCGGGTGGTGTAGGTGATGAGGAGGACGTTGGTGTTGGGGCCGGGAAGAGACGTTTCGAACCTACCCTCAAACCTCCAATAGAAGCTGTATTCATTCCACCACCACCACCACCACCAGCAACATCACTATCAAACCCCCCCACAGAAGGGAGACAGAACGTTTTCTGACCCATTTGTTTAGAATCGCGTACATCAGCTTCCGTATACTGGTGATACCGATGGGGGTGATCTCTCTGTTGCGAATATTCATCATCACACGACGGCATTATCAAACGTTCGACCGAAAGGTTAAGTTCACCGATGACACGCTCGTGCTGTACTTGTACCCGACGCCACTCGGCAGCCACACTAAGTCCCGTCGTCGATAACGGTGCCGTTGGGGAACCGGCTCCACTCGGGGGGAGTGGTGGTGGCGCGGGTACTAACGGTCCAACACAGCCAGCGACCGGTGCGTCCCGTGTTGCCGACTCCTCCCCAAGTGCACCGAGTCCCGTTTGTGAGCCAATGTCCTCGTAAATGTTTTCCTTCGTCCCGTAGCAGGTCGTAAAGGAGTGACGCTCCGCTCCACCACCAAGCAACGAAGTTCCACCACCGAAACTGCTGCGTTGCAACGTACCTCCACTACCACCACCACCACCACCACTACTACTGCTTCCCATATCGAGGAACGGAGCTGAGTGGGCGGCTGCTGTTGCGGCAGGTGTCGCGGACGACGAGGACTTGCGGAAAATGTTGGAAAATAAGGCACGCAACGAACCGGTCGTTGTCGTCGTGGCTGACCCTGTCGTTGCATTTGGTAGTGTGTAATTGCTATGGTGGTGATGGTGGTGATGGTGATGGTGCAGTGTCGTGGTGGTAGTATTGTTACCACCGACTCCACTCCCGTGCGTTGGTCCGTACGTGTACTGATATGGGTTGCGGGCGGATGGCTGTCGGAAGGATCGTTGGAGCAGTGGCAGTGATGGCGGATGTTGGAGCTGCCGCTGCGCGTACACCGGGACGCAGTAGGAGGAACCGGACGACGATAAGGTAGAGGCCGGTGTTTGCAGCTGCTGCTCTGTTGGGATCTCACCGCCCGGACGTTGCAACAGCATCGGTTCGCAGTAAGCGTACGAATACTCCGCACTGCCGCCACTCGAAATATTCGGATGACAGGAGAGTAGTTGCTGCTGCTGCTGCTGCTGCTGCTGCTGTTCCTGCTGATGGTGGTGCAACAGCGCGTCGCCTAGTGGTATAGTCATGTCGCCTCCTTCCCGCGGTAACTGACTGACATTTGCTGCACACCACTTACTGGCGAAATGTTGCTCCTACAAAAACACAATACATACCATTAGTATTACATCTTATAAGGAAAGAATTTTAAAAGGATTCTTCCAGTCCTAGTGTTAAACGATAAAAATGGAATTGAAAACAATTTAATTTGAAGTAGTTATTACAGTATGTACAATCAGTAGTATGCGTTGTTCTCTCAGGCATCGACTTGTAATCCAGTAATACATAGTTACAAATAGAAACTTTAACCGAATACAACCGGGATAAGGTGCCCTTCATGGTTTGGAGAAGGAAATGACTCCAAACCAAAGTAAATTGCATACTAGTTTAAGTTTAGATGTAAGCTTGTTATTTCTAATAAGGAATGGCCGTTCTTCATGATAAAAAATAAATTAAATAAAATATTTAATAACTTTAATCAGCCGAGTACAACCGGAACACAAGGTGCCCTTCAAGGTTTGGAGAAGGAAATGACTCTTAATTAAATAAATGTTCAAGATTATATTTAAAAACAGTACTGCTCTGGCCATTCTTAAGGAGTGAAAAAGTATATGTTTAATAAAAAGATGGTATGAATTGCCCAATTTATTATATAAGATTTATACTTTCACCAGATCCCTGCAATATTTGAATTAGTGCTGTGCTAAATAAATCTTTTCAAACGAAATCCATATGGACTTTCTTCAAGGAGTTATTCAAAATATGAATCGACACTTCTAAGGATCATGGATCCTCATAGCCATTTACATCGATAAAAAGGTAGACTTCTTTTTCATTCAAGGTCATTTTGACGGATTGCTAGGTTTGAAATAATCACAAAAAAATGTAGCATTAATTATTTCTGTTTTTGACTGCAATTTAAAAGATGAATAAGTATAGTTTTCTTCAAGCAAATTCGTGTTTTTATTCACTCAGTTAAATTGACGGTGACCGACAAAAAAGTGTATCAGAAACGTCCGTAAACCTTGTGTTAAAATATTCTTAGAGCATGACAAATGATGCCAAATGTTTGTACACATTGACAAGACCTCAAAAACTAAATTGTTTTAGAGATTAATTTGTTGTTGCTCATTAGAACATGGCAAAGTATTCAGAACTAAGCATTACTCCAAAGCTAGCGGTCGATAGGGCCATTCCATACCCTTTCAAACATGCCGCTTCGACAGAAAGGTAAGAGATTTTTTTCTTTGTAATCCCCCTTATCCCTAAAGAGAGCCTGCTCTGCCATCAGACTTCTAAAATTAATTATTTTAATTGGTATAAAACAATAAAAACCTTAAGCGCAAATTGCAATTGAAGTGTGCACTGACCCTGATCGCTCTCAAGCGTTCATTGACTGTCAACGGATGGATGGAGATTCTACTCTACCTTTTTACCTTTAAATCTTAATAATTCTCGAACCATCGGAGATTCATAAATCCAAAATAGATTCCTGCTTAAACAAAAATCATGATTATTATTTTAGCTCCTGAGGGTTTTGGGTTTTTTTAATAAACCTTGTACTGTTAGTATCCAACTGCGTAGACTGATTTGTGCTGATTTTACTGCTAATACTTGGAATATTATATATCTCTTAGAAACCATGAATCTACAGAATATAGAGATTCATTTGGATTCACCAAACCCTAAATTGAAGGATAAAATTGCTTCTTGTTAAGGTATGACATAGCATATAAGATAAAAAGTAAATATAACTCGAAAAATTGCCGTCAGGCAGGTTCCATAGCCTCAGAACGCCACAAGAGTTTCCCGATGACCTTTATTTTTTGTATACAAAAAATATCCCAATGTCCGAATGTTTTAAGATCACCTGCTGGTAACCTGGTGATCAAATAATTTAAAACGAGGGCTGTATATCACTACTGTGCACGCTCTGTGCTTCAGATCAGTTATCTTTGAATTTCATGGTGTAATAAATCAAAAATAAATAAGAATCTTTAACTACATTGAAGTATTGTGCGAAGACGAAAACTGTGTGATAGTAACTTCATCTTGGAGGAAGTTGAGCTAGCTTCGCTATTTTTAGTTAAATATCTCATAAACCCAAACTCCTTCTTTGTTTTACGCGAGAAAGACTTCACTTTAGTTTGAATCCTTAGAATTATTGCTTAATATGCTCTGAAATTGTTAACTACATGTACCTGTGGAGTGCGTGATCCTTCAATAGGGCGCTGTTCGTCATTTTTCTGCTGTTGATACTCCTTGTAAACTTCAATCGAATCTGGATCTTCCTCCGGATACGTTCCCCGTCCCGGTGTCGGAGCGGTATGAAACATCAAATCATCCTTCCGGCAACAAACCAACCCCGTCTTGGGTGCATTTCCTCCCACGCACGATTGGTACAAGTTCTCGTTGGTAGCCGGACCCGGTGTACTGCTGCCGATGGGTGAACCGGCCGAACCGTGCAGATACTTCTGAATAGTCGGTGGCGCCCGTTCCGAGCGGTCCTTTTTTCGATGCCGTTGCATGGTTTGTCGATTGCAAGATGTGTTTCGTTTTTAGGCTACTGATGCTGGGTTTTAAATTGGTGGTTGTATTGCTATTGATACTGCTGCTCTTGTTTTGCTAAATTAGCTAACAATGTCGTTGTTGTTGCGGGCGACAGTTGCAACAATAGTGTGTTTCCGTTTTATTTCCAATCCTTTTCGCTGCTCCTTGTACCAAGAGGCCATATGACCTTCCAATGGTGTGCAATAGCATTATCGCTCATTGTATTTGTCGTCCGCGTTGTGATACACCATATCTTTAAGGTTGCATTTTGCTTCCATCGTCGGGTAGCCGGGTCGTTGCTTAGTTTAGTCTACATTTTCTTCTTCTTTTTTTGAAGGTGAACGCACAGGATGTAGAGTTCGTACCGCGATGTCGAGGATAACACAGTTCCAATTGTGAGAGCCGTTTTTGTTCGTGCCGACAACATAATGGATATAGAATAAAACAAAGAAATAGAAAACAATTAGTAAAGGGTAATAAAAAACCCCACCTTCCCTCCTTCAGCGTACTGGATGCAAGTACGCGCCGCGTTTATTTGGGTGCGTATGCGTAAATACTAATTACACGCCCGGTAAATAAAGCAAGGGAGTCCGCCATTCGCTAAAAAAAAAAAAAACAAAGTAAAGCACAAAACAAACCAGACAATATTAAAAGCCAATTATTGCCGAGCCAAACTCACGCAAATTTCAAGGGGTTGGTGAAAATGGGATAGGGCCATACCTCACCCCACCGCGTTCCTGTGGGCAGGACACAACCCCAAAGCACACTGTTGTTTCGCGATGCCATCGTTTGCCAATAGTCGGTGTACACGATGCGCTCCTTCAATCACTTCTACTTGTGCTCCCTGCATCGTTTTTTTCCTGGTTTTCTTGCATTCTTCCACTTCTTCTGCGCTTTTACTTAGGCAGGAAGGATTGGGTTGCTTTGGCGGTACTTTTGACAAGGCTTCAGAGACGAAATTAGTCTCCGGGTTCATTATTGCATCCGCTTCCCCGCAACACTTTACCGTAGACCACACACACACGCAGCTACCTAACCTGCCACCGCGTGTCGTTCAGTGCAGCGCGCTGCTTGCGATGGTGTTGTGTGTGTTTTTTTTTTGTTGTTGCATATTCTGTTCTAAAGCTATCTTTCTTTCTCTCTCTCAACTTTGTTTTCCTGCCCTTCAATACACTACTACAGATTCCCTACAGGAGCAGCAACGCAGCAGGGATCTCGTTGCACACCAAAACACTATGGGTTTCGGAAACGACAAAAGTATTGCAAACATACGTTAATCTACCGTACTATTAACGTTTCAAACTGTAACCCATAAATCTTCACACCAAACTCTATTAAACATCAAATATCCCTCAGAACTGATGCACAAGTAAAGTCCCATTCCCAGTCGGGGCAGCAATTTAAGCCAATTGTGTCGCAACAGAAAACGGTTTTGATAACGGATGGAAAACAACACATTAGGCGGTATGTTGATGGCGACCTCGTTTGTTCAACTAATCAGCTACTTTGTTTTGTTATTGTATATATAGCTACGTAAAAACACATTAAACGAATTTTGCCGCTATGTGACGGTTACAACCGGGGGTTCTCTTTACGTTAGTGCATTTTTCCAATTAAGTTTAAACTAACCCTGAAATATAAACATTAGATTGTAGATAACCGAGACAAACCGTATCGAATCTGTCGTTTGTTCGTTCGAATTAAATAGTGTAGTAATGATGGAGAAACTTGTTTTAAAAACTTTGTAAATGTTCTTACTGATAATTTTTATTTTATCGTAAATTACATAATCAAAATGCATTTGTTGCATTTGAAATGCATATAATTTATGCATTCCACAGTGCACTAGAGATCGTTAAAGTATATTTACGCGGCAATGTGATGATCGTGTCATTTGGTTAGAGTAAGCTTCAATTCAGCGGTTTTTTTTTCTAGCGGCACGGGGACCCTTTTAATGAAAATACTCCATGGCAATTATTTTATTTTCCTCTCATGTGCGTGTGTGTGTGTGTGTGTGTGTGCACATGCATTATGATGAAAGGGACTTGCGCTTTACTTCAACTCCTTCTGACAAGAGTTGCATCAAACGGTCGCAAATCTTTAGGGGTTGCGAAAACTTCAACGAAAGGGGAGCGAGCCGTTAAAACAAAAGCGAGAAATAAAGAAAGAAAAAAAAACACACACACGAAAAGAAATGCAGCAAACGAATTCCATCCCGAACGCATCGAAAACTCGGATGCAAAAAGAGATGCAACGACAAACGAACGCAAAAAAAAAGAAGAGAAAAAAATCATTCCCTGATGTGCACACACATTTGAGCAAACGTGCACTAAACGACAATCGAAGGACAAAAAGGGAAAGGTGCACCAGCAAACGGATCCATTGCACCGCCGCTAACGCTGTTTATGGGGTTATTTTTTTATGCCTTCCTTTTTGCATACTGCACCACCCCTCTCCGTCGTGCCACCCGCTATCCTTCCCTTCCCATCCCTTCTGGCACATTTCAGGATAGTTTGTCGATTCCACACAAAAAACCCCTCCCGGCTTTTGCGATGGGAATTGGAAAAAATTGAGCTTATGACACATGATGCCGCCAGTGAACTTTAGTGTACGTTGCACCACCCGCAGCCACCTTCCATCTCACACCGCTTATGCTCTTCTAAGCCCGCGATCCGCACACAGCAGCAGCAGCAGCAGCATTCTTTCCCCGTAAGTATGTGCACACAACACCACAAACAGAACACGAGAATGTCTCTGCTGTTTTTTTCTTTTCCGTTTTTTTTTTGGAACGAGAATGTGGATTTGGTACGTATGTGCCTGTGACGGAGCGTGTATTAGTGTAGGTGCTGCAATAGGCGATGCATTGACTTGGTGCCGCGGATTATTTCTTTGTTTGTTTGGGTGTACCTTTTTCCGCCTGTATGTGCCCCTGCCCGACAATTTTTCTTTCTGCTGTGCGACCAATTCTGCATATTCAGTTCTGCAGATCGCTGTGTGTAATTTATTAGTCTCCTCCTGCAGAGGTCATTTATGTTATCCAATGTTCAAACATGGCTAAAAGCATTAAATAGTACAGAAAAGACACTATTGAGACTCTGTGAGACTAAACGGGAAACAAGCATTTGGCGGACATCTAAAAATGCAAAATAAAACACCCCAAAACGGCAAAGGAATTTGCAGGAAAAAGGTAAACCTTTTCCAATTTTTCACAAAAGTTTGGAAAAACAAGACAATTTGTACCATTTTTTTGTTTAGTTATTAACGCATACGAAACAGTACACACTTTCTAACAAATGCTATGTGACTTAACGCTTCCAACCAGTCCATGCTCGAATTAACCGAATTAATCCATATGCATCAGCGCACAAAATCCCAGCCTCCGCTCACTATTATAGACAGTGTGAAAAAAACGCTCCTCACCCACACGCAGCCACACACACACACTTACACCAGAAAAGGGAACAATAGCCGAGCTAGAATCGATTCATGTTTCCTATCTGTTACTGCTTATTTGATCGATTTTGCGACAATAAAGATTATTCGCATATTTTCTTATTTATCTCCTGGTCGTTCTCTCTTTCTCTCTCTCTCGAACGTAACATTCACTGTTTTTTTTTAAATGTCAATCTTTTTGTCACGCGTATTTTTGACACAACAATTCGCACTCTCAATTTCTTTTTTAACCTTTTCTCTCAAACACCCTTTTCCGTCCCGATTGGAAGCACTTGCCCTTACTTGCACTATAAATGTGTTTTCTTTTATCACATTGGGCGGCTTGGATGAAATGTTCAAGTCGTACGAACAAAGCATCCGATATCATTACAGGAATGTTGTTAGAATGGACGGGATGTGAGGCAGGGGGTGGGGGACAAGCTAAAAGAAATGAAAAAAAAAACGAAGCTTACCCAGCACTTGTCCTTGAGTTTGATGGTAAATTTTCGTTTGCGGTGTTTGATGTTTGATTGTGGGTTGTCCGTTGTTGGGGAGTTATTTTTTTCACCCACAAAAACACTCCATTTGGAGCAATATTTCCGAACGGATTGTTTCGTCACCGCCGTCGATACAGTTTTGCCGTGCAAAGCCAGATCTCGTCCCTTTCTCACACACCGAGACACCGACGAGCGGACGCTGAATGCTGGAATTTCTGTGCCTACTATGCCACTCTATCGGCTCACACACACACGACGATATTGAAAGCGAACAAACGTTTCGTGTCACTGAACATAACGCACACACCACCGGATAAGCACACTTTATATCTTTTACATTCACGTCACGCACGTATCACACGGGGCACGGTTGCGGTTTGGGTTTCCAGAAAACTGGCCAGCTTACCAACAGTCAAACACACGCTCGCTGGTAAAAGGCAGATGTGCGTTCCTGCAATGGAACCGGATCACTTTTTGGGGTCGTTTTTGACAGCTCGCTCTATCTTGGCCATTCCCCCAGTCAAGTTGCACACCGACTGAGCAGCACACGATGCATGCAAACTGAACAGTCGTCGTACGTATGCAGCAACCGTACCGCAACCACTACAACGAACCGTGGTTCATCTGTCGGTGTAGTGGTGAACGCTGACAGAACTGCCAAAACGCGCTGCCAGCGACACTGCGGGCCCAAAGTCATCTCGCTATGCCACACCGGTGTTGTTTCTTTAGCATAACTGTGTACAAAAGTGTGTGTTCGCGAGTGTGTGTGTAGATGCTCGTATGAACTATCTCCCTTCTCTTTTTCTAAAGTTGTTTATTGTGTGACGCGTTTTGTGTGTGCGTTTTCCACGCTCTCAAAATTAAAAGGGACAAATTAGTGGCCGCGCGGGCCAATGTGATAATACGTTTCGAAATCTGATTTGTTTCCTTTTTATTGCTAAGATCGTGTTCGTTGTATAGGTATAGAAATCAAATGATCGTTTGATAATGTGTATGGTGTAATAATTTCTATGCCACTTTTCTAGTTTTGTATTTGTGTGTGTGTTTTTTTAAAAGGCAGTTGAACCCTTTTTGAGACTTCTTCGAAATAACAAATTATATAGCAAAAGTAAACGATAAAAGTAAATAGCACACCTACACAGCAGCAGTGTTTATAGTGTCACAAATTAGAAGCACCCGACCACGTTGGCGCCAGAAGTTATGCAAACAGAATGCAGCGAATTATGGCATACAAGGATACGGTACCATATAAGGATAAATGTAGTGTTGATCGATTGAACTAGATGAATGATTGTAACAGTTGAACTAGAACCTTCGTGGAGATACCACCTAACACCAACAGCATTGCGACAGCGACCAAACAATCACCGATGTCTCGTTTCGGTTGGCAATAAATGTTGCCACAAAATGAACCTTGAAATGTGTGGAAATCGTAACGTGGTTCGGCGTTTGATCAAAACACCGAAAGTAGTGAACCGAATCTCATCTGGACCGGTTCCCCGTACCAAGGATTGGACTATCCGGTTGTGTTGTGTGATTAGTAAGACATAATGGGGTGATGTCGATGGAATACTGATGGGTCTCAACAAGAAGAACATGATGTAACCCAAATATCATCTTTTGGCAACAAGGCTTATGGAGATCTGAATAAGTAAAACGCTAATTACTTAATTGTATCTTTGCGTTTGAAACAAAATATTCACTAAAATCTTGTATAAATGAATTGTTATTCTACAATAATACGTGATAAAAATAATAGCCTTAAGCTGTATAAAAGGAAGGGTGGAGTTGGTTAAAATTGACAATTTTCGGGGTCCTCTCACCTCACCTTTGGGATTTTGGATTACCTCAGTAATCCAAGTTAGTTTAAGCTAATTCGGAAATAACAATTTGAGATGCGGAAAGAAATCGAAGCTGTCGAATCATCAGTTATTGAATCTAAGGGATAGTATTCGAGGTCTCTTGGCCTCAGAGTCCCAAGCAGCTCCTGTCATAGTATACGGCCCTGTAGTAAACCAATATACATTCAGTATGTTATATAGCTTTTTTTTATAAATATCCAGTAATTGATATAGCCTAATTTCCATAAATATGGTTCTGATTGTAGTTCCTATAGTGGAGTAATATTTTCTATATTGTTCCAGATAGCAGAATAACATCTGTTTAACGTTTTTAGTTCCTCAGTCCAGTTGGAATCCGGTGGCCAAGACGATAGTGGCACCGGTTTTCTCACACGGCAGGACTATCCAACTAAATGGTATCCATAAATTCTAGTAAGTCGGGCAGGTCGTTGAGCCAAGGTATCGAAGTTGCTCAGTCATTAGACAGTCATAGAAATAAACAAAACCATTACTGATGATGAAAATGATTTACTAGAATTTGTAATAATCAAACACGGCCTGGCCGTTCTACGAAGGAAAAAACGTGAATAGCAAAACTCAAAGGTCTTCAAATACTGCTCAACGCACTGTTCCGACCACTGCTCTTGTTGGATTTGTGATCGTCCACGTTGATAGACGAGCTGATGTCCGGGCTGTGACGGATTCGTGGCGTAGAAGCGTGAATGATATATCAGGAGCTCTGTCTTCTTAGCGTAACGACCTATTAGGTCATGATGTTTGTCATTTCTGGATATCAAGACTTATGTTTACTGCCGTGCGCAGGTCTGGCACCATTTCCATTAACCCACCGGACCCCCCTCAGATATTATCAAATATTTCCTATAAACCAGAATACTTCATACGAATAGCTTTGTAGCCTAATAAAATCTAATAAAAATAGGGGACGGCAACAAAAGATGCTGCTCTATGACGCTAATCTGTATGTGCTCTATAATTTCATTATTAGTAAACGATTAAAATAAAGTTATGTTATTTCTATTATTGCCATGAATTTCTGTCGCCGTTTCTTTGGCTTCCTTTACTTTCATTTTGGTTGCAGCTAATTTATCGGCCGCTTAAGAGGCTGAGAAAGATGAATGGCTAAAAGCTAAAGTTTGGAGAAACCCCCACTAAGCGGTATCGAACTTCGACATTGTATTACGTTCACTTAAGTGTTTTCGCACGCTTACCCGCTCGGTCATGTTGCGCGGTGCGCAGCTGGTACTAATCTCTCACTCTTACTCCTCTCCCAACAATGCAACTTTCCTGGCACTTTCTTCGCACAACACTCACGAATCCGCAATCACCAAACCTGATTCACTCCACTTTAGACTGGAGCGGACCGAAAGCTCGCGCGCTGCTGGAAATTTCTCCCGCAGCAGCAAGTTGGGCAGGATTTCCCTTCGGCGACACCCTTGCGCGAAAGGGGTTGGCGCAGTGCTGCGTTTTGCAATTCCGCCGGTGGACGGAAGAGAATGTTGCGTTAACTTTAGGGTAAATGAAGTCAAACATGAAACAAGCGTTCGCTGCTAACTTGACGTGTAAACCGCTAGAAAATGAGAGACAGACAATTTATGACGAACGGTGCGAGTGAAAAGAAATAAGAGCTTATCTGCTGTAATTCGATGCCGTATCCAATCTTTGCGGAACTATGGGAGCGCACGTCTCTACTTTGGATTGTTACGGTACGGTTTGATTATTTCTTTAGATTGTTTTATTATATTGCAACCAATTTGATAACAATCTCTTGAGATGAAGCATTTTTATTTCTTACTTAATTTTATTATCACTTCAGAAATCGCTATATGGAAGAAATTTCCAAACATTAAAATTTTACAATATTCCTTTTTTTATTCCATTAAAACGTCCGCATTATTGCCATTTTACAGTATTAGTTATACATAATATAAGAAATTGACAAAATTTAAGTTAAAGGTTAATATTTTCTGATACAGCATGAGAGGTGCCATGGGAATTCTAGTATTTTGGTGCCTTACGTCTCATCTGGATTCGAAACCGATCGATATAATCATTAGTATTCCTTCAATATCCGGAGAACTGATGAATCTCCAGTATTTAATCAATCCTCTGAGGTTCAAAAACCTTTATTGATTCTTCTTCTTTTCCTCTACTTGGAAAACATTCATGAATTCTCATCTCTTAGGTCATGCCTGCCATTTCTGGCTTACTAGACTTATTGATACCACGTAGTTGGAT
>KB664054.1:9838455-9856599 GCA_000349025.1 Anopheles minimus
GTTTTGTTTTTCGCGCTTGAACGCTTACCAACGCCACGCTTACATTTGTCAAAAAATATTATGCTTTTACCCCTTACGCCGGTGATTCCTGCCCCACCTCCCCCGTCAGCCAGGAGACCAAGGAGCCAAGCGACTTAATCTCGATAAAATCGAAACACACGGTTATACGGTGGCGTTTAGCACGGTTTTTTTTTTGCGTGGACCACGCGTACGGGTTGAAAATGCCACCCTTCCCCCTCTCTCCCTCCCTCCCTCCCTCCCCTCTCTAGTCCCCCTGCACCAGACTGCTCGCTATAATAGGCTCGTCGATAGTTAATAGTGCATTGACTTCAACTTCGCCCCTTGCAGCGCACAAACAATTAAAGAGAAATGAAAAGAGAAAACTTGCCTGCAACGCAAGCGATGACGCTAAAGGAGAAGTGAAAAATAAAATAAAATAAAACGGATATGCGCTAACACACCGGTCCAAGAAACAAGGGCCTTAAAGTGAAAGAAAATTTACCAGACTCTCCCACTCTTCTTTTTTTTCCTTTCGTTCATACACACACACACACACACACACACACACACACACACAGAGAGAAACACAGCCCCAGACGTAGAGGAAATGCAAAGCTAAACAGTAACATAAAATTGTAGTGAAAATGAATAACTGTTGGCGAAATATAGCCAAGATCACATGAACCGGTTGAAGCGAAAAAAAAAAACAAGCGAAAAAACACAAGAAAAGAAGGAAAAGAGAATGAAAAATATGAAGCGGGGTGCGATTTATCGTAAAAAACCCGTTAAATATGATAGCAATATCTAAAAACTATTAATGGGAAAAAAAAGCTGCAAAATGGTGGTAATCAGCTGTATCAAGGTGGGAAAATGGAATTGTTCTTATATTACTTTGTTTTCTGTAACCAGGCTGAATTATGTTACATTTTATCTGAAATAAGGGCTGGCTATTTAAAATGTTGCTAAACAAATCAATATTTTAAACTTAACTGTATTAAATTAATTCCTTTCTTTTGCTTATTTTATATATTTTCGTTCATACAAAATTTATAGAATGCAAACTAGCCGAAAGGAATTATTTTTACTTAGTTTGTTTGCACTGATGCTGAGCTAACATTAATCTAATAAAATGAGCAATTTGATACTTGAAATGTTAGTGATTTAAGTTGAATTTTATTAAATGGTTTTTACTTATTTAAGGTCATATTTAATGGGTTTTAATATGTGTTGTGTGTTTTAAAAAGTATAAAAAATATCAAAGTTTTTTTATTGACTTATTTCTCGATAAGAATAGCAATACAACGTGGTATGGCTGTTGGTTTTTTGATTTTTTTTTTGCTGGATTGGCCAGGCTTCTGTTTCGAATAATAGTCCGTTCCTGCTCGGAACCATCAAGGTCTTCTTTTTACCTTCCCTGTAAAAGTACAACGTACCTATTATGAATCCACTCACTACCGCCTCTTCGCTTACCTTGCACAAGCCTGATTTCCTTACGCCCTGCAACAACACGCGGGTGTTTTTCCGTAAGCAGTAAGCATTTTATTTTCCTTCCCCCTTTTCCCCTGAGTGTTGGAATGTGTGCGTTTTTGTTGTTATTTTTCATCCCCATATTACCCCGTTTTTTCTTCCCTACAACGCCCTACTCATTCTTAAAAACAGCAACATCCTCTAATGTGCCCGGTGGGGTGTGTTTTTGTTTTTTTTTTTTTCGTTGCATCCACCACCACCGCTGCACTTGTGCAACATTCCGGGAAATAATGAAATGCACCGTAGGAAAGCAAATCTACTGTAAACGAAAATATGGGAAGTAAATACAGCTACAGTTGCGTTGCAGTGCTGGCTTTTCCTAGATACGTTTTTTTTTCTCTTCTCCGCGACGGAAGGAAGTGAACTTGATTTTCTATGGTGTATTGCGCGTTGTGAAAGGCAGAAGCATCAAGGTGCTTTAATTTTATGTTAGAGGGTGCATATGATAATTTTTCTTCAATCCCTATGCGCACGATTCGATTGATCAATTACGTTAACTAGAGTAGGAAGTGGGCGGAAAGAATTGGTGCACGCTAATCGTTGTGTGAAGATTTGTGTTTTTTTTTCATATTATAAAAATAATGTATTTTGTTACTTTTGAGGTTGCCTCACAATTATTTTTTACAGAAAAATTTATTTGTAAGACATAAACCTTATTGTTGCTCTCCAATGTGCAATTGTATCTAACTATTTAAACAAAAAAAGAACAAATGTGATTAGTCTAAATTTTGCTCCGAACAAATTAGACGAAATTTTAGTTTACATATGAATTTATGGTAATAAGTGTTCACCATACTGAAAACGAATATATGAGTGTGTTAATTTAATTCATCAAGAAGAGTTTTCAGAACTCATTTTATTTTTGCTGAATGAATCTTAATAACTATCTTAGAGTGACATAAAGAACTCGTGAGAGTCAGAACTCATTTACGAATTAAATCTGCAGGTTCTGTGATTATTTTAGAAAAATATCTTCTAAGATTGTAATAGTAAATTAATTTCTAGACGCCAGTTGTTAAAAAAGCCAATAATGACTTAACAACTATCTCAGAGTGATTTAAATAACTAATGAGCATTGGAGCTCATTTGTGAATTAAGTCTGCTGGACAGAGATGATTTTCGAAAAATGTCACATAAGATTGTAATTGTGAGTGAGTTGCTCAATTATTCGTCAGTGGTTGTGACAGTCACGAATTAGTAGAGTCCCAAGTTAGAATTAAGTAATGAGCATTAGTACTCATTTGTGAACGAAATTTCCATAAGAGAGGTTGTGGAGTGAGTCGTTGTACAAGTCAATATGATGAACTTATGAGCATTAAAATTCAATTGTGCATCTAATCTCCATAAATGAGATGATCTTACGTGAGATTGTGATTGTGAGGAAGATGCTGAGAGATTTTAATTTATCTCTAATTAAACATACCAGCCATTTCGTAACTCATTCATTGTGATTCAATTAGCTAAAATGAGTTACTATTGCCACCACTAGTATAAATCTCACTACCAAATCATAAGAGCATCCAAAATGACTGGAATAACTGGAAAATAGATTTAAGAATCGTAAAAACACTAAAGTGAACTAATTCCTGGAAAAAAGAAAAAACGATAAGATTAGTCCTAAATTTCTCCGATGTTCCATATTCTGCATACCTGTTTCCTTCATGCAATACGCTCTAATCGTGGCGTTCATTTCTTACTTTTTTCAGCAATAAACACCAACCAAGGGCAACACGCTCAAACCCGGCCTAAAAGTGGAGTACTCTGCCGATTACAAGGAATCCAGATACCGGCTACATCTGGATTCGTCCCATGCTCAAACGATGACCTCGATTGAGCGCCCAGCCGGAGGTGCGCTGGCACTGCACTATGCAGCTGCCCGCGGTTGCCTCGATTGCGTACGCTTGCTCACTGAAGCTGCACCGGACATTAGGTAAGTAGTCGATTGGGATTTGCGACATTGCGACCGAGGGGTTTTGGTTGCTGTTTGCCGTACCACCAGTTGTTAACTCTGTGCAATGCGGGATGTGAATCTATCTGCAGCGCCAACACGCAAATGGACAACGACGTGACACCAGTTTATCTGGCCGCGCAAGAAGGTCATTTGGAGGTGCTGAAGTTTCTCGTGCTGGAAGCGGGCGGCTCACTGTACGTGCGCGCCCGAGATGGTATGGCTCCGATACATGCGGCCTCGCAGATGGGATGCCTCGATTGCCTCAAGTGGATGGTAAGTAGTAGCGGTCCGTGATGCAAATGTTGTTATTTAGTATTTCAAACTAGGTTAGCGCTAGGTGGCGATAGTTGGTTGACCAAACTGTTTGGAAGTCTGGATAGTGAGTGTGGACCTATATTTCATTGCAGATAATCAAACGTAGCTTTCGGGGAAACTGATTAAAAGATTCATGAATCCAAAAGTATTTTTGCATGATTCTGAATCTTTATTATGAATATTCAAATATCTGTAACGATACAAAGTCACTGAACATTACTGAATTTGTACAGTGGATAGTGAGCTCTTACGTACATTTTAATCTCCAATTCTTCAATTCGAAAAGTGGTTTTATTAAAGTGCACATCCAGGAAAACAACTCTTACATTCGTAGTATCACAGAAACTCTTTATTATGTAACAAATACGGGTTCGTGTTCAGTATCTCAAATTCTCTAACGTCCTTCTTCAAAGTTGTGGATTTATGAATCCTACAAGATTATCTTCCTCACTCAATTTTCATTACGATAGTTTTTGTATATTAATTACGTATTAAAAACTAGATTTTTTATTCCCGGAGGCATTGGCAGGCTTTAAATCTTACAAAACTATACTTAGTATCATGTTGCTAGGTGAATTCCTGGAGCTTCTTCATGTCAACTCGGTGATTTGAGGTTCATCCAGTTAGAACCGGTAGTGTGTTTCAAAATTTTTGTTTTTTAAGCTTTAATCTCACCTTGGCTACACTTCAATCGGATATAGGAAGAACGTGGAATCGGTCTTAAGAATCTCTTACTCCTTTGGGATGTATCATATTCTTGAGTGCTTATAGATCCTTCGATTCATCTTTGATTCATTAATTCATAGATTTTCGAATATCCCTGTAATTTTAGCGATTCACATGAATTATTCTCCTCAAGACGTTCAATCGCTGTGAAATATATTATCTGAAATGAAGTTGCCCTGTTTATAATTTTGAGGATGCTTCTAATATAATAAGTCAATAAAAAGGTTCTGTTTTCTTTCGGATTGAGATGTACTTCAGTTAAATGCTATGATTAGAACTTATTCTTCATATTCTTTTTTGATACTCCCAATTGAGAGGTCTTGATCTGCCTTTTTTGGTTTCCGTGACTTGAGATTTTTCACAACCGAAGAGTCATTCCTGCGTACGACGAACCCTCGGGCCTCGGTGACCTAGGCATTATGATTGGGACACTTATCTGAAAAGATAAGTCAAAAATGATAGACCACAATATCCCTAGATCTCGTTGTGGTCACCAAACAACAAAAGACTTCAATCGACAAAACAAACCGCATAGGCGACGAACCCGATTTTTCGAAATGTCGATTCTTCTTTCTGTGATGTTTGTTGGTAACAATTTATTTTACTTCGGTCCAATTTCGTTTTTCATGGATGTTAGAATCTAAATAATTGCTTCCTCAGTAGGGTATATATTTAAAATAGGTATTCAATTATTGTTTTCAAAGTTCAAAGCTTTGAGATGACGTCAGTTAAACAGATTAGAACTTATTCTTAATATTCTTCTATGGTACTCAATCTCGGGAGGACATTATCTGCCATTTTTGGATTCCGTGACTTGAAATTTTTCGCAACAGAAGTGTCATTCCTGCGTACGACGAACCCTCGTGCTAGGGCACCGATTCGCTATGATTGCGACATTTATCTGAAAAGAAAATATAATTTTCTTTATGCCTAGTTTTATCGAGAATTTTTATCTTAAAAATGTGCTTTCTCTCAAATATAATCTTCTCACACAGATCGAAGATCAAGCAGTAGATCCAAATCTACGTGATGGCGATGGTGCAACACCACTGCACTTCGCAGCATCCCGAGGACATCTCAGCGTAGTGCGATGGTTGCTGAACCATGGTGCCAAGCTATCACTGGATAAGTATGGCAAGAGCCCAATCAACGATGCGGCCGAAAACCAGCAGGTCGAGTGTCTGAATGCGTTGGTACAGCATGGCAACATGAACGGTGTGGGTGGTAGCGAGGCGCCGGATAATCAAACTTCACCGAAGCAGCACCGGCATCAGCTGCACGATGCATATCAATCACAGGTGTTGCCGGGCGGGCCGGGATCATTACCGAAACAGGCACGTGTCTCACGCAAGAGTTCGGCCGGGAACCATGGACGTCCTAGCAAACCACTCGTCGGTGGTCACGGTCACAATCACCATAGCAACACAATGGTTTCGACAAAATCGTCCACTGGCAGTTCGGACTCTGAACCGTTCTATCTGCATCCTCCAACTATACGCAAAACGAAGGTAATGAGTAGGATGGTTTCCGTGGAACTTAAAGTGCTGATGTTAAGGTATTTCTCTCCAAACACAGGACGGTTTGTATGCGAGACAGTCGCCGGATAGCTATTACGGGCCGGTGTTACCCAACGACGGTGTCTATGTGAATCCAATGCGCCGAGGTTCTTCAACGCCACCGAGTCCTAGTGGCAGTATTTCGGGCGAATCTTTCTTTCTGCATGATCCACAGGAGGTTATTTACAATCGTGTGAAGGATCTCTTTGATGCCGATGTTACGTTGAAGGATGAAAAGATTGTTAACAATCGATCCATAGGTATGTATCTGATGAATGTAATTTGTTTCAATGTTATCTTTAAGTCAGAATTGCACGTCACTATTAAACCCTTAAGCCGGGTTCAACTCTCAGATTGAGAAATTACAATCGTGTAGAGACAACCATTAGCCATACATCTTGCCTAAAAAACAAAATTTTTCGAAATGTTGGAATTTGTTTCATGACATATTTTCGTTCACATGATATGATTCCCAAATTTATCAAATCACTCTTCTAAATTGAATCTTGTGATCTTGGGGAATTTTTTCTACATGTTTATTTATCTTGAATAATTAGTGCAGCTAGCACCAGTAAGTAATTCCAAGTTCTTTCTAAAACATTTTTGTTTTTAAGCTCTAAAACCGGACTTTATGAGATCGCTCCTTGCAATTGAAAATATTTCATTTCAACAAGAGATTCTTGTTGAACATTACTGATACGGGTATTTTGAAGATATTGGTTAAACTCTTTTAGGATCTAAGGGATATTTATCTACATATTCATATATATTCAAAGATGAGTGCATCTAGCATCAACAAGTTATTTCGAAGTGCTTTCTACATACTTTCGCTTATAAGACAAAAAGGATAACGATATGAGATGTCATTTTTCAATCGAATTTATTTACTGCCAACAAGAAAATCTTGTTGAGCACTTTATATTCTTCTGCATATTTACATATCTTCAGTATAACTTTCAAATGCTTTTTACACATTTTTGTAACAAGGTCTCAGCACTCTGAGCAATAATGATATGGGATATTTTGAAAATATTAGTTAGACTGTTCTAGGATATTATTTATATTTATTGCATGCTCTACCCCAAGTTTTATGAAATGTATAACATTCTTTCATACTAATGTTATGGAATCTTTTGGGAAATAGTGCAAGCTGAAGTACACTCGAGCAGCAGCGGAGCCGCCAGTGGTTCGGACGAGGATCTCTCCGTATCCTCATCACACTCCGGCGGTGATGGTGGAGGAGGAGGTGGAGGTGGCGGAGGTGGTGGTGGAGGAGGCAATGTTGTCGGTGGAGGTGTGGGAGGTTCGGGAGGAAGTTGCGGTCCTGGCATCGATCTGATCAATGGCAACCTTTCGAAGACCTCGAACGTGAACAGCAGCACCACGAGCCACGAGCACGACTACGAGGACATCTATCTGATGCGCGAGGAAACGCAGTATGTGGGTGGTACGCAAAACCGGAGCGCCATCGGGCGGAGTCGCTCGCGGGATAGTGGTTCGCACAGCCGCTCGGCGAGCGCGAGCTCCAACCGGAGCGATGTCGTTCTCCAGCTAACTGGCAGTGGCAACAATCAGGTAACCGATCTTACCGTGAATCACTTTCCCGGCACCGACTATTTGCCGTGCCGCTGCAAAGGGAAAGCAGAAACATTTTCATCGTCTTAAATTGGGTCATTTCATATTCACTCTATGCTCTCCTTTGCTTCTTTCGTTGTTCCGTTTTGTCGCGTTTGTCCTGTTGCCATCCCGCCAGTCATCGCTGGTGAGCAACAACAAGGAGCATATGCTGTTGGCGAAACGCAACAATCTACTGTACGAGCAGCAGCGTGGTCAGCAGGGAACGAAACCGCTGCCGAAATCCATCTACAACATGGGCAAGGGCGCCAAGGGTTCGAACCATCCGTATCCAGGGATGCACACGCAGCGCAAGCACGCGGATGACTACGCCAGTAACACGTTACGCTCCTCCTGCACCGTGGATAACGCATACGAGAGCGTATGTTCGCCCGAGGACGTGTACGAGCGCACCGCCGAGATGGGACTTGGCGTGAAGCAGCTTCCGCACACCAAGTCGCATCAGTCGCTGGCCGGGTCCACCGTCTCCAACACCTCCACGGGAGCAAATGGAACAACCGTTAACGCGAATGGTGCCACTAACGGTACTGGTGCTCATGCAGCAGCCACGTCCATGCCGACATCGTCAGCCAAACGAAACGGGCCGACGCAGCTGAATGAAGAAAATGAAAATGCAGGTAAGCATTGCTGTTACCCTACATACACGTGCCGGGTTTTTGGGGAAGGGGCAAACGGTGGGTTGAGGAGTGGAATTGGAGGGAGGGGAGGGGAGGGGAAGGAGAGCGCAACTTAACACGCCAAACGAGATTTTCATGCTCTATTAAAAGTGGAATCGAAATAATCGCACACTGGCATCAGTGATCGCGCGCGCGCGATGCTTCGCGTCTCGAAAAAATAATATTAATGAGCTTGTCCAGCTGAGTGGATTTTAAAGGAACCGCAAAAGGTGTGCAGGAGGGATGCGCTAGGAAGGGGTAAGGGATACAGTAACTAGGCTCCATAGCCGTGGCGATGTAATCGGGGCGGCGACGATATTCTTTCACTCCACTTTGCTTCCATTCGAATAGTTGTTAATATACTGTCTTTATACGCACACTGATGCAATCTCTTGGCAGGGGAGGGAAAGGGGAGGGATAGGGGGTTTTCTTGTTCGCCATTTACTTTCCTTGCATTTTTCCATCGAGTGCAGCAGGAAAATCTGATCTGCTTTTCTGACAGAAATCCACCCCCTCGTCGGTATATTAGCGTGCCGGTGGTAGGATGTTGTCTGCCGTCGTTGTGTTTTTGTTTTGTGCCTTTCAAACGTATCGATGCTGTTTTGTTTCTTTGTTCGTTCGCAATCAATGCACCGCAAAGATGAAGATGGAGGAAAGTAATCGCAAGAAAAAAAAAACATTTCGATTAACTTTCTTGTTGGAGAATAGTGGTTAGAAATGAAGCAGTTGTCAGGCACAGCTATTTCTAATCAAAACTTTAGACCTTCAAGATCTTATTTAGACAATTTTTATTTCAAGACTTCGAGTAATTAAAGTATTTTCTTACAATTGTTTCCCAATATATTTCTTGTCTTTAAAATAATTCCCTTGCTTCTATCAAACGACTAGACATCAAGAATGTTAAGAATGTTTAAGACATCAAGAATGTTAAGTAATTTTTTTTGGAATGACGGACCTGGCCGAGACATCTCTGACGAACTTTTAATTCAAGTTGAAAAGAAACAGGAAAATCTCAAACAGATATTTAGAAAAAGACATCCTGATATGGCCTGATCTATTCTAAATATCTGTTCAATGTTTTCTAGTTCCCTTTCTAGTAGAATTAGAAGTGGCCGAGATAGATCTGGAGTCCTTCTCAATTTCTGGAACCTATTCAAAAGGATCTTGGATCTTGTTCAAGAGCAGTAGTGAAAGCTTTGAGCATAATTGGATTTAATTGGGAACAAAATCCAGAAATTGAGAAGGATTCAGGTTCAACCACGAAAAATTCTAATCGATCTTGTTCATGGGCCAGAAATGGATCCAACTTGGGCATTGGATGTTTGAAACCAAGTTTTTATTTATAAACCAATTTCTATTCGAACGTAAAAAGTAAATTTGACAGATGTTATCTGCTGCTGCTTTAGTTCAAACTTCAACGAAACTCGGTGACTCCCCAAAAAACCTTGTAGTTACTATTATGCGATAAAACCGAGAATTCAAGCATAATAAGATAACAGAACACGTCACTGATAACTCTAATGTCTAATCTTATGTCCTGATTGACATCAGGCCTATTCCATTGTTCTTGATATAATTTCTACTTTTTAGACATCTATCTGATCTACTTTGATTTCTCTTGATGTTGTTTTTTTTAACATGCCAGGAACTGTATCAAATCCCTAGTCAAGAAAAGCCAAAAATGGTAAACCACAATATCCCTAGATCTTGTTGTGGTCACCAAACAACAAAAGACTTCAAACCACAAAACAAACCGCATAGACGACGAACCCGATTTTTCGAAATGTCGATTCTTCTTTCTGTGATGTTTGTTGGTGACAATTTATTTTACTTCAGTTCAATTTTATTTCGTTTTTCATGGATGTTAGAGTCTGAATAACTGCTTCCTCGGTAGGATTTATTTTTTAAATAGGTATTTGCTATTTTCAATTTTTTGTGAATATTTTATTAGCATATTTTTAACTGCAATTTGAGTTATTCAAAATCATACTCAAAACTAAATAAATCATATAAATAAACACTTCAATCATGAACCATCCACATCATACCCGGCATTAATTCATTTTCCTTTGTTCATCAATCATTTTCATCCAGGACCACCGCCACCACCGCTACCGCCACCGCTGAAGGCAAGCAACTACGGACATATCGGGCACGGGGCACATCCAGCAGCGGCTGCTGCAGCCGCTGCAGCTGCCGCCGCTGCAGCAGTGGCCGCCGCCACACTAATTGGCTCCGGCGGATCTCGCGACGGCTATGATTACTCGAAGAATTCGCGCAACGGGTATGACCAGCAGACCGTAGCGGCGGCGTACAGCGAACAGCAACAGTACCTTAATGTGCAGCACAAGCGCCTCTTGCACCGCGACGGTGGTGGACATTTGGACGGTGCGGAACAAAACGCTGCCGAGCATCAGGATTCTGATTCCGGGCTAGAAGTGCTGGAAGAGTCCACACTGAAGCCGTCAGATCTGATCCGTGGCAATCACAACCGTAGCATGTCCATTATTTCTGGTAAGTTAATCCGCGCGTCAAAAAGAGTTTTTCTTTTGCAGGAATACTTGAGCATTCGAGGATATTCATAAAAAAAGTTGGTAATCATGGTTGATATTACCCTATAAAGGTTGAATATCCCCAAGACACTCAAGAACCATCCGTTTTCAGTGTTTTTTCCCCCTTTTAGACAACAATTTTGTTGCGCACCAATTTGTTGTCTTCAGTACGCAAGCTACAAATAGCCCAGTTTAATGACGTCTCGCACACCGATCAAACACCCATTGGGGTACTGCAAGAAAAAAAATAAATGGTTATTTTTTATTTTATTATTGTAGCGAAGCACCTTTAAGGTGTCGATTTTCACTTCCCCCACGCTTTGCGGTAGGCGAAATTGAAAACAATATCGTAACAAAGTGAATGATTCCCATCTTCCATCCGTGTTGATCTACTCAATTTGCCTAATGAATCAACCTCGATCGCAATTAGGAAATGCAGATTAGTCGACGTGGAGATTATTGTCTCTGCCACTCACGGTTTTGGGCCACAATTTATGTATTTACGTTCCGGGAAGGGTCGGTTGCCTCGGTTGTTTTTGTTTATTTTTCTATTTTTTGTTATAGTTTCACTTGTCAGATCGTAAACATTGATCTGCATCGAACGCGATAGAGATCAGAGCTGGGTGAAATTATATTAGTACATATTGTGGTTGGAGCGGGCTAATCTGCCTCGCCACCTCCACAGCATGTTTATTTTTCCTTCATATAATTATAAGGTACCGCATCTTCCATGTTTTCACGTCTTATTACTTATTACTTATTATCTCGGCTGATCGATGAAAACAAGCTTCTTCTCCGTGTTTTTTTTTCTCCCCCCCGCTCTGTCACGCTTCCACATATATAATATCGTACCTTTCACGAATGGGTTGAATTTTCCTATGGTAATGTCTGTCCGTGTGTGTGTGTGTGTGTGAGAGAGTAATTTATTGGCATGCCTGCACTTTGGTTGCGTGCGAATGAATACGAGGTTTGCGTGCCTGCGCCGCACGTTTTGGGCCGAAATGAGATGGAGGAGGAACAATATGGTAGGATTTCGTCTTGACGAATTAAAGAAACGGATTGGATAAACAAAGGTGTATAGGTGTGTAAGCCAGTGGAGCGGCGCTTTTCTTGCAAAGGGAACCCGCAGACAAGAAGACGAAATGAAAACAATCTCTCCAGAGCAGCCGAATAGCGTGTGCACTTGTGTGAGTGTGTGCAATATGGGGAAAGGTAGCCAAAAGCCGCTACGCGTACAGTGGCTAGGAGGCTAGACGACTAACGTAGAAGTAAGAAGAAGGCTGGAGCCGCCATCGGAAATCGACGAGGCTCGGGAAAGAAAATGCATGATGAAACACTGCTTACGATTTTCTTTTTCTCTCTCGCTCTCTCTCTCTCTCTCTCCCTGCTTTCTTCTTGATTTTCATCCAACCGAACACTACTCCCTGCACACATCCGCTCGCAAACGTCCGCTGAACCGTGGCCCGTGGCAACTGTGTCGGTAAACCACCTGCGAGCAGCGAATAAGAAAGCCAAACTAATTCAAGCCAACGGCAGTGCTGGCGGCAACCTACATAGCCTGTGCGCAGCGGAAACGAGCTTACCGTACGGCTCCAAGGCGTCCCGTACCGGTGCAGCTGCTTCAGTCGACGACCAGCACTGCCATCAGCAACATCACCATCAACCGCGGCTGGTTAGCATCCAGCCGGTAGCAACAAACAACCATCAGCACCAGCCGCCACATCAGGGCCCGAACCTGGTAAACAAGCAGCTCGTACTGCCGTTTGTGCCGCCCAGCTTCCCGAACGGCACCGGCGACGGTTCCAACCATCTGATCAAACCGTCGGAATATCTCAAAAGCATCAGTGACAAAAAATCCAATGCAGGCTCGCAAAGGTTAGTAGTGTACCAAGTGTGTGTGTGTATTTGCATGTGTTTGTGTGCACAAATCCCAAGTCTAGAAACGTGGATCGTTCCTTGGCAACTCTGTGTTCTAGTACAAATTCTTGGAACAGTGATCAATGGTGAAGAAACGAACGCTGGTTCCGCCTCTGTGCAATCGTTCGGTGTTTGCATCCGTTACGTGTAGTTTTTTTCCGTCCGCTTCCACTCTATTCCACTCCATTTCTCTTTTTTTTGCCTTCATCCAACGCTTTTTGTGACGTTCGTTGTGCTCCAATTTGCTCGCCTTACTTACTGCCAAAGAAAGCTTCACATTTTATACGCATTTCTTGTTGGTGCGTGGTGTTTTTTTGTTGTTATTTGTTGGTGATCCACTTAAATTTTACTGAGCTTTATAAACTTCAAGTATTGGTTTCTAAAGGGTTGAGATCAGGAACAGGAGAAAAAGAAACATTCAATCTTTTTTAAGAAAGCGTAACGTAGTAACTTTGCGTCGTTAGATTTCGGGATCTTTGAATATCTGAAACCTGTGTTTTCGCATTCCTAACATTTGTCTTTTATTTTGGTGGATTGTGGCGGACAGATCATCTGATACGGAGGATTATATGCCATTGAACACGGCCCTGATTGTGCAGGCGGGATCGGAACCACCGAAACCGCCCCCACCGCCACCAGCACCGCCCCTCCACAACCTGCACAACGCGATCCTTTCCGGATCGGCCACGCTACATTCCGCCCTGTCGCACCACAGCACGGCGGGTGGGGCACGGACGGGGGAACCGGCGCCCACCACCGACAAGGCACCGCACAGTGGGGGGCATCCGCCGCCACCGCCCCCACCCCAGGACACGGACATCCGGAAGCTGCACCAGCCGCTGTCGGCCATCTCGATCCAGGATCTGAACAGCGTGCAGCTGCGCCGCACCGACAAGATGCTCGCCAAAACCTACTCGGCGCCGACGCGCAGCATCAGCATGCAGTGTCTGTCCAGCACCAGCGAACAGTTCCTGTCGCAGAAGACCGACCTAATAGCGGAGCTGAAGCTGTCGAAAGACATTGCCGGCGTGAAGAAGATGAAGGTCGAGCGGGCGAAGCTGGAGGACCGGCAGGCGAACGAGGTGTACTCGGAGGTAACGCGCCAGTTCACCGCCCAGAACTACGTCGATCAGGTAGGAACGAAGAAGGACAAGACTCCCCTTTAATTTGGCATTAATTAGAGGCATTAATATAAGAGAAAAGGGGTAGATTAAGCTAAAGATGCAGCCGGTGAAAGCTGTCACCGGTTGGGTACCGGGTCGATCTTCATTTGTAGGCTTTTGTTTTGGAATTATGGTGGCGGTTTCGATGTAGAGTAGTCTAACGGACAGATGGCTCTAGTGTTTTTCCTATTCTTTTCCACACGCACTATTTTAAACTTGATGGACGAGTACGACACAAAACCCTCTTTTTGCTTGTTGCATCGACTGCCGTCTTAAAACCTTCCATATCAATCTATAGCGAGCTCATTAACATTTCTAACAGCTTCAAATCATGCGCGTCCACAGTATAATGTTTTATTGCCCGCGGATCAACGCAATCAACGCACTGACCCAGTTTCCAATTTCAGTGAAATGCTTCGTTCGGTAAACGGCAACGGCTGGTGGTTTCAACTCCATCCTTTATATACTAAACACCTCCCCCCCCCCTTCCCCCATCTAAACCGCACCCAACCCATCTCTCATTTCGCTATCACGCACCGATCGCACGCCATCGCACATCCACACGTCACGCTATCCATCCATTTTGTGTTTTTTGGTCTCTGTTCTCGATAGCCTTATCATACAGCTGATAAGATCTTTCAGGTACCGGAGCGTGACAATGCGGGCAACATCATACCGGACTGGAAGCGGCAGATGCTGGCGAAGAAGGCGGCCGAAAAGGCGAAGAAAGAGTTCGAGGAGCGGTTAGCGCGGGAGGCCGAGGACCGCCGCCTGTCCGCCATTCCGAAATGGAAGCGGGACTTGATCGCACGCAAGGAAGAGGCAGAAAACAAACTCAAGTAAGTAGAGATGCGGTGGGCAAAGGAGCGTTCGGTTACTGATAATGACTTTTGGGGGATTGTAGATCGTCCATATACACGCCAAAAGTGGAGGAACCACAGCGCCGGTCAGATACCTGGCGCAACCGGATCACACAGAGGGCCATGTCGATCGACAACATTAGCTCGTACGGTTCGGAAACGGAACCGGGCATTTTGCGCTACAACAAGGAGAACCAGTACCAGTACCCATCGATCAATGGGTCCGGTGGCGCACCGTTCGGGCAGACGGGCAAAACGCCGAATGGCCCGTCGGGCGGTTCCGGTGGCCATCCGATGGCCGGCAATGGGACGATGGCGCCCCGCTGCTCAATGGAAAACATCAGCAACGGGAAGATGGAGGGTGGTACGGCACACGGGTACCATCTGCCCGATATGGCACCGTCCACGCCGAGCGAATCCGTGTGTGCCAACGACGATGATGACAGCGAGCAAATTATACCGTGGAGAGCACATCTGCGAAAAACCAATAGTCGGCTTTCTCTCATCGGCTGAGCGTTGGACATCTGACTTATAGGTAGTGTGTCGAAGCTAGAGGAGGGGGAGACAGAAAGACAGAAAGACAAACAGTAAATAGACAGTTATTGTGCGGGAAAACATTATTCTACCAATAGGTCTTGCACATGTGTTTCACTTGTATCAGTATCAGCTTCTCGAAAAAATTCCCACAAGAGAGAAGACATTACAAACTGTTACTACCGAATTAGAACAGCAAACTTGACAATAACCGAACTCAAATTCCTCATCTTTATTGCATAACACACGAACGAATTAAAAACAAAATGGTTAAAAATAATTGGTGCATTACTACAAAACGAGAAGAAGAATAGCGCAAGAGACGGAAGGAGGGAGAGAAAGCGAGAAGAGAAAAAAAACAACTAAACGCCGAAGATTTCGTTGCAATATTATTTTTATTAATACAATTGTTACTATTATCGATTACTTTAATTATTGTTGTTATGAATATGCACACTCACAATGGTTCTTCCGATGTCCTACCGTTGCGAACGTGTTACAACTCGTGAAATAACTGAACATAGTTTTTATTGCAAGCGTATGGCTATCAGCATAATAGCGGTTATAATTATTGCTACTTTAGTGATATACTCCGGAATATAATAGAAGAGAAAAAAAAACAACCATATGAATAGTTACTGCTTCTGTTCCTTTTTTATTTTTTTATATATGTAAAACTGTTCTATCTATTTGCTTGTTGAAATCCTTCTGAAATGGATGGTGATATACTTCTTTTTCTCTCTTGATGATGAATTCTTTACGTTTTTTACATTTATATTGGGTTAACGCAAGGCTGTTACGTCGAAATTCACTATACACGATGGACTCGCGTATGCGAATCCACAAAACTATTGAGAACGGAACAGAAAAAGCCATCGAAAATATGCGTGCGGACCATTTTCGAAGGCCGAGTTACATATTCCAGCCGTACTACATTAGATGAGCGATGCGATGTATGCTTTGGTGATACGGATGCTTTACGCTGCGGTAAAGATGCGATAAGTTAGCGAGGGGGTACAGAAAAGCTATTAGAACAAACAAAAGGAAGGAATAAATACAAACAAACCGTTTGGTGGTAGTAATGCTCAACAAACTGAATATTTACTCATTAGTCGCGGAAAAGCATCATTATAGTAAGCTTTTAGCTACATTTAATGGAAATAGTCAATTTATGTTGCAAAAAAGTTAATAAAGTGCTATGCAAATTATGTTATCAGGGTGTTTTAATGGAATAGAATTAATTTAGATAAATTGATTGGTAATTTTCCCCTTTATTTTTGCAAGAGTGGATCCAGGCATACCTTACTGAAATTTCCCAGGTATAGTTGATTTATTAAAAATCAATTAAAAACGATCAAAACAAAACTTATGCCACATAAAAAATCCTACTCTCCAGTGATTTACTTAGAAACTTTGGCAGATATTCAAGTTTTGAAATTGGCCAGATAATTTTTTGGGTGAAGTTTAAAAATAAAATAAATCATCAAGTATTCGTTTTTGAAAAACTTTCAAAATCCGCTACAAAATTCGCCTTACTATAAATGAGGCGTACCTTTTATAGAGCATAAATTTTTTTTAGTATAATATTGGTGGGTGTGGGATGTAGGTTTGAAAGCTTTCTACCATCAAGAAAGGATGCTAGTTTTTCATTTCTCCTGAACAAGCCTTATTGGTTATCACGAGAAAACATGGTATTCCTAAAATCGTAGAGGATGGATGGTGGGTGGTAGGGTAATGATTATTTTCCCTCTAGTCAGATAAATTGTTGGCACTCCTTCCTGCATTTTTTTTTTTTTGCAGATCTTTCTCTATCAAATTCCGCTTCCTAGGGCAAAACTCCTTAAAACCGATTTTTGGTGATTTTTATTGTGGTGAGTAAGTGAAATCAATCCAATATTTAAAAAATTAATTTGGGGTAAAAATCGATAAATGGCACATGCATGAAATCTTGCTTTCTAATGATATTCTGAAAATGTGGTGCAATATTTTGAAATAATTAAAAAAAATCAGAAAATTCACCCAAAAAATCCTACTCTCCTTTTACTTTTCTTAAATTTGGGGAAAGGTTAATTTCCTACATTCGTGTAAATTACAATTCAATCTTGGCAAGTAACTGAAAGCGCGGGATCCCTTCTTGCCGGAGGAAAACCTTTTTTTCCCCAGGCGTCATTTGACCGGGAGAAATCTGGGAAAATTCAAAAAGTTGTACGAGGATCCCTTCTAAATATAGCTTCTATTTCCAAGCTTCGGTTGTAATGTACGCTTAAATGCTGTTTTGGTTGAAACGTACTATCTTTTCTCTAACGTTTCTTCATTCAAACGTACTATCTTTTCTCTCACATTTCATTTGAATCTATAGTAAGGAAATTTTTAAGTGACAAGACTCATATATGATAAACAAAATCATAAAAAACAATTCAAAGTAACTCAACCGGAAACTATTCTTTGAATGTAAGTTGGCTTGTTTTTCTAGCTGGAATTCTGTGTTTCTTGAAGTCATACTAAGCTTTGCTAAATCGTGATCGGTACGAGCGTGTATGAGCGTGTTTGTAGCATGGGTTCACTTTAATTGCCCTTGAATTCTCAGTTTAGTTTAGGAATTTTGTGTGTGTGAAACTGTGTAAACACGGTTTAAGTGTTTTTTTTATGTTATTAATATCAAACATACATTCGTAACCGTCAAGCTTTGCCTTTAATTCACCAATTTTTGACACAACGCACCAGTTTTTGGCCCATAGTCGCATATTTTTAT
>KB664054.1:9856609-9884224 GCA_000349025.1 Anopheles minimus
CTTTGCCTTTAATTCACCAATTTTTGACACAACGCACCAGTTTTTGGCCCATAGTCGCATATTTTTATGTTTTACTCATTTATTTTTTATGATTAAAGACGATTAAGTATAGTGTTATAAGTTATAAGTATATGTTACTGTGTTAACACTCAAAACCAAAAAGAAAAATCATCATCATCAAACCATTTATCTACCGTGATGCCATTTTTCATATTTTTTAATTTTTTATGATGTGTATAATATTCAACACTTATTACTTCAAATGCTTAAAAACATGTTAATTTATGTAATTTTTGCAAAGGGCAATGCCAGCATGCTAAATGTTTTCTTTATTTTGAACTGTAATATAAGTTTGTATACCACGAGACAAATTTTGATGGCTTAGAGCCAAAAACTGATGCGTTGTGTAATAATGGAAACAAATATTGATGCGTACTGTCAAAAATTGTTGGCGTAGAGGCAAACATACTTTCCTTAAGGCCAAAATGTTTGCGCCAACGACGCTAATTATCATGCTTTGTGTCTAAAGTTGCTCGAACTAGGCCACACCCATGCAGTATCTGTATCATATAAAGAAACACGCAAAAGACACGCGAATTTTAATTATTATTGTTTTAACTGAGAATCGAACTGGCGTAATGCTACTTATTAAGGCGAAATCAAGGCAAACTTGCGTGCAATAATGCCACTTGGGTGAAAATGTTGTGTGCAGCTTTGTATACAATTGCACCGCGCATAAATGAGCTTGCATACAACTTGTACACAAGTTATTTGGTTTTTTTCTGAACATTCACGCCCATTTCCATCGTTTTCTGCTGTATCTGAGAAAATGTATGGGGAAAACAATTAGTTAATTTACCTACAAAATTACACAATAAAACCTAAGCAAGCGTCATGTAGGTTAAGTGAACCAGAAAAATGGCTTACCCCTTAATTTCCTTCCCCCGTGTGTGGCCGTGTGCACCTTTCTGCGTCCCCCCTCCCAATCGTAAGGGAAGGTTTAACTTTTTAAAAGTCGCACGAGCGGATACGCTTCACTGCACGCTACGTAACGAAGAAAACATTAATTATGAAGAGTAATTCGAGTTGGGAGAAAACTTTTCCCGACAACGGCAGAATGTTCCCTTGCGGCTGGTACGGCAGACACATCGCGCTCTCATTATCACTCTTGGCGTTGATGATAATTTGGTATTTTTCAACGCCCCATCCAGAGGATACCTGGTTGCGGTGATCTAGCGTTAGGGGGAGTTTATGCGATGATAAGGAAACAGAGAGTAGGGGCAGTAGAACGTAGTATTCAATTTCCAGTTTTGTTTACGAGCTTCTGTTAAATTTTATAAGAAGCTTTCCGAAACCTTAAAGTTCTTAAAATAGCTTCCAATGAAAAAAAGAGATTTTTCGATATTTTCTTCCTGCTTCTTTTTCGACACACCGCAGGGCAGGGTCGGTAAGCAAACACCGCAATAAGACATAAAAGGAAAATGCAACCAGGATGCAGTAACACCAACTGCAACGCATTTGGGAAACATCTTATCTCGTTTCGCTGTGAGTCGCTGTCTGTTATTACTTGCGACAAATGGGTTTTGCTAAAAAAATCGACCATCAAATCTAGATGTTGGCCTTCTAGGAATATCTCAACAGTTTCAGCTTGGGATCTCGTATTGCATTATTTCCTTTTTTTTTCCCCCGAACGGATCAGCAGGTCAGTTTCTGAGGTCTCCTTACATTCTGACCGGCTTCTTTTTGTGGCTACGGTTTTGCAATGTTTGGGTTTCCTTCCTTTCCTTCCAAAACCCATATGTAGGTTTTCCATTTTTCGGATTATTCCTTTGTTGAAATGTTTGTTGGTTTTATTTTATTTTTTTCCTATTTTTCTACCAAGTGCCGTCCCATATTACAACAATCCAAGGTCTAGGACGCTCCGCTGCACATTTCTTTTTGGGCGCAGGTATTGAAACTCACGGGTGCATTTTATTACCATCATTACCGATGTTTACTGTTTTATTGGGAGTTCATTTGATGTTCCAGCCCTACCGTAATACCTATGCTAACAACGTATGTTTCTGCCGGGTAGAAGATGACACGAGGGACCAAATGGGCAACACGTTGTGTTTGTAAAAACCCATTCCTGTCCTCCTTTTAGTAGCAACCCAAAGAAATGCTTTATAGCGATAAAGTTCGTGCAGTGGACGTACGGTTTTGCACCATGTGAAGAATTGAAGTACAATCTACATAAATTAGTTAAATTAGCCGGACAAACAGCCGTAACGGAATTTATTGGTGCCAAATCAACTGTTTGAACGTATACCATGACATTTAAATAAACTAGACAAATTGTGTATTGCTGATTAAGCGTCAACAAAACGAAATGAACCCAACCGTGAAACAGACACCAATAAAAATACGATACAGTTGCCAATAATACAGAGACAGATGTATTGTTTTAACTTCATGTAACTTCAGCAAACAAGTTTAGTTTTGTAAACTCCTTTCAATTCACAGATTTAAATTAATTGCTTTATCATTTAACGGACAAGCAAATTTTAATACATATTTTGAAGCTTTTAATGTTCATGGTCAGTTCTTGATTTTACAATTATACTTAATAAATTTTCAAAGAAGAGTTTAGACAAGCCAAATTATCAAAAAATTAGATTCAAACCAAATTAGCTTAACAGTTGTATTACAATAGCATGTTCACTGTGACACTTTTTTCATTTACATAAATTAGTTGCCCAGTTTGCGAAAATTATTAACAAAAATGTGTATACCTAATCTTTAGATAAACGTGGTTTTTTAAAGAATCATGAAATTTGAGAGAAATACATGATTCTGAAGATTGAGTTTTCCTTCAGAATAGATTTAGATAATTTCATTCAGTTTAAACATTCGTTCAGTTTCATGCATCAAACTCACCAACGCTTCTTGATTTATATTTTATTATCGAAAGTTCCTTTGCTTGTTAAAAACAACGATATCTTTGAAGTAGATGTTTAAAACAAATGTTACGAAGGCGAATCAAAATTTTAAAACATCCTTTAAATCATTAAATATATAATTACGTATGTGTACATTTAATTATTAATGATGCAGTGCTAAACACAGCTAGAGGGCCACGAGATTATTTTTTTGATAATCTTAAATACTTGAAAAAATTAGGTAACAAGAATGTTCTGCAATGTTTTAAACAAATGAAAAAAAATTTAATGAAAATTATCATAATTTGAAAATTGGAAAAAACCATAAGAAATGTAAATGGTTCTCGAGTAATGTGAATACGTTTTTAATTTTTTTTTCAAGTCTATTCGACTCTGGCATGCAGTTATTAGGGTCTCCATGCTATATTTTGTATATTTTGAAATTCACATTTTTTTTAATACACATCATTAATTGATGGTAACGATTGTACTGTGCGTAAACAGTCACGGCCGTTTCTGGCAAAATTTTAAATATCTCCTACTGTTTTATCATTATGTCTGATTTTTGGGTCTGAGCTTTGCTTTTCAAATTTAACGACTTATCTAAAATAATTTACATCACTAAACGACCAACTCCTCTATACACGTATTTAGCTTCTACACATGCCCTTGGTACTGTATCAGGGATGTTTTATACATATTCTGAAAGCATATTATTGTGGCTTTATAATAAAAAATTTAACAAAAATTGTATATACACAGTGTACACTAGCTATTACAAAAATGTTAAAAATTAATTCATATCATTCAAGAGCCGGACAAGCTACCTGTTAAACAAACTTCCTGCAAACTTAGATTCGATTAGATTAGATTAGAAAGTATAAGATTATTTGCATAAGAAAGTATAAGATTAAGATTAGAAAGTATATGATCATTTTTATCAAACACTATTTAACGTAAAGTGCTTCTTAGTTATGTTACATTTACAACCTGACAAACACATATTTAGTTGTGCGAAATATTGCCTCTTAATTTTATGACAGACAGGCGTAAAATAACTAGAAAACGTATAATTTATTCTCTACAACATTGCAGAACATTGTTTTTAATTAGCTCTTACATTTTCCAGACATTCTCTAAAAACAAAACAAAAAAACAAGTCGTCTTATAGTTCTGTTACGCACTGTATAATTAATATTTAGTATTTGAATGAGAAAACAGCTACACATTTTTAATACAGCAACACTAAATCTCAACTAGACATTAATTACACATATAAACCAAATTTACATGAACATCTACCAACAAACAAAATGTTCTTTAGTTAAATTTTCCCACAAAGCACACTTTTTACAAATTATAATAAAAATTCCACAATCGTGTGCGTATGACTTCACTGCTATTCGACGTTTATGTTCATCTTTCCCTCGTAAACCTCGTGTGGGTTATCGATAATGCGACTAACCGGCCGGTATGCTATACGGGCGCGCCCGGAATTAGTGTTTGCCGCGAAACACAAGAAACATGTGCTTTCGAACGCATGCTGTTTGCGGAATCCCAACGTGCGAATGGCACGTCTAAATTGAATGATGCGCCGTGCTGGCGGAGACGAAATTGGTCAATTAAAATGTGCCAACAATCAGTCACAATCGCCCCCTCTGCCAGACCGGGTACGCAACGAAATTCGTGGCTTTTCCTTTTGCATGCGGGACCCACCCGTTAGTGGGATGGGTGGGAAAACTCCCAGGAAAACTACACTCATAAAACACGAGCCTGTTCCTAATCGGACGAAAGTTGGACAGCTACTGGGACGGACTGGGCTTACCGTTTTACCGTCGCTACTTAACGCAGTAGTCCTGCCGTTAGTCCCGGTTCGCCCACTGGATAGGGCGGTGTAGATGGCGATTGATTTTCTGTTTCCTTCCCCAAGGGTTCTTCCCACCCCACCAAGCACGGTTGAATGTAGAGGTTTTGTCGAGACGCGTGTCCTTTTTATTTGGGCAAATTTAGTGCTTCCTTTTGCGAATGCCTTCCCATTGATCTATGTTCGCTGCTCGCTCGTTACGGCTTGCTTCAAGGTTTTTCGTCCTTTAGGGTTTCCCGCCCAACCTGCGGCCTGCGGCTATCGACGGCACACTGCGCGGAGTATATTTCATTTCGTGTTGCCGTTTCGGCAAACACCGATTGTCAATACGTCCACCAGAACCAGAAAAGATTTATTGTCTCCGGATAGCACCTTCATTCATTGAATATCCATCTCAGTGAAATCGATACTTGATGGCATCGGATATGGTGTGTACTAATTTCGCCCTGCTGTCGGTACGCGGAATGGTAAAGATTCGGAACAATCATTACAGTCCAGTAAATGGCAATCAATTATAAACCATGTTCTGGAAGTGGTCGAGTGGGCGGAGTGGCAGAAAGGTCCATTTGTTTTTAATGCGTACCAACGGCTACTGGAGAATTTATGTAGAATTAATAAGCTCGATAAGACCATTATCGGAGCGCGTGCAACTCTCTAGACTAAACACTAACTTTGCTGTACGGTTTAATTGCAAAACAACAACATCTTGAAGCAAATAACAGACTAAGGGCTGCGCGAAATACATCATCCCATTTCGAAGAAGAAACAAGCAGACATAACATTTATTACTTTTCTCACATTGGAAGCGATACCGGAAATTGTTTTGCATGGAATTTATTTAAAATAAAGGAAACATCTATTATTGTTAAACTGTTAATAGTATTTATATGTAACATCTCGAACTCAATTATAAATATCCTCTTTTATTACTTACACGTACTAAATACTGCTTCATTAAATTGGCCCTTGTAAACTTCGTTCAGCTACATCTGAACACTGTTTAACCGTAAGTAAACATTTGACGTCCCACTAAACTGCTGTTGCCTATCTAAACATCATTTAAACGCATCTAAACACGACACGTTTACATGGTATAGGTTTAACTTCGTTTGCTGTTATTATTAAATTTGAATTATTTATTAAAATTATTTATTAATATCACTTTTTACTGGTACAGAAGTACTTCCACATATAAACTTCAATATTTTCATACTTCAGAATTGCTCGTAATTTGCTACAACAAAGTGGCATTCGCCCAATCACTAATCATTAATTAGCTCTTCTCATGTTTAGTAAGATTGTCGTGTTTAGTAATGTGTGAATAAATTCTGATGTATAAATTCCAATAGTCGATAAAATTCGTTACTCAAATACGTGGACTCTTTCAAGATATCAAGGTTTAAAACATCGAAAACATTTTTACGAATTAAGCTTTAGTCATGTTGTTCATAAGGCTTTTTGAAAAATACTGGCACTTTAGCAAAAATAACTTCAGCTTTACCGTATCCTTCCTTTCAAAATCTGAGAATTATTAGATAAGATCCCCCGTTTGAGGTTTGGTCTTGAGTGTTCTGAACATCGGGACAAACTAGATCACCAGTGTCTTCATAATGTCATCCTAGCTATCCCAACTTTTATGATCTTTTGGTGACTGATGGGCGAAGTCATCTCAGACAAAAGATTATATACTCTTCTATATGATTCTTCTTTTTGAAGATGGAAACTTCCGGAAGGATATATTGAGATGATATCTCCTAAATCTCCACACATCCTGAAGGAAAGAACTAAAGACCATCCTCGAGCAAATGGCATTGGAGTCTTCAATATTTAATTACATGAAAAGCATATGCCCACCTAACCAGTCGGGTCGCCATTCGGTGTTAAATGGCTTATGTTATTAAGACTGTAAGATATTCCTGGCTTTCTTCAGTATAAAAGTAAGAAGTTGTTCAGCAATATCCGGAGTTCTAGGAAATCTTCAAACTCAGATTCACGTTTACTTCCGTAATAGTTGATAAGGAACACTTTTTGATGTGTACATTACCGAATTCTAGACACAACTAAAACAAGGTGATTTATAAATTTCAGTATAGAAAAAGGATACAAATATATATAGGAAATTTGGATTATACTTATAGTTTAGGGACGTCCCGATCTCCACATGATCGGATCAGTATCTAAATCCCATCTGGGACGAGGATTTTATCAAAATTCTTTCAAAAACGGAGCTATTTAATCACTATAGAATGATTCCTTAATAGTTGACCATTCAGAATTTACTGAAACAGATACTATGTCTAAAGCGATGTTGACAATTTGTACTCAAGCCAACTTCTTCTAGCTTGAAACCTTTTTCCAAGGATTTTAAGTACGAGTTCAAGTAACGCTGGCATTGCAGCGCCCGTTGCCAACGTTGGGAACAAATGGTTCGCAAACTTCGCAAAGGGTTTATGGAAATTATTGGTCGTATCCGTGAGTCCCCAATAACTTCTGTCTCTAAACCAAATTTTTTCCCTTCCATATCCTATATTCTTCTACTCGATGTACTCGATTCCATCCGAGCGCATCCACACATCTACCCCAGCTGTAGTCGTTAAGATTCGATTTCGATATTTGGTGATGTTAAGGATAAGGATCGCTGGCAACCCGTTCCCATCACGAACAGCAGGAAGAAGGAGAGTCCTCGTTTAGACGAGCAGTCGAAAGGGAGCTGGAGGAGGTTGAGGAGGTTTTTGATGGTGCTGGTGATATAGGATAGTAGTGGTTGGTTCCTCGGTTGCTTAGTTGGTATGCCGCACCTTAGGTTATCAATTCCCGACCAATTCCCGGCATCGCATCGAACTTTGCGGGGTTGGAAAAAAAACGACCTAAAGTTCTACTGCAATGGATTAGCTTCGGATCATGTTTCTGACCGATTCAGCTGGGTGCTAGGACCTAGCCTCAGGCAATGGACAAAAAATGGAGAACAAGGGAAAATACAGAGGAGCAAATGGTCAGTTGGGGTGGGTTGGCATGTGTGGCATATGTGAATTTTTCCACCCCCGAGCTAAAGTGAACTCTTAGTTTGCACGTGGATCGAAGATATCCCAAAGCCCCGGGGTAGTGCCTTGTGTGGAGTGGAAAAAAACCCAACCGTAGTGAGACGAAGAGTTCGAGGATAAAGTTTTTTATTTGTGAGACTTCTTACTGATGGCTGCGAGGCTACTGCAGGCTAGGGTGTTAAGCAAGTGTTAAGAATGAATTGTCCCTGCTTGTGCCGCTTCGGGCTTTGTCGGCGATGTAATGAAAACCCTTAGCAGGAGAAAAAAAAACACCGTGCAATAGAAAACAACCGAAACCAGTGTGGAGGAAAAAAAAGGGGTGAAATCTAAAACCTGACATTTTTCCTTTTTGCTTCACGGCGAATCACATTTTCCGTTGGACGTTCGATCGCCGTTATTTGTATTCGATTCGTCAGCATAACAAATATACGGTTTTCGGATTTGAGTGAGTGTATCTTTTTTTTTCTGTATAAATAAAACATTTCTACTGGATGGTAAAAGTTCGATGATACAGCTAGCAGCAGGGGTTTGAGTATTGTTGATTTTTATTTAAAAATCGATATTCTTTACTCCGTTTTTTTAAGCCTTTTTCGAGTAACGCTTACCAAACTGGAAAACAAAAAAACAATATTGAGAAATGAAAACAATAAAACAAATTTTTAAACTTTTTCTAAAATATATCAACAAAGAAAAGGAATCAAAATTAGAATGTTTTAGGAAGTTAGGGATCATTCATTTATGACGTAACGCTTCTGATCCTAAATTCAAGTCAGTTTCGTCAAATTCAGAAGCAAGTGACTTAGATGGTTGCCTCTCAACATAACATGACGAGAACATGGATATATTCAGTTTAGTTTCCACCAGTCATTTTTAATTGTTCTAATTCCGATTTGCAGTCAGGTCAAGTTACCATATCCAAGATCCAAGCTGCATCAATATGCACTGACCATTAAATTGTTGATTTATATTGGGATATTGAATATTCCACCAATGTTCAAAATTCTAAGGGATTTTACATTTACTTTGAAATCTTGAAGACTTCCAATTTTCAATGTTTGAATTTGTAGGCTTTTCCTTCTAGTTTTTTCAGCTTTATCCCAAATTTTCCATAGACAAAACAAAACAAATCATCCAAAAACATCATCAAAACTAGTCCTGTCAGTACTCATTAAAAAAAAAGTTCTCAACATTCATATTTAATTGAATAGATATTAAAATATAATTGGAATATATTTAAAGGGAACAAACATTGCAAATGACCAAGGGATTCAATATGACAAAGAGATAAAGCTAAATGACCATGAATAACTACTATTCTATATTAAAACTTTTTCTATCCAGGTTGAGTCAAACAAGCAAAATTCTTTTTGGTAGATCCTCAACGCAATATAAGACGAATTCGTACATTGAAACTATATGTTTTATATTTCTTCTTCTTTTTCTTCTTCTCTTTAAATAAATAAATCTCATATTTCTATATTTATAAGCTCCGATAGGATCCTTACTTATATCTTTTTTCGTCGATAGGTGGTTTCTGTCTGTTTCGTTTTATTTTTTACATTTTTCCTTGTTTTTCCTTCTATTTTCTTTTTTTTGCCATTTCCTAAATTTTTCTCATTTTCTTTTATAAATTTAGCTATTTTTCGGATTTCTGTAGTCGGTTTTTTATAATAGTGAAATTTAGTTTTATGTTTTAGGTATGTTATTGTTAAGCATTTAGTGGAGGTGGGGTGTCTAAAGCGCGACCGCGTGCCTCTTCCTTTTGCGTTACGTAATCCTTGAATGTTCCCTTATCACCAAAAAACTTCATTTAATGCCCAACAGCTCATCTTAATCAGCTTGCATTCAATCAAAAGAAAGCGAAACAAGTGAACCGTCCCCGTAGAGGAGAATTATTTACAATGCAAACTGTTTCATCCGCCTGATCTTCTCCCCAAACACACGCACACTCTCCCCCCCCGAGGGTATTATTCGCATGCCACCCGACCCCAAAAGGTGGAAGAGCAATTGGAAGGATTAGCCAAACAACCGATTGGGAGGATTTCGCTCGATGGCCTAACATGCAGATTAAGCGCTTTAGTTGTTTCATATTTTTATTCCCACTATAGCGGGTAAAGCGCATTAAATGGTTGCCCGTAAATAAAATCGGCACAAACCAAAGCACACACACACACACACACAGGCACGCACATGTCGCTTATCATGGCTGTTCCCACAAAACCAGGGTGGAAAATAAATGTGCGTCGCGTATGCGTGCGAGTAGTCATATCAATAGCCAGAGCGCGCACTTCCCACAACACAATATTAAGCGCGAGGGCCTAACAAAAAAACCCCCCCTCTATTTTCCGTTGGGTAAAACGAGAGCAAAAGCCCATGTACCAATTTCCCCCGCTGTTTATCCCACCAACCTCCTCCCCTCCCCCTCACCATCACTTTCCCACGGATTAATGGCAGGCCACGAAAGAAGCGGTTACCCGAAAAACCCACCGAAAAGCCCACCGAAAAACCTAACGACGATGGGTTTCGCGTTGATAGATGTCCCTTGACATATACGCTGGTATGCACGCTTGTCACTTTGTGTGTGTGTGTGTGTGTGTGTGATTTTGTAGGTGTGAGTGTGAGCTCTCCCACATTTTTTCTGTTCTGGGTTGTATGGAGGAATCAAAACTTTACGCGCTCACCCCCGTATGGGGGGTTTAGGGTGAGGTTTTAGGGCAAAGGGGTGTGAAAAGTGAAAAAAAGGACACCGAATCCGAAAAATGACAAAATCATCACTCGTATAAAAAGAAGAAAACATGTAAGGGTGGTGGGCTGCTGTACATCCCCCGCCGTAGCGACGGTTTGTTCCCTCGCAACTGCAGTTTAAGCCAGCACACGACCACGTTTCATTGCCACCAATACACTCCAATAGTTGCCCTCTGCCCTTAGGGTCAAAATAAAATGGAAAGGACATGGTATAAGAAGCAGGTTTGTTTTTAATACACAAAACTCCACTCCCGGTGGCGATTAGTGTGGCGATGCTGCCATTTTCCCAGGGTATGATTAAAGTTTCATCTTGTTCTTCGGCTTAATCTTCGCTTTATTTATTTTCCCTCTCTCTCTCTCTCTCTCATGGTAGAGTTTGAGAGAAAAAAACCTCACCTTTTCTCTCTTACATCACACAACCCCTGGTCGAAATGGAACCGTTTGCTGATTTTCACTGGCTGAGTGGCTTTTGCTGCAGCATTCATAATCCATGCTAACAGTAACCTCCAATATCACTCGCTCTCTCCTCACTGGAACCTCACCCGCAACGGGCCATCCGCGGCACAATTGTGTCATCCTGGTGTCTGTGTCACCACCCGAGCAAAGCAGCCCAACCAACGCAACCATCGTCATCGTCATCGGCTGATGAATCCAAACACCTCCATCCTCGACGGCAATATGCTAAATGAACTACCGTATCCTGTTTGCTCGCACCCTTTGGGCGTGAAGGTGGTGGTGTGGTGGATTGTTTGGTGGGTTTTGCGAGGGCTGATAAACCTGTCTATGCTGCTTCTACCCCCACGGTTCGGTACGGACGGTAGACATGGTACTAGTCTCCCTAGTCTGTCACCTTTCCTACTCATTCCTTTGCTTGGAACGCTACACCGAGCGTGGAGTCGGTGGCTGAAGCAAACGCCGGGTCCAGGCACTTGCCCAACTGTCACTCCCCCTCCACGTGCTCCACCTTCATTACTGGGCCTCCTCCTCTTTCCCCACCTGACGCACCGCTCCCCTGTCTTCCTGTAACAAGGTGGGCCGGATCTCGAACGAGAGCGCTTTAAATGATGTATTTTCGCGCGATATTGTGTACAGACTTGTGATGCTGCTGTTCGATGCCATGAAATCACATCCCAGTCGGGCAGGGGGGAAAAAACACACACACACAAGCGGTGCGACGGAGAGAAAACATCTGTATACACTCTTCCGGGAAAAATATGGAGTGGCGAGAACCGAACATTGTGTACACTCTCATCTATCCCAGCATTCGATCCCAGCTTACACACCCTTAGGGCTGGAAGGTTATAGGAACGCGTGTCGATGCATGTGTCTGTGACCGTTTTGCCGAGGGTGTACGGAGGGTCGATAAGGGTAACACTTGCAGGGCAATTCAAGCTGGAATGATTTTTAATGCTGTATCACAGGCATGCCTGTGTCTGTGTGCATCAGGATGCGGAAGGTACCGTGGACATCGGGAAAGGGATGTATGAATCCGGAGCATTTATGTATTTGTGCACACCATTAGAGGGAGAACGGTGGTGGGGGGGGATCGTGGGTAAGGGCATTGGGTAGCAACCGGTAGCAACCGACAACCAGGAACATCATCATCTGACCATGGGGGAAGAGCAAAACGAAAAATAGGTTGAATGTTGTCTGATATTTGATTTTAACAGTCAACAATTTCAATTTGCCCGTCATCCGTGCCCCGTCTTCGTCCCCCTGGACCACCCCCCCCCCTCTCCCCCCTCTCTAGTTTCAATCGATCCGCGTGTGTTCCGCGGATGTCACGATGGGTCCTTTCCTAGCGCTCGTTCGATGCAACGCGGCCACAAGGACAAGGCTTCGGGAAACCAACGAAAAAGCAACAAAATCAAAACAAATCCGTATCCACCACTATACTCGTTCGGTTGTGGCCTTGCGGTACGTCCGTTTTCTGACGATCTTGGAGCAGCGCCGAACACAGTACATAACTGTGAGTGTGGTTCATATTATGGAGGAGTTCTACGAACGCACTGCAAACAGGTTTACTACAAATGTTTTACTATTGCTTTTAGATTTGAGACAGAGTTGACAATTGTTCCGGGTGGGATGAAATTCTGGAAATTTACTGTTGGACATTAAAACTATCCTAACTACAACTTACTACAATGTGTATTTTGAAGGATTTGATGATATTAAAAATGAGAAGTAGAAAATTAAACGTGCTGGAAGACTAGGGAAGAGTTGAGTTTTGGGTAGACTCATTTGGAAACTATACACATAAAGTTCTTGAGCGATTTAAAGTAATTTCTCCAATATTTTTAATCATTTGCTGAGTTTCCAAGATATGTATTTTCATTTGGTATGTGTTACAAAATCTAGAACTGGAACATTTGAGGAATTCTTCAAAAAACAGCGTATCCGGACTATAAACCCAGCTCCAAAAATATGTTCTCGTTTTGGATCTTGAATCTATTAATTTTTATGTATAAAGTTTAGACTGGAGAGATAAGGAATCTAGACCATTATTCTGTACATAGAACTATAACTGGAGTTTTGTTATTGAAAAAAAAAGAGAAGTAATAGACTAAGCCCTCCAAGGCCTATTCCGAGGTTTTCACAGGTTTTTGGAATTCAAAAAGATGGGTATTTTCGATTGATATGTATTACAATATCCGTATCTAGAATATTATTAGAAACCTTTCGAAAAAGCATCTCCGGGCCACGAAACTAGACAGTGCAGGATTTCCTTAGGATTTTGGACCTTTTTTATTTAAATATAGAGTTTCCAATAACAGACACCTAGATAAGTACCAATCCCCATCCGGACCATTTTTCCTAGTTACTGCTAATCTGGAGACAGGAAAATGTAGAAATTGCATACTGAGACCTCCAAGTTTTCAGCGTTGAAGGGGCATGAAGACAAAGAAAAGTTTATTTGGCCATTATATTTTTTTTTTAAAATTTATATGAAGTTTATTAGATACTTCTTCCGTTGTACAAATGTCTATAGTAGGCTGGCTATTGATTTGGCGACTAGACTAAGCTTTACCACATAGTCGGAGTGCCGGTTTGGACGAGATATACGTACCAATCCTGTCATGTGAAACGCGACGGAGTTCCCAACACTCTACTGGGACCTTGGAATCAAATCTATCTTATCTTATTCATGGATCTGGCATCATTACTACTTGTTCTCAAATGAACCTTTAAAACGCATGTGCTTTGGGTACTTTAATATGAGATATTAAATACGAGTTTTGGTACGCGGTAATAATGTTGGAAAAAAGTATATAAAATTTCGATAAAAAACGATCAACAACACGATTTTTTAAACATATACTTGAATAAAAGCTCTGTGATATCTTTCATGTAAAATAGCCCCGTTGATGGACATCAGGTTCAGTTGGAAACCCGACGACTTGCCGAACATCAAATATTAACACTTAAAAAATGTTACCAAAAGTCCCTTTTGCGCAATTTTGCGTTCTCGTTTTGATTCTTTTTGACATATATTATTCATGCTTGTCAAATTCTTAAAACGGATGAATGAAGAACACCCCAGATGTGGATGAAGCAAATAAAAAGTAGAAGAATTTAAAAGCTTTAAAAATATTCAACTAATTATCGCTAAGGCAATCTCTCGTGGACTGTGGCTCCAATATCTCAATGCTCCAAACTACTTCTATAGCGTGCGTTTCGTTTTGCTTCACACACACATTTGGCTACTATATCTATTAGGTTTTATGGGAACCAGAATGAAAAGGTTCACCCAGACCGGACATTCGGGAAACTTCTTGCCGTTGTTTTTTTTCTTCTTCTGCTTACTTTGTATCTGTAAGATTCAATCCCGACCGGCGAACGAGATGAAACGCCAAGAAACGATCCTTTCGACGACAAAGAACTTCAAGCTTGGAAAGGATCGCCCATAGATACCGATGGTAAGAGACGAATGATGGCACATACACACACACACACACGCACAAAAAGAAATCCTAAAAACTCCCTCGGAAGAAACAGATTGTATCCTTCCTACATTTAAACATTTTGCTATCTTTCTTCTTTTTTTTTTTTGTGCTGGTTTGCCTCCTGACTAAGGAGTGGCATTTTTTGGCGTACCGGAACCCGGCCTGCACTGCTTTTCACTTCGGTTACGGTCGCTTTTCTCGCCTGTAAATTTAGATAGCAAGTTCTGCAAGCGCCTGGATGTGACCTTTTTTTTTCTCACCAAAATTGCTACCACGCGGTTACGCCAGAGAGTCCTGCTATTACGGTTCTTTTTTCCCAACCAGGAAAAAAAAACCTCCCACCCACCCATTTCATTGCTCCCTCTCCCTTCCATCACCTTAATCCCACCTTCATCGCAACAATTACAGTATTGATTTCAAGCGGCAGCAGATGGTAAGCTCGTTTGGCGTACAAGGGGGACGGACGCGAAAAAGGATGCTGGGACACGCACTGGAAGCCAAAATATCTTATGAAATTGCGCACATCCCGGGGAGACCTGGCAGGGTAGATAGTGGGTGGGTGCGCGAAGGGTGGAAAATGGAAATCGACTAAGAAAATGCTGCCGAGCTGAAGCTAATGGAGCTAAAGAAGATCAATTTTCATCAAGTCGCCCAACGCAGGTTTTGCGGAACACCGTGGAGTAGAGCGAAAGTGGCAGAAATCTAAATAAATAAATAAAGAACATCACGGCGGTGGTTGCTTGCGGATGTGCAACTGCAGATAGAACGAGATAGAATGATTAAAAAAAAAGTATTGGATGCCAAAGCAAGCCGCGAAGATGTGGAAATGATATTAAAGAGCGCAACAATAACAGCAAAAGAAAAAAAACACAGCGAACAACCACCATCATGTGACGCTTTGAAGAAATCCGCGGTCCGCTGTTAGTGAAAGGAATTTTCTATTTTTATAATCACCATCATTTATTCGCTTGATTCGCTACGGCCCCCGTCGGCCAATATGCGTTCCGTGTGGGCGTGTGGGTGCGAGGGAAAGGAGGTGTTTGCGAGAGTTACACGCTGGGTAGAAGAGTCAAGCTGGGGACAACAGAATAAAGAAGGAAAAAAAGAACAATAAAAACATAAGCGAAAAGATTCACCACGTCGGTCGAGCGAGCGACGAAAAAAAAAACAGATTCATGGAAAAAAGGACGAACATTTTTCAAACAGCGACTGGAAAAATGCGCATGTCCGGAGCGAGAAAGCAAGTTTCCAAGCACACACAAAAATAACAGAAATATAGTACGCTTCACTAAACTACTATCCATAGCCACCGATTATAGCATCCACAGCCAGATTTAGTTGATTTTTCATTTGATAAGTAAAACCGACAAAAACAAACGAAAATAATCACAGCAAATCTGTTTTTATGTGTAAAACCATAATAAAACCATGTTGGTATGATTTTTAGCAAATAAAAATACATTTCAATATATTATTCATGAATGTATAATGTGAGAAATATAATAATAAAAAACTCTTTTGTCTAGTAAGTGTGGTAAACGACTTTGAGACTGTTAAAGGAAAGTGGAAAACAAAGTAAAAAACGAAAGGAATTCTGTACAATTTGTTAGCCATGGGTGATTTGAGTTAGACTACGAGTTCCTAAATACCATCAAACTCTTGTTGACATTTCTCGTACACATTACCCAAGGATATTCGATTTCTGCTCCGGTTTAATCACACTACAGCGTTTCTTTCCATTGTTCTTCAGCAGCCCCTTCTGAACAATTCCCTTCGCTTCCATTATGTGCTGAGAGGGTTAACAAAAGAAGGCAAACACATTTTCATAAATATGGTACTATTAGCACCAACAACAACTAAAAAAAAAATCACCCCCCATCTCACACCCTTCGGTAGGGTAAAATGCCATCGAGAAAACAACCAAACCGTTTCCCCACCAACGGTGACAACAAATGGGGGTTTTTTTTGTTGTTGCTTCGTCGATAAACAAAACGACGCAATTCACGGCACCTCGTTTCCATCACCGCTCGTTTGCGTGTATGTGTGCACCCCTTTTTTTATCTTGCAAATGGAAAATTCTCACCTCGCGTGCACGGGAATGAGTACCAAGCACCGCGCCCGAACGGAGGCGCATGCTTTTAATGAAAGCTGTTGCATGTGTTAATGATTTATGCGCCCAGTGCGCTGGGTAATGCTCTGGAATCGTTTAAAGGGCGCCAAGAGATTCCCAACCTACCATCTTAACCGTGTCCGGGGGCGGCTGAAGCGAGACAGAAAATCATTAGCGCGGAAAACCCGTTCCCCGTCGGCTTCCGCTTCCGGTCGAACCAACAACGTTGCCACAGTTTCACAGGCAGGCATCGAAACCCAACCCAGAACCTTCGACACGACCCGGTGGTGCTGGATGTAGATGTGCATAACTCGGTCTCAAGAATACCCACCGAAGGTCTAGGTGGAGCGGGTTTCCTTACAGCTTCTAGAGCTGGAAAAACCTCGACGACACGCGCTGTAATGGGACACCCGTTTTCTCATTCCGTTCCGCTTCGTTGGATGAATAATTCGAAAAATGTGTTCTTACTATATATAATATATATATGTATATATAATATATTCATAATCATATATGCCTGGAATTCCTGTTCTAAGTAGATTAATTACCTGTTCCATTACTAACACGTTAATCCCTTTCTATTTGTTCTATACATCGCGCGTTACGGTTACGCATCTCTGCTACAATTTGCTCTCATGTACAATCGATTAGATTTTTGCAACGGGGCATCTCTCTGCACTATTTTCCTCCCCATTTCCGGCCAGCTTTTCACTCACACACACACACACACACGCGCGCGCACATTCACCACCCCCACACCCACATCGTCTAATCGAAGTAATAGTCCGGTTTTACATTTTTTTCATCGGTTTTTTTTTGCTTCTTCTTCTACTTTGTTTTGCTTTTTCGGGATTCGATGCAGGTTGTCGCGGGCGCTCATTTTGGGTGCTGGAATAAAACGTAAGTTACACTTCGGTATGTACAACAGGATCCACATCCGTTTTAACTGGCTGTACTATCCGACGCAGCGGCTGCGTGCGTGCGTGCATGTAAATAGGACGAATTTGTACGTGTGTATGTGTGCGCGTGGGAGAGTAGGAGAGAGAGATAGAGAGGGAGGCGAGAAGGGGGAGAAGGATTTTTCACCTTTTTTTTTGTTTTGGTGGGTTTGCAGTTTTGCTCCTGCAACTTTATAGCAAATTGCAACCACTCTATAGCAAATGGGATTGGATGGAGGGGGATGATGAATTCCTGTGCGCTTGGACACTTTACCGACTTTGTGTTTCGTTCCGCTTCATCCCCATATTGACGCTCACTACCGGGGTTCGATTGCAAACATCCCCCATAAAAGACTTTTTTCTGATCGTTTGCTATCATTTTCTTGTGTCGTCCATACAAATCTGTTAAATCTAAATCACCGATACAGATCTCAACTATCTTATCTCTTATCTCGCTCTTCTCTCTACCTCCCTCCCTCTCTTTCTCTTTTCCTTTTTCTCGTGTATACATAACTCTTTCTCTCTTGCATCTCATACCTGTAATTTCTTCCATTCTGTTTTGTTTGTTTTGTTCTTTTTTTCGCTATCTCCCTGCCACATACTATTTTCTTCCCTCTTTCTCTCTCTCTCTCTCTTCCTGTTTAACGTTAATATCACCATTTTAATTTTACAAAAGCTTCCTTTCAGTGGGAGGGGGGAGGAGGAGGCAGGGGTTTCGGTAGGTCCAGAGTGGTTCGGCAGCGTTATAGCAACCGTCTGCACCGCTCATTGTCCGGTTGGAATCGATCACCAAGGATCAACCGCAAACCGGCCAACAGTTGCGCCTTGGCGCCCTCGCGCCGGCTTCAGTAGGGTCGCCATACCGTCTTTTGCGTCTGCTTGATCAGATTGGGAGATCGGAGCTTGGTGCGTTCCGGCGACTCCAGCTGCGGGGTTGCAGGTTGCTGCTGCTGCTGTTGCTGCTTGACACAAACGAGCCCGGGGGCGGATTCGTGCAGGATCTGCTTTTTCGTGGAGAGTGCCTTCAGGTCGCACCGGAGCCCAAACCGGGGTGGGGAAGATGCGCCAGTAGTTGGTGCGGTGGTGGAGTCGGGTGTTTCTGGCTTTTGCACCACCGTCACGTCCGTGTCGCAGATGTCGGGCGAATTTTCCCGCGTGCCGGTACTGCCGGAGGCAGTCGTCTCGGCGGACGGTGCCGCCGGTGGCCGCAGGATCGGAATGAAGGCTGACTTAACTACGTCGATCTGTTCGTCGTCGGACTCGTCCTCGTTGGCCGACGAGAGGTCCCCGTTGCTGGTGTCGTTGCCGATACTACTGCTGCTGACGCCGGGCACCGAACCGGGTGGCAGTTGAGGTGACTGGCCGAGACTTGGATGTGGCCCGAGCACCGTCAGCCGTGGCTGATGGTTGTGATGATGCAGTTGATGCTGGTGGTGGTGGTGGTGATGCGTCGCGTGGTTACCACCCTTCGGCGCCGCATGCAGCAGACCGGGCGGAAGGGATGCGGCTGCCGCTGCCGCTACAGCGGCCGCGGCAGCTGCCGTCGACAGGGCGGGAGGCGGACTGGCGTTGGAGTTGCGGGACGAGGCTGACGAGAGACGCGACGAAGCCGAATCTACACTCGCCGACTGATGCAGGGTGATGGTGGCAGACAGCTGGGCAGGGCGCAATGTTCCGTTGCTGGCCGCTGCGGCCGCCGCCGCTGCAGCTGCTGCCGTCGAACGGAAGGCGGCTATGTCGTAAGGCAAAAAGGGTGACTTGACCAGCTGCTGGTCCGCGTGGACCGCGAATGAGGAGATGGCTCCAGGCGGGTAGGTGGAGGCAGGGCTGGCGAGCAGCGCCGAAGTTGGGAGACCGTTCGGTGGCGGAACGACACCAGGGGCCACGGTCGGGGCAGGCACTGATTGGCTGGTTGGCGAGCGGAGCGACACAAGATCGGTCGTTGGATCTGCAATAACGGCAGCAGTCGTCGTGGTTGTGGAACTGCCAAGAAGGTGTCCGTTACCTATCGTACCACTACTAACTGCATGGTGGAAGAGATAATATTGAAATATGTCAGATATATGTCTTTCTCTACACTGATTAACAACAGCGTGATAAGTAAAGAAAAACAACTAAAGTGGTCGGACGACTTTTTCTACATTTCCTAGTAACGTTAGTCGATAGACTACAGCTTTATGTATACTCCAGAGAAAAAGTTATCAGCTAAAAACAAAATTTGTTGTTTGCAAAATATAGTAGACTTATGTTTTTCGATTATCCTTAGAAACTGTTATTCCAACAACTATTTCCAATTACTTCTCAAATATAAATAAAGAATAAAACTCAAAACTCTAGCATTACATAACTTCAAATTCAAAACGTAAGACATTGTTGCTAGTGTCTCTCTATAGATACTTTGCGCCGGAGGGTTATATTCGTCTATTGTGAGCTAAAGATGTTGATTATATTTTTATACATTATATTATTTTTTTAAGGATATTCAGTATATCAAAGGAATGGCTAAAACCTAGATATGTGGGTTTTAGTACAGAAAAGAATAACAGTTCTCTGAACTTCGGGGATGTACAAGGAGGAGATGTCTTCAACAGAATAAGTCGTCTTCTAATCTCAACGTAATGCACCTTCAATCCTACCTTTGTCGTGACATCCTAACGAAGTCTGTTGCGGGCCCGCTGACGGGGGTGGCACCTGGATAGCTTGCTGCTGCTGATGCTGACGGAAGTAGTCGGACCAGGCATAGTTCATGTAGGCCGCATCAAGCCAGCCTGCGTTTAGGATGAAAGGATTGAATGCACCTGGATGACCGTAGGCGAAATCTGTACGAAACGGAAACGATAGTTGGAAGGAAGCGTTAGCACCAAACGTTCAGGTGGAATCCGGTGAATAGCCGCAGGGCACTTACTTTGCTTGGAACGGGGCTCGCGTGGCCCATCCACTGTCACCTTGATCGCCTTGGTGTAGGTGGCGATCTGGCACGGATATGAGCTGATCGTGATGGTGATCGAGAAGGACTTGCCACGGCCGGACCGCCCGACGAAGCGCAAATCGTTGAACTTCGCCACCTGGTTCTTCATGACCGCGGTGGCGTTCCGCAGCTCCGCGTGGTAGTTCTCGTCATTGCCGGCCTTGATCGTCACGAGCGTACCATCCTGGATGTCGTCGAGCGCGATCACCTTGAACGCGCACGGTAAGCTCTTGTTCGAGCGCCAGTGCGTTGGCAGTGCCGAGCAGAGGACGGCCGGTGATCCGGTCTGCACCAGCTCGCCATGATACTCCTGCAGCATCTCGTGCAGGTTGGCAAACATGTCATTGATTGTGGTCGGCATCGATGGGCTCTGGCAGTCGCTGCTAGTCGCCGCCGGTAGATGCATTGGATGAGGCTGATATGATGCTGGTGGTGCACGTGATGGGGGTTTCTAGGTGGAGGATGCCGGTGGACCAATACACACACACACGCACGCACACAAGCACACGAACAAGTATTCCTTGTTGTTTTGTTTTCTTTTTTTTTCAGTTTACGCCCCTTCCACACGGTAGAAGGAATGCCGTTAAGCGTTTGATGGTTGTTTACAGTCGAGTTCCGGTTGATTGGCAAGGTGCAAGATGCGAAACTTCTTCTTCCTCTGCTACGACTTAAACCACCAGAACTAATTGCATGCGTGAGGGTATGAGAGCGAGCTGGGATAACAGTCAACGCACCCACCTCACACACAACACATTCATCGACGCGCGCGCGTACACATACACGGGCGGGACACGCGCCCAAACACACACACGTCCGTGAAGCAGCAGGTATCGCGCAGTATGCCCACGATCATCACACACCACGCAATCGATTCGCGTGTGTGGGTGGCAAATGTCCTTTGTGCGGTAAGCCACTACGCAAACGGGTGTTAGCTCGCGGCTATGTACATCTAAATCTATACATACGCGTTACGGAAGCCGGCCGCTAACAGAACATATCCATTAGCACAAGCTACACACCCGCACACCTTCCACTTACTACTGCACGCGCAATCCTTGCGATCTCGTTTGCTCGCCTTTACAACGCAAATTGTTTACTACGCGCGCACACACAAACACAGACACACACGCATACCAACGTAAGGCGTAAATTGGTGTTTGATAATGCTGCTAACTATATTGACGGGTTAAGGGGCAATCGTACCCAACCCGTTCGCAGGGATAATTAAAACTTGGACACAGGCTGCCGACTGCCGATATACACACAACGCGCGCGCACTCACACTCACTTACACCCTCCGCAGCAGTTGGTACAGTTGTGAGTTGATAGTGTCCCGACACAGGCTCCAAAGCCTGTCACGTTTTGGGAAAGCCGTCCGCCCACAACACACTGTCACACACACGCACACACACAAACACAAACACAAATGCGTAGTGCTCCTGATTTTGATTGTCAATATGATTGGTAAACAATTGCCGAAAGGTGGTAATTAAGTTCCATACGGTTGCTGCCCGTTACGCTGCGGAACCGGTGTGTGTGTGTGGGCGATTTAATTCGATCATCCGGTTCACTGAATGCCCCGATGGGAACTTGGGTTTTTGTTTTGATTGATGCGTTCCGTGACGTGATGACGGTTCGAGGGGCTGGATAAGAGTGGTTGCCGTTGCTCACCTGATCGTGCACTCTACCGTAGTTGGGCGATCGTTACCGCGCGCTGACTCACGAGGAGAAGGTCCTCACGAGAATTTCGCATACATGCACAAGTCGGCGCACGCGTTCACACACACACACACACGGTCACTACGATTGCCAGGTAAACAAATAAACAAGCAGACCTCGACAGAGGACCTCACACAGGCTTCCCGTTCTTTTGTTTTGGACGGATGTTGGAACTCGCACGGTTCCCTGGGTTTGATCGTTGCTTCGTTCGAGTGCCCCTGCACCACTGCGGGAACACTGATGATGGAGCTGCTTCTGCTGCTGCTTAATACTGGGAAATAATTTCCCGCACAAAACAAAAAAGCATACGAAAACAAACTATTCCACCTAAGCTCTTCCTAAGCTCTGCCCGGGGGCTAGAATTCCGCGTTGGCCACGTTTTGACGAACTCCACTACCGCGCGGGGTATGAAGGGGAGGGTGGCTCGAGAGGGGGTGGTCACGAGGTGGGAGATAGTTTCACTTGCCTTTACGTTCACGCACAGGCACGCACGTACGGTTGTTGCATCGGGGGCAGGCCCGCTCACGACACACACAGCGAACCCAGGCGGACTGACAGCAAACCGCACACGACTTGAACGCGTCTCCCAAAAGACATGCAACCAGCTTAATGTCTCAAACGAAACTGTTTTTAAAAAATATTTTTCGATTCCTTTTCGACTCCCTATATTTCGGGTTGGACGGTCGGTCGGTCGGTTGGGTTGGGTTTGGTTGGTTAGGTCGGTCGGTTGGTCGGTCGGTCGGTCGGTCGGTCGGGTCGGGTCTGCTCCGCTTTGGTGCGATGGGAAAGCGAGTGGTAGCTTTGAAGTGTGAGTGAGAATGCGCCACATAGAAAGAAAAGGGGGAAATTTCGGTACCGTGTTTGCGGGGAAGCGGGCGGGCGCGCCGCGGAGCAGGAAAATGAAGCGATCCGAACGCATAAGCCAGTGGAAATGCTAGGCCCCTGAGGTCTGACGGCTGATGCGCTGCAACACAGGGGGAAGAGCGACAGCGGCTCTCTTTCTCGCACGCACGCTCTCGCTCTCTTTCGCGCGCAAGGCACACAGCGGTTGTCGATCTCCGACGAATACGACGTCGACGACGACGTTGACGACCCTGTGCTGGCAATGTGTAAAAGTGTGCCTTTTTCCACCATTAAACAGCTGTGTGCGTGTGTGTGTTTCTGTACGTTTGTATATTTCGGTGTAGTACCGGGGGTTTGTTTTTTTCTTCTTCCATCTCCCCCGGTGCGATGTCGTTTGCATCGTTTACCCTCTTTAGAGGGCCGTGCTACAATCGGTCACATTTTCTCGTCCCTTTCCGCTACGGCGGCTGATGCACTGCTTGCATCCTGTCAATACGGTTGGGAAGTTGATTTTGTTTTTCCACCAAACTACTCAAACTATCCCGACTGTCTGCTGCTCTATTTTTACCCAATTCATTTTCTACCTTCAGTGGATTTTCTTCATGATTTATGTAATTTTTTTTTTACGTTTTTAATATTTTTAATAATAATATAAATAATTCACACCAAAATGGATGAGTTGCCATTTGCACGACACTTTTAGCTGTGTGTGCTTTTGGGTTTTACGTGTTTTTTTTTATTTGTTTGTTTAATTCTTTCACACCGATACCGCAATGTCCTGCCCGAGAAACCGCACCGTACAGCAGATTGCCTACATTCGGGCGGTTTTTGTTGGTGTGATCGCGCGCGAGCGAGAGGATCGGATCGTTCGGATGGCGATGCAATCGGCAAAAACCAGGTGGGAAGCAGACGGAAAAATCAACGACTCTCCCGGGCGCGCGTAACCGAATGCCAGCAAAAAAAAAACAAAAAACGGAAAAACACAGAAAAAGCAAATAAAAAAAAATGTAAGAAACCAACGAATAATGTCGAACCGCGTTACCGACCAAACCGAGGACGATGGAAAGGAATAGCGCTGGAAACGTTTTGTTGCAGTACATAAAAATGTGCGCACGCTATGTACACACACACACGCACACACACACACAAACGGTTGTGCAAAAGTTCCATTTTTATTTCTCCAATCGGCAACCAGCACGGGTAAATCGAAAACACACACACGGCCAAACACAAACGGTACCAGTGCCGTTTATGTGTCCGTTTGCTCGTTTCTTTTTCGCCCAGCACGCGCTTTTCCTGCCCCTTTTTGTTTGTGTGTGTGTGTGGGTTTTTTTGTGTTTTTATTATTTTTATTTTTTTGCTAGCTTGCTTGCTTGCGTTACCCTGTACCGCACCGTATATGCGCAAAGGGGATGGTTGCGAACAGGAACACCTCTCACACCATCCCTTCCCTTCTTTCCCTTCCCTGTTACACCCTACCATTCATCCTCTTTTCCCTGCTTTTACAACCTTCGCAGTTGTTGCGCGAAATAGGGAAAATCTGCGCACCCTTCTCGCACCGTACTGCTGCCGTACAAAGTGAGCTGGCTTTCTCGCTTCGGTGGAAGGGAGTTAGGAGGATTGGGGGGGGAGGCAGAAGGAGTGCTCCTCGTCCCACCCCACAACAGTTTTCGCAACAGAATTTCGCTTTTCTTTCGCCAGTGGTTTTCTTGTCGCGCTTTCTTCGGTTGCGGATTTTTCTCTGCCTTTATAGTGTTGCTCCTTCTGCTTGGGTCTGCGGTCTCTTTCTCGCAACACGCTTCGTCCTTTCCCCGGCACGCGGGTGGAACGGTTTGTATGTGTGTGTGTGTGTGTGTGTGATTTTTTTTTTGCCTGCTAACCGTTTTTTTATCCTCGTTTGCTTTTGTTACTTCCTCCTTCGCCCGTCTCGTGTGCAAGAACTCGTGGCAAAAGGGGTCACCGTCTGTGCTCACAGCCATTTTCCGCACATTTCCCACGTACATCCGGCCCCCACCCCCGGTTGCACACACACACACACACCCCCGCCAGCACCGTAGCATCCGGGGCGGAAAAATCGTGCGCTTTCGCTCTCGCACCCGCGGTTCGCTTTTCCGTTTCACGTTTTATTGCCTAACCCGCCCGGCCCATGTTAATCTTGCCCGCGCTTGCCCCGCGCACCGCCATCCAACCCTAAAGGTATCTCGGGATCCCTTCTGTCAGCCTGCGCCATCTATATTCTGCCCTGCACGCGCCTTCGCCTTGACGAAAACCAACATTTGTTATCCCTCTGTGCCGTGGCGGTTCCCTAACAGTAACCCCAATTCTAACCTAACAGTAGGGGTTTTCCCTCCCTTCCCCTTGCGCTGCTGCTGTGTTTTCCCCTTCGCAAACGAACGAACTCAGGGGCAAGCAAAAAAAAAAAAAAAGAAACATACTGGACACCCCGAAGCCGTTTCTTCGTTCGTTTGACGGATTTTTATATCCGCGCGTTCCTTTTCACTCTCGTTTTGCTTCACCGGTGGCACCTCGTGCACGTTCGCATTCGCTCGTTCGCATTTTTCTTCGGCGCAGGACGATGATCCTCTTCCCCCTTCTTCTCCCAGGCCGACCGTATCCTCGTGGTACGCACCAAACCACCACGACCAACCAACTTAACCAAACCCAAAACGTACACCGCAGCCCAGCCCAGCCTAGTGGCTTGCAGCTCGTTTTCCCTACCAACCCTCCCTCCATCCCCACCCTCCCCCTTCTTCCCCTGCACCCAAAGCAGCGCTTCTTTCCAACAGGGAAGGGCCGAAGCGTGATATTTCATGTGCTAACAGTGACTATTTAGCTTAACAAGAGCAATATCCCCTCTTAGTTTTCGTGACGGCGTTCTCGCTCGCTTCCGGGCACCCATTGTTAAGCACATTAGAGCGCCTAAAATTATGTGACCTTTTTTCCGTTCAAGGGCTTATGCCGGCTGCGGGGATCCGCTCCGCTCTCGGGAAGCGCACCGAGCTGTCTATTCCCGGCCCGTCCGTGTGCTTTTTGGGTTGTTAATTTACAATACCAGGGGTGTGCACTCTCCAACACTGTGGATGCTGCCGCTCGGTACGCTCATTAACAGTCTCTCCGGGATTTTTTTTTCTTCTTTCGTTCCACCCTCCCAACATACACACAAACACAACGGTTCGTTTTCTCTGCTCACCGAGGTGGGCGATTCTTTGCCAGCGTGATTAGTATTAGTCATTAGAGATTAGCGATGAAAATATGGTTTGTTGCCCTTTTCCGGGGGACGGGTTTGGGGAGGGAGGGAGGGGAAGGGGGATGCTGTTTAGCGCCAGCCAAACTTTGTACCACTGTGCACTAAGTTTGGGTTTTATTTAATTTTTATTGTTAATTGTCGCTGCGAAAAACACCACCAAGTTAACCATTTCTTGCAGTTTTTGTGTGTGGGAGGTTGTCCGCCCCCCCCCCCCCACGGCTGGCTACCGTTTACCTTTTCCGCTGTCATTTATTCCCGCCTCCACAATCGTGCTTATAGTGACAGGGACCCGCTATAGTACGGATATAGTGATGGGTGAAACGTTTATGTTTGCTGGAGCCGAATCGATCCAACTTTGGGAAACACCGCGCGCTGAAAGATGGGACTCGTTTCGTAAAAGTGATACAAATTCATTAGCAGTGTTGTATAGCTGACATGCTAGAAACCCCTATGAGAAACTGGTTAACATTATGTTTAAATGAAAGGAAAACTCGCTTAGAAACTCGTTGGAAAATCCTTAATAGCCTGCAAAAATTTGCAAATGAAAAGTTTGGGAAAACTGATTACAAATTATGGAAAAGAACCCTGAACACTAATTTGAAAAATATCTTGAAAAACTAAGAAGATCCTTTGGGAATTAAATGCAAAGAAACTCCAAAGATATATGCTTTATTTCCCTGAGAAAACTTCCAAAAACCTTTATAAAAATATGTAGAGGTTACTTCTATTACCATTGTGTTTATTGGAAAACCTTCTATGGCAAACGTATAAATGATTATCCTTTTTGAAGTTGTAGTCTGGAGTATCGGAGTTACTAGCACACGTTTAATGTAGTTCGATGCTTTTCAGAGTACTAAAATCAACACCAGTAGTAATCCGAAGTACTGCTGTATTTCCTTGAATAGTTCGGAGTAATCGATATATTTTGAAGACCAACTCAGTCTATTATAAAGTAGTCCAAAGCAGCAGAGGTAACTTTGGAGCAATTCCCGAAAAGTCTCTGGATATCGGAGAAGTCGGAAGTTGTTCAGAGAAATCGGAACAGATCATAGCACCAGAATAGACTCCAGAGTAATCCATTGCACCAGAATCGGTTCTGTAATAATCTGAAACACTGATCAACACTTGTGTATATCCTTGAATAGACCGGACTAACCATAATATTCTGCAGTATCAGAGTCAATTCCAGAGTAGTCTGAAGCTGCAGAGACGACTTACCCTGCTCAAAGCTTCAGCTTTAATTTTGGAGTAATTCGGAACTTCAGAGTTTAGTCCGGA
>KB664054.1:9884234-9904897 GCA_000349025.1 Anopheles minimus
ACCACTGTGCACTAAGTTTGGGTTTTATTTAATTTTTATTGTTAATTGTCGCTGCGAAAAACACCACCAAGTTAACCATTTCTTGCAGTTTTTGTGTGTGGGAGGTTGTCCGCCCCCCCCCCCCCACGGCTGGCTACCGTTTACCTTTTCCGCTGTCATTTATTCCCGCCTCCACAATCGTGCTTATAGTGACAGGGACCCGCTATAGTACGGATATAGTGATGGGTGAAACGTGTATGTTTGCTGGAGCCGAATCGATCCAACTTTGGGAAACTCCGAGCGCTGAAAGATGGGACTCGTTTCGTAAAAGTGATACAAATTCATTAGCACTGTTGTATAGCTGACATGCTAGAAACCCCTATGAGAAACTGGTTAACATTCTGTATAAATGAGAGGAAAATTCGCTTAGAAACTCGTTGGAAAATCCTTAATAGCCTGCAACAACTTGCAAATGAAAAGTTTGGGAAAACTGATTACAAATTATGGAAAAGAACCCTGAACACTAATTTGAAAAATATCTTGGAAAACTAAGAAAACCCTTCGGGAATTAAATGCAAAGAAACTCCAAAGATATATGCTTTATTTCCCTGAGAAAACTTCCAAAAACCTTTATAAAAATATGTAGAGGTTACTTCTATTACCATTGTGTTTATTGGAAAACCTTCTATGGCAAACGTATAAATGATTATCCTTTTTGAAGTTGTAGTCTGGAGTATTGGAGTTACTAGCACACGTTTAATGTAGTTCGATGCTTTTCAGAGTACTAAAATCAACACCAGTAGTAATCCGAAGTACTGCTGTATTTCCTTGAATAGTTCGGAGTAATCGATATATTTTGAAGACCAACTCAGTCTATTATAAAGTAGTCCAAAGCAGCAGAGGTAACTTTGGAGCAATTCCCGAAAAGTCTCTGGATATCGGAGAAGTCGGAAGTTGTTCAGAGAAATCGGAACAGATCATAGCACCAGAATAGACTCCAGAGTAATCCATTGCACCAGAATCGGTTCTGTAATAATCTGGAACACCTATCAACACTTGTGTAAAAACTTGAATAGACCGGACTAATCATAATATTCTGCAGTATCAGAGTCAATTCCAGAGTAGTCTGAAGCTGCAGAGACGACTTACCCTGCTCAAAGCTGCAGTTTTAATTTTGGAGTAATTCGGAACTTCAGAGTTTAGTCCGGAGAAGTCTCTGGGTTTCAGGAAGGGTTGTAATAGTCTTGAGAAATTGGACAGCATAGAACAACAGTTTCAGTTATTCAGTTCACCAGCATCGGCTCTATAGTATCCGGAGCACTAGAGTTTATCCACAATTCATATAATCCAAAGTAATCGTAGTATTCTGAAGAACGAGCGTCGATTCTGAAGCTTCAAAGCCGACATTAAAGAGGTCCAAAGCATCACGTTGGAATTATTCGGAGCTCCAGATTTCAATCCAGCGAAGTCTCTTGTAATCAAAAAGGCAATGAATAGTCGGGAGTAAACAGAACAAATCAGAACACCAGAATAGACTCCATCAAATTCAATATCCTATAGAATCGTCTCTGGAATAAACCGTAGTATTGGAGTATACCTGTATTATTCATCGAAATCCTAAAGTTCTGATGGATCAGAGTCGATTCCAATGTAGTCTATAGCACCAGAATATATTCCAGAGCAATCAAGAATAATTCAAAGCACTGGAGTGTATCCCGGAGTGTTTCAGATCAATCATACTACCTCGAACAGTCCGCAGAACTAGAGTTCAATTTGGGAGTTGAGAGTTCACAACAATCCGAAGTAATCGTAGAATTCCGGAACACTAGAACCAACTCCAAAATAGTCGCCGTCTGTGTGCTTGGAGATTCGTAACGCCACTCTAGATTTCCCATCACCAGTCTAAAAACAAGGGAAAAGGTAAACGGCAAAACAGCAGAGGGAACAAAGTGTGCAATGCGTTTAATTTTGGTGATTATTTTGTCTTATCGAGATTAGTAACCCAAAAAGGTAATGTGCTGGCTGTCTCGAGCAAACACGGCCGGGCTTCGGGATTTTAATTTGTCCGCCCTTTTTTTTCTGCCCGTGGTGCGGGAAAAGGGATGCCCGAGCAGACAATAGAGACGGGAAGACAATATCGGTGACTTGCGGCGAAGCAGTTGCCAGGGAATTTCGATTTTTAGGATGGATCCTTTTTTTTTTTTTGTTGTTGCTTAAACGCAAGTCGGCAAACCAGTGGGATTTCATTAAATTGTATCAAAACAAAGGGCAAAAAAAGTACCCCAAGAAATGAAAATGCGATTCATCGTCGTTGCCATCGTCCTGATGAGCAGTTTAAAATCTTCGCAATGTAAATATATACCTATAGAAGGCTTAGGGATGGCTTGACTGATCATCCTGTCTGAGCATCCTCTTACGGAGCGGGTTGTTGAAGTGAAAATACACACCCACACAGTCACTCAACAGTGGAGACACGTCAGTGGGAAAACTCTTCACACAACTCCGGCCACAGCTCTACGGTTCGTGCAACGCATCCACATGTATACCGATGGCAGCAAACAACGATGTGATGTACATGTAAAACCGCCTTCTAGCAGTTGGCTTCATTCCGTAGCCTGTCCCGTAGGATGCGCGGTGAAAAGTTAATGATATTTTTACTGCCCCATTCGCATGTAACACGACAGCCAGCTCCAGCTACCTCACCCATCTTCGCCTCCCGTGTATTTTTCACCCACATACACACGTTCTGTAGTGTGAACGTTACAGCGTCGAGGGAGATATATTATTTTCCCTATCCCGAAGCGAGCACCCTTTCTCCTGAGGGTTTTCCCCGGTTTTTCCATTTGTGCGGGACTCGGGGTTCGGGGCGTAAACGCGGCATGCGACTTGTAACTGCAGGCTGCATCTCGTCCACCCTTTGCAGCATTATTTTACAAAAACCCGATCGGTTTGATTGTGTTTGGCACGATAAGGCCATATACATGCCGTGTTTACCACGGGTTTGGCCGCCTACGTGGTTTATTTTTAAAATCCCTGAAACCTTCGCCCAGCTGGCAATGGCCCGCTGCATGTGCGACCGTTGCAGCCGGATGAGGTGGCGGTGCGGCCGGGATGTTGTTTTTCCGTGGATGTTTGGTGTGCGGCAAGCCGTACGAGTGTTGCACACCGCCGCCTGCAGGAGAAAAACATACGCGAAAGGGGCGACGAAATTAAAAATAAAAACAAAAACCCAACCTTCCCTTCCCTTCCCTCCCTTGCCGGCACGCTGGTGCAGGCCTCTGCCCAGGAATGGCCAGCTTGATGCCGAACCATATGTGCCGGCAGACCGAGCACATTAGGAAATGGTGAAAATTAAAAGATCCATCTTCTACGTCGACAGCTACCACACGTTGCGTTTTTTTTTTGGTGGAGTGTTTTTGGTGAATGAATTTTGTATTCTTCTTTTTCTTCTGGTTTGGAAAACAAACAGCACGTGATGAAGAAGACGGGTGGAGTAGAATCCAATGGGTGTCTATGCCACATAGACTAGCGGTGTCATGCTTAATGAATATTGTTCAGTAGCGTCATTCATAGGTATCTCTGGTAAAGACTCATTCGTAACATATGGGTTGATTCGCTGAAGATTCATGAACTTCCAGAGATTCTTAACTTTGTATACAAATAAAATATTTTTGAACTTGAAGACTGTCAGTTCCTGATTTGCTTCATAGCTATACATAGTTTTAAGGCAGAATCTGAAATATACTAATACGCGATATCCTTGCAGATTCATGAATCTCTGGATATTAAGGTATCTTCAGAACTTCAATCAAATTCAAACTTCAAGTCTTTACCATAGAGTGTCAGAATAGTTTAACTGGTTTAAAAATACATTAAGATCCTAAATGTATCTGAATCTGACTCACCCAATACTATGTAGTAGAGTACTTCTGCATAAGAGTGACTTCTAATTTGTGATACTTCTCCTAAAATACTTCATTTTTTATATTATAAAAAGAAATTGTGTATTTTACGCTAACTAACTCTTTTATCTAATTTCTTTCTCCTTTCTTCATTGCTCAGTTTATTGCGTGAATAAACATCAAACAAATTGGTGTGCTACGAACACTGCACAAGGCTTTCGTACCGAAGTAATGGGCGAACTGGATTGAAAACAAAAAAGCAGATAATGAAATTGAACGAAAGAAAAGCCGCGTACGAGCGTACGCAATTGCTGGGAGTACCAAATATCAACAGGATGTTGCATAAATTCTACGGGAAGGTTACACATGATGTCTTGCATGTAAACATGTGCTACTGTTGCAGATCAATAGGGATATTTGTTTTTTGTTTTTTTTGCAACCGTCTAACTTTATTCATTCACTCTCCATACGGAGGACGCACCATTTGTAGCAAATCAGCGAGATGGGACGGGCGGGTTTGGAGTTCTCAATTTCACAAACAGCTGTAATGAAAAATCGGAGATAATTTTAAAACAAATCCTTTTTGATCTGTTGAGGTTTGGTACAGCAGTATTCTAGGATCGATATCCCTTGGAAAAAAACCTTCAGGAAAAACAGTAGAGCTGTATTATTAACCTCAATTAAAATTACTATAAATACTTTAGTGCCACCAACGAGATAACTTTCTGGTCAGCTACTAAATCTATGTGCAACTACTCATCTTCGTATATAACTTGGAGTTAAACCAATGACTTCACCAACAAAATAACATAGGACGGGTTTTAGGCTACCAAATCTGACTTCTTCACCTTTATTTTCCCGTTGCATGACACTGTTGGAACTCTAATGTTTCAATGTTCTTCCAATATCTGAAGTATTGTCTATTCCAGCTAACTCAGTAGAAGGTTGGAAGACTTTAAGGCAAAGGACTTCCTTTGTCTCTTTATCTCAGTAAAATGAAAACTGCATTCATCTTCTAGTGAGGCTCTTCTTGAGGTTTCAAGAGTTCTTGGCTTGACATTTCTGACTTCCTTGAGCTGTTTTTACCTGAAACAGGACTGCAACTTCTACGTATTGTATTTACTGACGTTACTCTTAATAATTGTATTCTCAGATGATACAATAGAAATAATAAAGATGACATTAGTTATCTCTTCAGATTTGGAGTATTAAATCGAAGTCTACAACACTACAATACTGTAATACTACAAGTTGTTGTAATCTGAAAATAGTGTATGATTACTATTTTCAACTCAAAAATCGTAGTATAAACTATTCGTCTACAATCCCCACTAATTGTTTACTTCCGTAAAATCCTTGAAGCCGTCGGCAAAAAAGCTATTAGGTTATAAAAACTCAAATCGTCCCAAAAATCCTATGAGCTTACGCTTGGGTCTGTAAAGCTATTTTCAATATTTAATTTTATAATTTGTTTATATTAAATTCTATTAGTTCGTCAATTGATTGCAGACATCCGGGATGGAAAGTGAACAATGCAACTAATCCCAGCTTGACTGGATTGGATTAGAACGTCCTGCTGGACGTGTTGAACACACGCTCAACCATAGTTCGCTTACATGTTGGGCCGGGTATATTTGCTTTACCGTAGCGGCTGTTTGTGCTGATCCTTATGTGCTACCTGTTTATATTTCGGTGTCACCGTACACAACCAGAGGAGAGATTAAAAATGTAGGACATTTTCGTTTCGAACCTTTCTTTTTACCCCCAGGAGTTGGAGAGGAAGGGATGCGAAAATATCTATCGCTCCCGATCGCTTTCTGCGGGGTGCAGACAACTTCCAGATATTCAATTCGGAGGAAATAAAACAAATAAACAACCATATCCCAAGGTTGAGGCTGGCAGAGGATCCCGATCACGGGATAATGTGTGTCAGGGGCGGGGCGTTTTTTTTTTTTTCGTTTATGGCTTATGAGCTTTCGCCGTTTCGACGGTGCCGCAAATTATCTTCAACAAGGCTAAAATTTGCAGTTGCGCCTTACCTGTACCTTTGTTCCCTGTTCCCGGGCGCGATAAGAAAAACGTTTTTGAGGCGAACCAACAAACACGGTAAACCAACGACAGTCGGGGAAACGTTCAACCGAAAGGTGCGGGATAACATTGGAAACCAATGTTTCGATACCTTTCAATTCCAATATTGGACAACTCCGGTAGTAACAGTGGAGGAACCCTGCCGTACCGTATTCCTGGAGTCGGAGAGGTGCAATAAAACAGAGTTGAAACAGATGTATCGAGCTCTAGAAGCGAAGAAACTTCCCAGTGAACCATGAAATGAGGCAAATGAAAAGGAAATTATTGCACCTCGGCTCGAGAGGTTGAAATCGCTCAATTTTCGACTATTCAACCACCTCCTGCAGGGCGAGTCCTTGGCCCGTATGTCATGCCATAATGGGAGGGGGGAGAAAAGGTAGCTACGGCAGGGTAGCAAAACAATGCCTACCTGGGTGTACACATCAGGCCGGGGTACCTCTGCTGCACACTTCTCACCCTCCGAACCGCTCCTAATCGTTTATTAGGTCCGTCTGGCAAGAAATGGGAAACACGCACAGCGCAATAGGGTAGCGCAGTATTACAGTACTGCTGCTGCAAAACATTATCAACACAGGTCGATTTCCACTGTACTGCGCAAGCTGCACAAGCCTAGAAAATCGATGACCCGATATGAGCCCTTGCCAGCAGTGGCAACCGAAACACCAGAGGCAGGTAAGGCAGTAAGATGACGAATGTTCAAACAAACAAAAACACACACACACAGAAAAAAGGGTACCGAATGTGCTGACAGAGAGTGGTGTGTGCAGCAAACAGCGGTGCATGGGTAAAATCTTGAAGGATGCATTTTTATTGTACTGCCGCGCGAACGCAACCATGTGTGTTTTTTATAGCACACCGTTTATGGGACAAGGGAGCCGTTAAAGCAAATAGAAAGATATCCACAGATGAAGCAATAAATCAACGGCCGGGTACGCAAAGGAAAGAATAATACGTTCCCGGATAATGAAACATGTTGATAGTGGAAGCATTTCTCGAATGATTGAGTTGTTGCACAGCCGAACCGAATCCACCGGGATTAATTCCTCTCATCGAACATTCGGCCATTAAAAGCGCGCCAGGTGTTGTTGGGTTGGGCTGCGTCGAGTGGTGCGGGCGCACCACATCAAGCAAAACCAAACAACCCGTGTGCACATGCGGTCGAAATGTGGTGTACATCCACATCCATACAGCGCTCCTAGTAGAACTGACAAGAACTGAGCTGGAAGGAACAAACTACTAAGCACACAAAGAACGAGAAATAGCTGACGGGAGAAAAAAAAAAAACCTATATGACAACCAAATCTCAGCGGCTAGCCTTCGCTTCCGGGTACGGTGCGGGTACGCGGGAGCAAAAGGCGCGCCAAAACATTCAGCCAGAAAGGAAAGTGAATCGTTTTTCCTCTGTGTGTTTTGTTTTTTTTTTTTTTTTGTAAAGGAAAAAGAGTAGCAAAAGAACGAAGTATAAGTAAGCAACTGGGTGAAAGGATTTGCATAAATCCTTAGGCCAAGAGGCAGAAAAACATTGGTAGTGAGAAAATGCCCAAGAGATGAAGGAAGGTTAGCACAGGAAAGAGATAAAAGCGTCCCGCTCTCGTGCTAAACGCGGTACGAAAATGTGTGCGAAAGCGAGCGGCACGTACTAAAGCGAGTACGCAACATCCGTACAAGGGAGAAAACAGGAACAGCCTGACATTATGGTAGCGAGCGCTCGAGAAGCGAGTACGGAGAAAAAAACAAACAAAAACCCAGGATAAGCTGGCAGACAATGCGGCTGTCGAAGTGGTAGTTTATTTGTTTGCAACCGCGCATGCAAGAAAATGCTACGTGGTGGAGAGAAAAAAAAAACCCAACAACAGGAAAAAAAGGAAGGCAAAATCCCACCCGAAATACCCCGCGGACCATTTGTCGTTCGGTACCGGTGTTGGTTCTGAAGGGAACGTTGGTAGAGGATATTGCGGGAAGGGAAGGGGACTAACCGTATCTCTGTGTGTGGAAGCGGGAAGGCATGTTTGTGCCGACGGTGGGAATGAAACCGCACTATACGTGCTGGAGTGCCGCGCCGACGCAAATGATGTCAGGACGAGCCGAACCAAAAGCCAAGCCAAGCCAAAGGGAAACCAGACCGACCAACCAGCCGTATCCTCCCGAAGTAGAGATCAGAATTTTCACTGGTACGCTATACATGTAGCTGTAGCTAGGTGGAAGCTTCCCAGCGAGCAGATGACAAGTACAAGCGGAGATGAAGCCGAAAAGGACGCAGTTGACGCATCTCTTCCAAAGGATGGGATGAGATGGTTTTAGATTTTCCTGTAGCTTGGCATCGGTATATGTAGAACAAAACAGTTTGGAAGGATACCTTCCGTGGTCTTCACCCTAGGTACCTGGAACATGGCAGAAAAGCAAAAGCGATCGATCGGGTTTCTTTGTCTTCTCGGCTGTTAAGCACCTTCCAAAGCGCAAAAGAGATTCCGCAAGCGGATCACATTTTATCCCAAGATATCCGTCCAACGTTCGTAGCCGATGTTGTGGTCCCATCGTTTATTTTGTTTGACTGTTTGTTTGTTTGTTTGCTAGCTTAATCGCGTTGGGCCCGGCGGTACTGATTGTTCGTACCGCACTGTGGAGTGGCGTGCCCACCCGCTGCGCGCTCGAGGGTGTTCCGTCGAATCCGCGTGTGTGAATAAGTGATACCCTGCCACACATCCCAACAATTTTACCTGGTGGATGGCTAGGTGTGTCAGCACCGTTGAGGTAGTTCAGGAACGCACGAACGAGTCAGGGGAAGCGAATTTGCAAACAGAGCAGAAAAACGCATCCAGCCGATGGGAAGCTCACTTCTGATGTGGTAGTTGAACGGTGGCGCTTAAGCAACGTCGATAAGCAATTCGTGCTACACGGTGTATAAATTGGCGATAGCTTCCCATCACTTCATTAATAAGAGCGGACGTTACTGCGTTAGTTTACGTTGCTGATGAACTAGTTCCAGAGCGGTGGCCTATTGGTACAGCGCTGTTGGGAAATGGATAAATAAACTGTCCAAACAATTCGTTAGGATTTATGCGTTTTAACGCACTAATTTAATATGGGTTAATGCATCAAATATTTTCCTTGCGTCTGGTTTCGGAGGCTCGGTATCAGAGTTGAAGCAGAGATCAAAAGATCTGGAAAAAAAGCATTTGACTTTAATGGGCCAACCTTGGGAATGGTTATTGATTTTTCCCAGATTTCCTTATTTTTAGCTCAATAGCATCAAGGCTGTGTTCTCCAACGTTGTGCTCTGTCTATTTCATTTCATTTTACAAGTTGAATATCTTCAAAATATAGTATTTACTAAGTGTTCTACTGAAATGAGGATTTAGACCAAAAACTGAGTTTGACACACATAGTTCAAAGTTGATTGGAAGTCGGATATCTTCAAAATATAGTCTTTACTACATGTTTTACTGAAATGAGGATTTAGACCAAAAACTGAGTTCGACACACATAATTCAAAGTTGAGTTCGAAGTCGTATATCTTCGAAATATATTCTTTACAACATGTTTTACTGAAATGAGGATTTAGACCAAAAGCTGAGTTTGACACACACAATTCATAGATGAGTTTATATTATATTGTTTAAGATATAACGTTCCTTCTATTTAGGATTTGACATTCTGTTTCTGGTTGGTAGTAAAAGCAACGTATACTAAAATCTTCGTCTCATCCAAGAATGCGAATTCTTAGCCAGGAATCGTGGGAAACCTTGATGAAAGTAAAAAAAAACAACCCGCCTCACCATCAAATAGGAAAACAACAATAGTACGTTTAATGAAATAAGATTACACAGCAGTGCACAAATGCATAAAACCATTCAACTGTCCTTTTTTTTCTGCTGCAACCAAGGATAGCGTCGTGTCCTTTTGAGCAATTTGGTTCACAACATTGCATTAAGCGTATCTTCAGCTCGGGGCATCGTGCTTATTGCTTTTTTTTTGGTTTTGGCGAGGACATTCAAATGGGAGACAGGCATCGCGCAGGATGGAAACTATTTCCTAACCCGCTCGTGCAGCCCGGGATAAGGAAAATCGAGGAACGTCAAGAATAAAGAATACCATCGGAGCATTACGAAGCAAGGTTCTCAGCTGCAGCTTCGCCCGTTCCTGAAGATTGAGATCTGTCTGTCTGGGGATGGGGTGCTGTCTTGGCCTTCGTCTTGGACACTCCACTCCTGTTCCCGGGTGCTTTCGCTGCTTCATCGCACTTCCATCTAAGTCACCGTGGTCCTCACAATTTTAGCTATGCAAATAAAAAAGGCACCGACACACAGCATCATTAGGTATCGTTAGTAGCAGCATAAATAAATATGTACTACGCTCACCGAGGTTTTTGGAAGCAGGGAAAATTCCGACCAGAAGCGGAAAGCGAAGCAAGATCTTGAGGAGGCAAGCGGGAGTTATAAAAAAAAAACCAAGGGGGAATGAGAGACTTGGGGCCAGGTATACGAAGATTTTGGAGACACATATATACATGCACATTTATATACCGATCGACTTGGTGGCAGATCTCACTCTCCGTTCTCGAACGGGATCATCTCCTTATCCACGTTCGTCCAGGTTCTTGCAGCGACGCTCTCGGATGCTTCGGAAGGAAAACGCCCAAGATCCTTTTAGCTTCGCTTCGCTTTTTCACATCGGTAACCACGCTGCTCACACCACATTGTTGTTTTAATCGTTGCAGACTCGCCGCTTTTGGACGGGCGAAATGTTGTACTGCTGGTGGGATTATCGTCGGGTTGTATGATCTTTGGTGGTGTTGAAAAATTGACGAGGTAATACGAGGTGAGGATAGAGCACGGTGAAAGTTTACGCTGCATATGACAGCTGCGAAATAAATAGTATCCAAGGAGTCAAAGCATGGTGCAGCGTTTCGTCTGAGTTTTGGAAGGATTTACCTATTCTACAAACTGGCTGGGCTGGTTTTATTGAAGTTTTTGATTCGTCCCTTGCATCCCGAAACAAAAAATATATCAAATCTTTAAACAAATTCTATATCTTCCATAAACACTCTCAGAGTTTAAAGAACTTTAAGAAAATTGTAACGTTTGTTCCAAAAACATTACTATAAAAACAAACATTGAATCCGTACCAACAATGTACGCTGTAGATTTGGGAAAACTGTGGGATTAATACATTTTGCACAATTAATGAGTTTTCTCTCATTACAATTGCATTGAAACAAGTTGTGTCTGTTTTTGAAATTTTCGATAACAACTCGTTAAGAATCCATCATGATATAAATTAAACAAACAAAACTAACTCCTTAAAAAAGATGCAGAGAATATTGACAGGTCAAACTAGGAGTAAGAATAACAAAACTGCTGTTTCAATGATTCTATTTAAATGAAACAACAGACAAGCTCCCGAAATTCATATCCATTGGAGAAATGTTGTAAATAAGTTCAAACTAGAATCAATTAATTAAAGCAACAAACCACTAATTGATCAAATTGAAGGTAGGAATTTAAGAGAGGATCTCATTCGAAAGCGGATTGTGGACAGCAACGGGTTGATTCTTTAGCGTTTAATTAAAGGCAACTAGTACTACTTACTCTACCAAATTCTTCTCCACAGAAATCCGAAAAACGTATAGATTTATTATAGATTGAAGAGGGCGTAGGTTATAGTGTAACATAACATTTAAATAAGTCATGCTATTATGGAATTAAAGTTTAGTTGCTCGTACTTTGTGAATAAAAAAAAAGAATAGTTAATACATTATTCATGGCTACTTGACAGGATATTAATCGGGCTGAATCTTTGAAGTGGATGATTGACACTGAGTCTCTATTACGAAGATTCATGAATCCCTTGGAACTCACGATGCCTTAAATGCATATCAAATATCTAAATCCTCGACAATTCGCATCGTAATCCTGATAATAGCGTGACAGAACTTACGAGGAGTTATTCACTAGAAAAAGGAATTATTTGAGGTCTCTTAAACTATATTTATTTTTAAGCGAATTTTTATATTGGATGTTCATAAGTTTTGAGTTTTCCGTTCTGTATACCATATAAAACAAATTTTCATCTCGCGAAATACTGTGTTATTGTGAGTTTGGAAAAAATTACAATAAACCATAGAAAACCTGTTTCTATTTTTTTAAATGTTATTAAACATTTTTAAGATGCTGTAAAGTTATGTCAGATGGACTATATTGCAGTAACCATCGATATCTCATTTAGGAACTGCGAAAAGTATATTGTATCAACGAGGGATAGTGAAGCTCTGATAGTGGAGGCGATAGCGGTACTAGTCTTCGCACGGCAGGTGCCGGAATCGTATCCCACCCGGATCTTTCCGTCATATGCAGGACTATCCTGTTGCATGTAAATACAAGTCACGGAAGCCAGAAAATACAAGAAAAAAGGAAGGTTAAGGCCTTTCGAGGATTTCACAACAATCACAACAAAAAACAACAACTCTTGAAGGATTCATGAATCATGAGGGACTTTTCAATAATGTTATGACCAATTAACTTATTTAAATTGAGCTGATTTGAGTGAATTTCTCAATTGAGTGAGGAGAAAAAATGAGGAGGAAAAGGACTTTGTACAGACCTTCGGTCTGATACGGTACTATTGAGAGATCCCTTATTTAAATGAGACTTTTTAACGAGAACCTATGAGCGGAGAGGCGGATCAAGGATGACGATCCCCACAGTTCAGGAGCTGAAAGCAATTAACTTGAATAAGAGATAGAGATATATGCATATATCAGTAATACAGATTTCTATTCTAGTTCAACCTGGATGTTAAAACAAGTTTTCATGGATCTTCAAAACTAATAACCCCTTCTCCAGGCCACAATTTCGATCCTCTATCCTGATCCTGAAAGTGATTGACGACACCTCTCTCCGCCGGTCTTTATTACACCTGAAGCCATTATCATAGATCTGACTATGAACGCTGGTGCCTTAACTTTTATTTCGCTAAAGGGCTTCAACGGAGCCTAATCCACTGAGTGAGAAGTACAAGATACTCTGAGCTGTCTCTTTTTAGTATCATATTTAGTATCATCAATCTTTTTTTTATATCTCTCCCTTTAGTGAGTAGGATGCTCACTCACTCATATTGATGAGCAGAGTGAGTGACGCACTCAGCTGTTTACTTTTCGACACTGCTCATGAATCTTTAAAGCTTCATCAGATCTCCAAATTAGTTGGTTTGATTCAAACTCAAGCGGTGTTTTTTGGAACTGTTTAAGAATCAGATTTTGATTCATGAATCTAAATCAGGTTTCACCAAATATACAGCATTTAGCTCAAACCGGTACTACTTTAATTATTACTTTAAATTCGTTTAAATTTTAAATGAAGGTTGTAGTCTTAATGGCACAAAATCTGCGATAGGAGATAGGAGAGAGAATTGAAACTCCCCACGCTCATCCACTCAGTGCAAAAAATATAGACAATAATAAACATCTGCCCAAAGCATGCCGGTAGTATAAAATGACTAACCACCATTTTCACGTGCGATTATCAAACGATTGTGCACAGTTCGCCATAAAATGCAAACAAAAAATGAAGAAAGTGCAGTAAACACCGGAGCACGGAAGAATGGTACTGGTCGACGCCGGGCCGATCGATCGGTGCCGGGCTTTGTGCTCGTTTTTCGCTGCATTTTATTTCGCCTTTCCTCCGGTCGGAAGTTTATTGGCCTACAATTGCCAAATGGACTTCTCCCAATCAGTAAAGCTGCATCCCATCGTCAATCAAGGTGGTGTGGTGCGACACACAAAACAACAAAACAGGAACAACCCCAACAAACTCGGCTGCGGGGAACCCGTTACGCCACATCGGGCGTCAGCGAGCGCAAAACAAAAGGGCGAAAGGGGGAAGTAGAAGAAGAAGAAGAAGAAGAAAAAAAAACACGCGAGCCAAACAAAAGGAAACAGCAGCAATTTGGTTTGGCGAGATGGGAGCGTACAATTCCTGGTGCCTATAGGTGTGAGGAATGAACGTGTAGCAGCAAACAAAAAAAACACACACACACACACACACAAACCCACACACGGGGAAGAGGAGGACAGAGAGAAGAGAAGAGAAAAAAAACCGGCAAACCTCCTTTATAAACCCAATCCGCGGGATCCGAATCCGGGGCAAAAGACCACCACCCGCGCGACGCGAGGTTCAGTGAACCGCGAAATGGGTGCAACCATCGGAACACAAACCATTCATGTCGCGCAGATCGACTCCGGGGGGAGGATGTGTGTGTATCGAAATGCAACGAATTTGTGGAGCCATGCTGGAATGGGGTGGTACATTATGCTGCTGCTTCACAAACTATGCACCTCGACGTGCACACAGTGCATTGCTGCATCGTTCCTGAGGGGGGGTGCGTGCAGCAGCCCGTACACGAGCTAACGATGCACAACAGCCGGCCCCGACACCGTTTGCATCCACCCGAACCCCACCCCTTTGTTCAGCCGTTTTTCTTTTCCACCCAACGTATGTGAGTGCGCGTTGATGCGTTTTATAGCCATGCATATGGGGTGTTGGTTTTTTTTTGTTTTTTTTTTTTGTTTTTTCGCGTTGATGCGTTTTATAGCCATGCATATGGGGTGTTGGTTTTTTTTTGTTGTTTTGCTCTCTTCTTTTTTTTTGCCTGTTTTCCCTCTCCGGCTCCCCCCTCCCCCCCGCTAATCGGACCCCTTTTTTCGGCTCATCGACACACCCACACGGACGCATCGGTTTTGCTGTTTTTATTTTACTTTATGGGTTTAATTGTGTGCTGCATTTTCTTTTCACGCTGCAGCATTTTCCCCCGCACACACACACACACACACACGCACACGTGGTCGCGCCTTTTTCCCCTCCCCTCTCACCCCCCCCCCCTTTATGCAACGAAATGTTTCTTCTTCACTCCACAAAGTCGTTGTTTGTTGTTAATGATGCTGTTACCGTGTGCGCTCTCGGTGTAACGTTCGCAAACTCTTCCTTTCGTTCCGGACACGACAAACGCACTGTATTGCTTTTTCCAACAATAAAAAAAGAAGAAAAATGCACGCAAGGGCGACGCAAGCATCGATGTTTATCCACAGTTGTCTATGTCTGCCCGAGCGCATAAGCCGGAAATTATAATGAAGTCAACCGACCAGCCCGTGCGCGGCCCGCGGGATCAAGTGTGAAACTATTCCACGATGGAGGTGAATAGAGTGAAGACGAGGGAGGGGGGAGAGGTTTTCATCTTCACCATAAGCTATGTTTTGTGGAGCTCATTCAACCTCTCCGGTGGGTTATACGTTTAGGTTTAGCTTATATATTTATATATTTTTACACTTCCAAAAGTTTTCATTCGAAAGGATTAAAGTGATCCCACAATTTATTTGGAATTGGTGTTTTAAATTGTTTTCTATCCTGTTTCTGGTATATTTATAAACAAATATATAAATTTATAGAACTTTCCGTACCATCAAACTGTTCTGGAAACTTCTGCACATACTTGCTTTCGGTCACATTCAGTACGGGCGGCTACAACGAACGTACCACATATCCTGGCGCCATCGTTAATCGTTACGAAACGTTTTTGATTGCAGCGGTGGCTGGTTCGTCACATTGCTCCCATGCTCCCGATGACTCGACCAGTCAATCAATTTAGTTTGTTTTCATTCGACGCATATGTAAAAAAAAACATAGACGAAAGCAAACAAACACTCGTTTAGAGGAAAGTGGAGCAATGAAACCCCGTCTCCTTTGGAGCCTGAATTTATAGGTTTATTTTCTTCAAAATATACATTAAACCACAGTCTTTTTCCGAGTTATGCACATTACTTGAAAATTTGACGCAGTTTTTAGAATTTTTACATGGTGTTGGTGTTTTAAGTGGACATTTTTCAAATCCCCCCAAAAATTTGTTATATTTTAAATTAATTAAAAGCTAGTTTAGCTAAAATTGTTTCTTGTTGTTTTTGTTATTTCTATTCAGAACTATTATTAGTTTTGCAATTCTGATAAAACAATTTTGAAAATTATGAGTGCGAAATTTCTGGACGCGCATAACTCGGGAAAAGATTGTTTTAAGCTTTAGTCAGTTCTGAGAGTTCACTTTTTGAGATATTGTAGCCCGATTAACACTAAACAGGCCGTCATAAAAATAAAAAAATGATTAAATAAATACTAAAAAAAGAATACTTGATGTTTCAGTCTAGAAATACACTTAGACGACCGAAAGATTTATTTATCGATTTTTTTTGCGTAAAACAAATTTAAATATTGAATTTTAGAGGGGTCCATGAAAATTTGAAATGAACATCCAAGGGTAAGAAAAAAAATCTATTAATTAAATGTTTTAAGGCTCGAGCCCTTTGCTAGAAATTGTTGCTGACACACAAACCACAATTGCAAGATCTCGCTTCAACTTTGTAAGTTTGAGTACATTGTTTGCCTTTTTTCAAAACTTTTTATTATTTTCATCACTTACTTTTCTAAGGTTTTGAGAGTTGCTAATATTTCTCAAGAAATGGGCTACAAACATTGAAAATCATTTGGGCTTTTAAAATGAAAAACAGACGATTTTGTAAACGCTGCTGCTCTTGATATCAGCACAAACTCACCAAGAGATATCACAGATATTTGAAATGGTCAATTTAGAAATCGAACTCAGTTTCTGCAAAATCAATTACGAAAAAGTGTTTGATAATCTAATTCCACTTCAGGAAAGTAAGACTTATTGATTAATAGTGGAAAATTAATGGAAAAAAGGTTTTTTAGCTGTGAATTCATCAGCGCGTTGATTATTAAACAAAAACTAAATATTTTAATGGATAAAAATATAAATTATTCGTTCATTGGCAGCAAGCTGAGTTGTGATGGAAATTTAAACAAGTTTCTGGACAACGGTGAGTGGAACAGAAAAGTCAATTGCATCATATTTAGATCTCTTGAGTGAATCCGTGTAAATTGAGCTCCGCAACGGTGCTAGAAACACACACGAAAAAGTTCACAAAACACACTGAGTGATATTTTCTTGTACCGTTTGTGGCTGAATGAGTTATTAAAAAATGCAAAAAATGCAAAAGTGAGCAGTGTACTTACGTTTTCAAAACTGATTTGTGTGTCAGCAAACATTTTACGACATACTTCATTATTTGAGCCGTAATTTCATCATTTGCCTGTTTACTTAGTAATGACTTTTAGTTTTCTAAACTGATACATAATAAAATAATATGACAGCTGCGTGGCATTTGACTAGATTGAGTTTTCAATGTTTAAATGTTTGATATAATTTAAAATTCTATTGTTATAAGAAATTAAAACATTAAATTCACACTGGGTGCGTTTTGCCCTACGTTCCCATATGCCGCGAACCCAGCAATAAAGTACGGTACCAAAAAAGAGTTCAACTTTTCACGAGCATTACCAAACGCCAGGATATACCGGCACACGCGCATGGGGGTTTTTACACGGATCACCGTTGATGCGAACCTGCGCTCGGTATGGAAACAGGATTTTTGCTGTTCGTGTTACACTTACAATTTTGCCTTCCTGTTCGAATGGACGCGTTGGTGTAGACGTGCGAGCGAGCCGCTTCATTTCGCAGCCCGTACGGTTTGCCTTAAAACCCCCGTAAATCGGTCGCTGATATTGTACGTTTGATTTTCATGGTCGTATTTTTGTCCTCTCGTTTGCTGTAGTGTAGTTTCTGTTTCCCACAAGCGGTCATTCTCCGCGGCTTTTGATTTTGTGGGTTATATACTTTTTGTGTACTGCTCGTTTCCGTTGGTTGCGTTTGTTAGTTTTGCACAGGGAAGTGATTTCACCTATCACGACCGTTTACACATGCATTGGCAATGAAATTAGCTCTTATGAGCTTAGCGTGAAAAAAGAGGAAATGCAGCTAGACATGACGAAGGTTTAGCGCAGTACAACGTTTGTGCTATTTATTAGAGGACGGTATAGGTGAAACATCAGGATATGATCCTAGTAGTACCTAGCTAGATTTAACATTTGATACGTATTATCCGTTAAGATAATCCCATAATTTTCCTTAATCCTACTACTGTGTCCGGACGAATGACATAATAACAATTACTTTGACTTACCTGTACTAAACTGAACAATAATAATGATGACACAATCAGGATAATGGAAGGAGAGACGATTACATCTTCGTAGTTATCAAAGGTACTAGGGATCATTGGGTAACCGTAAATATTCGTGTAGAACTTTACACATTCTTAATCGCCGGTAATACTGTACACAAAGCGCAGATGAATTAAGAATATCGCACCTGTTTGTACAGAGTACTAGGAACTCTCCATTTCTCCAAAGAAACTAAAATTAGAATGTGATACCAGCATAAATAAAAAACGTGAGAGCAGAGCCCAGAGAGTAAATCTGCAAACAGACACCCACGAGGCATTGAGCGAAGAGCATCCCGTGGGTATCGTCAAGTTTTTAAAGACTAAAGCCTCCATAAGCCTTCACCAAACGTTCCCAGGTTACCAACTAGGGTGTGGTATAGACTTCAAAAATTCATAGACGTTTTTCGGTCCCGGGGGAAGAGTCTGAATACTTTGCTATGACCATTTGGTTGTGGTAGTCTTCACTTTCGCTACTAGTTGCTGACAGCGCTAATGAGACATGCTGCCCCCTAACAATACTGGCGTCCTCCGCAGTATATAATTGGAGTTTTAATTAATAAGACAGTATCATCGATTAACGTCCAGCTGACCACCAGCACTCAGCTAGTCTCAGTTGAGATGATAGGTGTTGCAAGCAAGACTTCAATAATGACACAGTTTCCAAAATTGCAAAGTATTGAAACGATGTCTAGGAATACTTTGGTAGTCCTTGATATACCTTGGGATCTCTTGCAGACCGGCAAGGTAACTGTGACATGCATCTTTTGCGACTTGAGGCCAATATTAGTTCTGCAGTCAGAAGTTAAGGAAGGGTTGGATCTCTTAAACGAACTCTAGAAAACGAGCTTGTTCGGGCTTTTGTCTTTAGAAGTTGTGAGGATAACTAGAGAGTACTTCAAGGATATTTACACAGATATTAGAGTTAAATATATTCTAAAGGTAATCATGTCCTCAGAATTATAAGAAAATGTTACGAATGGGAAATACTATTTCTTTACATCACCAGTATATCCTAGCTTCGTTTTCTTCAATAAAATAAGACATCGCAGTAAAAACCTTCGAATTGAACGATGGTCACCCGAAAAGCCGCGTAAGTCCCATTCCTCTCCCCTGGTCGCAGTTGAGGCTGACATGGATGCCTATAAATGACACGATGCTACATATTCTTCATTAAGGGGCTCTGAAGATCTCCCTTCAAGGTCTGGGGACATCAAGAGTCTTGGTCCTATTCCTCTCCCCTGGACTTCAGTTCTGATTTCGCTGTTCAACTTAACATGGATGTCTTCACTTGCCACAACTGTACATATTCTTCCTTATAGGGCTCTGAAGATCCACCTTCCACGTTTGGGCCATTAAAGACGCTTGGGCCTATTAAAGTCCCAATCCTTTCTCGTGGACCTGAGTTCCGATTTCGCAGTTGATGCTGGCATGGATGTCTAAAATTGTCACAATTCTACATATTTCACATTAGTAGGCTTCAAAGATCCCTTCGAAAGGTTTTAACCTACAAGAAACTTCGTCCTAGAAGCCTTCAAGAGTCTTTAGTAAAACCTCAGCAGGAGTTATGACACGTCGGGTTTGGTATTCTCTGACGTTTGTGTACCGTTTATTGCTTAAAATGTTATGTATTTAGAAATTCTTCATCTCCCTTAGTGACTCTATTACCTCAAGAGATTTTTGGTTGCATTTTGAACTTCCTGAACAGCAGGCTTTCGGCCGGTCCTGTCTTGTAAAAAGACCGGCGTCGTTCTACAAAAATTAATTCCAAGATAGAAAAAAGTCGAATGATTCAAACGGTATGATTTGGATGGTTGGGAACTGACAGCATTTTGCCAGCCTATTTTCCTCTGCCAGTACGTTACGGGCGACTCCGCCAGAGGGTGTTTCATACCGCGTGAAGCGACCTCTGTTGAGCAATCCGTTCACTGTCAGTTGCATACAAGAAGCACGATGTATGGGTGCGAAGTTTGTTTTGCATTGTGACGCCGAAGAATAAATACAAAAAGGAGGAAGTAAAATAAAAACTCCATATCATTGGAAGTTATGATATAATAATGTTTAATAGTTTTTTTTTTTGCTTTAGTAATGTAAATATGTGTTGCGGTCAACTTCAGATGATACTCTGAAAGAAACTAGCAAACAGAAGAAGGATATATCTAGAAGGGATAAATGAGTTCAAGCTACGCTCTCCCTTTCTACTTTTCTTTCCCTGTCTTGCTTAGAACGCAACTCACCTCGGGGAGTTCAATGCTGGGGGCTGACGGCAAGCAGGGAACCGGCCTGAACGCAACCATGACGGTAAGAATTGGAAAAATGCACCCAGTGAAGGCATCCTTGCGATTCGTAACGTTTTACTGTCGGAATGTTTTTTTTTGTTTTTTGCTTCATGTTCCATTCGCCGTGCTGCTAATGTACGCTCACAGTTAACTACTACTTACGGGTTTAATTGACTGCACCACGGTGTACATATACACGTATATAAAACGCAAACACGCGTATAGATGTATGGTGGGACTATACAATCGAGCAGTAACACACCAAAAAAAGGACGGTTTCGGCCGACCAATCGA
>KB664054.1:9934194-9959989 GCA_000349025.1 Anopheles minimus
AGAAACAATATAATGTAGCAAAAGACATTCCTCAACATATACCAATGCCTATTCCAGTGTAATAATAGTATACTAAAATAAATTTGAATTGATGTGTTATATTTGCAGAGTTCGTGTCCACTATGCATCTCACAATCAACAGCGCACCGACGCTTAGCAATGGGAGCGGTGGTGGAGGTAGCGGAGGAGGAGCAGTTGGCGGAGGAAACAACGGACCCACGAATGGTGGGGGTGGTACGGGTGGCAGTGGCGGAGGGCTAAGTGGCTGTGCCCCGAATGGCCACACCGGACATCACGGTGGCACTGGTAGTAGTGGTGGTGGTGGCGGTGGTGGAGGCGGAGGAGGTGGCACAGGAGGCACCGGCAGTAACGGCACCGGCACCAGCGGTGGTGGCGGCGGCGGAACCGGAAACGCTGGCGGTACCGCGACCAATGGCAACGGATCGAGCACGGGTGCCGGCGGCGAAAGTGGCCCACCGTCGGCGGCCAGCATCCTGAACGACACCTACACCAAAATGACGTCGGACATCCTGGCGGAACGGACGCTGGGCGACTTTCTGTCCGAGCACCCGGGCGAGCTGATCCGAACCGGGAGTCCTCTGTTTGTGTGCACAGTGCTGCCCCCGCACTGGCGCTCGAATAAAACACTTCCGGTTGCGTTCAAGGTCGTCGCGCTCGGTGACGTCGGTGACGGCACGATGGTGACGGTGCGGGCCGGCAACGATGAGAACTACTGCGCCGAGCTGCGTAACTGCACCGCGGTCATGAAGAACCAGGTTGCCAAGTTCAATGATCTACGTTTCGTGGGCCGCAGCGGCCGTGGTGAGTATAGGTCCCTAGCGCAAAACCTCCTGTTCGCCATACGGTGACTGAAACGGCAGGATAGAATTCTGTACCTTGTACCTGATGCTCGGACAAACAGGCAGGGAACAAGGTCCTTTACTGTTTTGGGAAAGACAAGCAGTAGAATTTCTTAAGTGACGTTTCACTCACAAAAACACTCCCTATTATATGAAGTCGTTATGTTCATTGGGAAAATCTTTTTGAGATTACGAGTAGACTCTGATTCATTAATGTGTTTATAGGAAACATATTTTTCCAAAAACTTATTTAAAAATAAGATCATTTACAGATAAAATCGCTCTCCACCTCTGATTAGCTACTGTACTAATACTTCTCCTTCAATCTCGCTAAATATATTTAACGAGAAAAGGTTTTATTTTTAGTTGTATTTATTTTTAGTTTTCATGTCTTGAATATAAAGATGTTACAAGTTTTTGAATCCTGAACACTCGAGAATAAACAGTATATTTTAAATGGCACTAACTGCACCAAAAGCTCCCCATTATGGCAGTACTATCGCTGGCATGTTGCCATAAATATCCTTATTATGGCTCAAGGCTGTAAGTCGTAGATCTTCATAACAAACGTTCTATTCGTGTAATGACATTTTGCAAGGTTTCAAATATTTTGATTGCAAAACAGTCGATGCAGTACATTAAACGCACGTTTACATCAAAGTTTGCGTCTTAATCTATTTTAACTAATGATTATGATCATAAACTCGAAAAACGATTATATTGAACTGTGGTTCCCTAAATATTCTCTCAGCTTCAGTAAGAGCTGGTAATCATGTTGGCAACTTTTTGCAACTAAATGATTCTGAATAATTAAGAACTAATAATTTAAAATTGTAGTTAATTGTATTATACAATGGGATGCTTCAATTATCTCCGTACTTTTAGAACAATAATCTCAGAATCTTGATGGATTGATAAAATTATCTTTTATATTTCAATCAAAGATTGAGTCAAAAATGTCTAAGTATATTTGCTTTTAATTAAACATTGATCTAATTTAGTAAAACTTATAGTATTGCAAATTTATTAAGACTATCGAATATAAATTCGAAGATTAGGGCTCGGTGGAGTATTTTCTTAGAAACGATACAACAGAGCCATTACTAAAGTCCCATTAAGATCATTTCCCCGTAGCAAGGATTGGTTAACCAACTAAAAATTGTTTTAAAATGAAATACAATGTATTGGGCTGCACTGTTGATAAATTTGGAAAATAATCATTAGTTGTTTTTTTTTCGTTCAGTGAACATGATCAAACTTAAGATGAATTTAAATTATTAGTGAATTGGCTATTTTTTTAGCTTCTCGCTGTACAGTGGAATAATTATGTAATTTCCAAAATAAAACTCCAGTAACAAAACTCCTTTGGAGATTTACAAAATTGCTCATAATTATTTTTTGTTTCAAACTATATTATTGATTATTAAGTTTTGTAATGATAGGAATTACAAATCATGCTACATTCATTTTTGTGTAGTTTAACTCTAAAACTACCGGAACAGCAATTTCAAGTGGATCGCTTTTTTCTTCGCTTCAAATTAGACTTTAGACAGCCTTTTAAACCACGACCATTCTGCAGTACGAACTCCAAAAATTTTGAAAGCCTAGTCTAAGTTTCTGAAATTCTTAATAATGTTATGTTCTATAACACAATTTTAAAATGCTTGGTTCCAGTTTTTACCTATAGAAATAGATAGTTACCTATAGAAATATAAATTCAACAAATGTTCGAATTAAAAAGAGATACTATAACTTCTCACACGATTTGTAAGGTAACATTCCATTACATATTTGCTTGAATTATTAGATTCTATGATATTAGAATCCGTCTCAGTAGAACAGAAGTAAACGACGTTCATTCGGCCGGACCGAAACCAAATCTCAACTCGATCGTTTCCCCATATGCAGAGCTGACTTTATTGCTATAGGAAGTCATTGTTAGGGAAAACCAAACATGGCAGTCCAATAATTACAATATGAAGTTGTATTTATTATTGTAAGCTTAATAACTAACCTACATTAAAGAATTTACATATTAACTAAAACTACCAATGGTCAAGTGACTGCACCTGAGAGAGGAAAATAATTGTAATGCCATATAGCAAAGGAGAAGAAATATTCCTCAAAACAACCTCAAATCTTCCATTCGAAATATGCATTCAAAAGGTCATCAAATGACCTTTTGCTAATCATTAACATACATTAAAATTTGCAGCAGTATTCTAGGAAACAAAACCTTTAAAAGATATAACTTTCATTAGAGAAATTTGCTTAGGTTTTGAAACATTTCACTTTGGTAATTTGATTTTATAGAAATATGAAGCTATAAGATCTTGTTTCATAACTAGTATTATGAATCTGTATTAGACAACAGTTTGGCTACTAAATGCCAAAAGCTAAGAATGTACAGAAATTGAGTTGATCTTGACAAAATGTGTTTTAGTATTTATTAATGCACTCATGATCTCATGATTCGAAAAGTGTTTCTAATATCTTGTTTATTGGAACTGTGATATTTTAACGAATATTGATTTTATTTTTGATTACTTTTTTAAATTTTATTCATATTCAACGGAGTGATTTGCTAGACTGATGATGCCACTCATGTGTTGTTAAAAATCCTGTCCAATAATTAACATCTGGAAAAGGATAACTCATATTTGCTCAAGTATACGATTCACACGTTCTTCTGTGTAAAAAATATTAATTATTCATATTAGCTCCAAATAAAAATCAAAACATTATTCAAAGACACTGCAACTTCTTGTGGAATGATCCGTAACAAGTAAAATAATCTTCTTTCGTTCGGTTTGCTAAACGAATTTTACCTGTTTATAGCTGCTCTCTCACAGCGCTCGGCACATTACATTACACGACAAAGCAAATGGAGTGCTTTGTTGATGAATTTCAATAAACCAAGCACGTACATCGTTTTTTCGGATGTAAGCTAAATCCTTCGCTGTAAAAATTCACCGAATGAGTGATGCGCATCATTTGCCCGGAAAAAGGAACAACGTGGAGCCGCTTTAAGGTTTCGAGAAACATCGTTTTAATTAAACAAACTCCGCACGGCACGATGCTGATGCCGTGTGGATGTTGAATTGATACATATGTATGGTGCCGTAAGCATGTTTATACATGTCGCTTGCTCACGTATACTTATACTACTCGGTGCAAAACCGGAGTCTGCTCGTTAGTGAAATGGATCGCTACCCGTATCGTAGCGCGAAAAGCGTTTAACCGGACCGGCTGGTATGAATATATCTGTACACAACACAATTGCAGGCAGCTACATGAGCATGTACATGTTAATTAGTAGCTTCAAGCACCAGACGACCCAGACACTTCCATCAAACTGCTCCCCAGAGAGGATAGTTGAAAAATGGGGCGCTATCGTGTTTTTCTTTTTCGATTTTTTTGCCCGAATTTTTCCCCCTGTACGCTACCGCACACCTGTCGGGTGATGCTTTATTGCAATTTTTCTGGCTTTAAGAGTTTTTTCGTACAGTACGAACCATTTGGGCACATATTGGTTGAGTGTGTTATGGAGGTTTTTTTTCCCTCGTCGGTTTGCATTGTGTCTACTTGTTGAACAACCCTTCAGAGCATGGTAAGTGTGAAAACACATGCAAATTAACTTATGGTTTTTAGATAAGCCGTATGGTTTCGTTTCGATACGGAATGGACACAAAAATTTATAACAAAAAAAAACTGTCCTAAAGTGGTCGAGGTGATAACTCATCAAGATCACAGTATCAGAAAAATAGGATGCAATCAGATAATCAAAACTAGGAGGCTAATAACTTCAAGGCTTTAGTGCTATAAAGAAGATAACTCAGAAGATGAATGAGTAAATAACTAAAATACACAACATAACAATTAGTCTATGCCGTAATTCATCAAGATCCTTGGACTACCTAATTACAAGAATATTGAAAGTTATAGAAAATCTGAAATTTGAGGTCAAGAACTCCAAGCTTGCAGTGCCACAAAACAGAAAACTAAGCAGTCCAAGAACATAATTAGTAAATTCCCAGAAAACAAAACACAACAAGTGGTCGATGTCATAACTCATCAGGATTCTATGATTATCTCATTACAAGATTATTGAAAGTTATGGAAAATCTGAACTTCAAGGTTTTAGCGTCATATAACAGAAAACTAAGTAGTCTTAAAATATAATAAAAATAAAATATAAAAGTAAATTCCTAGAATACAAAACCTATCAAGTGGTCGAAGCCATAATTCTTTAAGATCATAGGACTAGTTCATTACAAGATAATTGAAAGTTATGGAAAATTAGAAATTAGAGGCTACGAACTTCAAGGTTTTAGCGCCAAAAAAACAGAATACTAAGTATATCTTAGAATAAAATTAGTAATTCAAAGAAAACAAAACATAACAAATGGTCGATGGCATAACTCATCAAGTTCATAGAACTATCTGATTACAAGAGTATTGAAAGTTATGGAAAATCAGAAATTGGACACTAAGAACTCCAAGGTTTTAGCGTCATAAACTAAGTATATCTTTGAATATAATTAGTAATTCCCAGAATTCAAAACCTAACAAGTGGTCGATGCCATAATTCTTTAAGATCATAGGACTATCTCATTACAAGATAATTGAAAGTTATGGAAAATTAGACATCGGAGGCTACGAACTCCAAAGATTTAGAGCCACAAAACAGAATACTGAGAAGAAAAGGGCTTACTAGTAAATATACATAATACAAAACATAAATTATCTACAATCTTCAAAAAGAAAAAAGCATTTAAGATTTTTGATAGTTGTTAGCGGACACAGATTGAAACAACAAATTGTCGTGTGCATATGAGTTGCATTCAAGGACCAGCGAGTTTCGTTAATTGATTTAAATACAACATGTTAAAAATTGGTAATAATTCCTTAAAACTACCATTATTTTTCCTATTATTGTCGATTAAGAGTTCCCGATAAATGGTCGGTGCACCAGCACGTTAAGGGTTAATTAATTTAGCGACCAAACAACAACAGCCAAAGCCGGTTTGTTTCGATAACCATAATCCTATCGAATCAAATCATGCTCCATTTTCACCTTGTGCCGGCCGTTACGCTATTTTCATTTCGCAAGTTTTACACCGATCAGTGGTTTTTCACCCGCTCACCGGGATAAATCCGTGTTGCGTGTTGATTGATGCGATGTACAACTTTTTTTTCTTTCTCTGGTTTTCGTTTTTTTATTTTAATTTTTGCGATTCGAAACTGTTCCTTTTTTATCGCTTCTTTTTTTGGGTACCATGAGCCCGATTATTGTGATCGTTTGTGTGATGATATAGGGCAATGTGCAAACAAAACAAAAAAAAAGATGGCTCACGTGGAATTTGCAATTATAAATTGGTGAATTGGTTGCAATTGAGCTATTACCGAATGGATATGAAAACTGGGCTAGGGTTTAAAAAAATGCAACAACCAGTAGGGATTTGAACATCTTTGGATGGCTATTGAAGAGTATCATGCATCTTCTTTAAGTATCTAGTAAAACGAGCAAATGTTTTAACTGGGCAAAGCTGCCAGAGCATTAAGTAGCTCTGGTGTTAAGCCCGGACTTAAAAGAGTATTACAAAGCGGCTACCGAGACACCCAGTACGTCGAGAATACGTGAAAATGAGATAGAAAGTGGTAGATTTGGAGAAATTTTTGTTTTGGCCCCCCCTTGGTAGCATTAGACTTGTCAAACGACAAACGATTTGGCGACACGGCAAATGCTGGAGTACCAAAACAAAACATCCCAATTGATGCCTTTTTGTCGAAGCTGAAACAAAGCCCTGTCGAAGGAGAGTTCTTTCCTCCCGGCCCAACACTGCTCAGTGTCTCCCAGTGAAGCGTCACAACTAAGTTAAGGGTTAAGCGTTAAAAAAAGGGGTCAAAAGGATGGGTGCGGAAGAATGGTGGAAAACTTTCTGCTTCTAGGTGTTCGGAGATTCGACAAAAAGGTGCCTTTTGCCTCGACGCCACTCCACAAGACAGAGGGTTAGTCTCCTGGCAGGCACATATCTGCATGTGTGGTACCGTTCTAGTACGGCTGCTAAAGTGGTTCAGATATGCAAAACACCACTTTCCTCATTTTAATCACTTCCCCTTTTGTGTCTGCCCCCTGCCCCCCCCCCCCTCTCCCCTCAGCGCCTCGGCCCGACTCTGGTGGTACGGCCACTCGGCTTGGGTTTTAATGATGAGAACATTTTGGAAAATTTTCATTAAACAACTCTCGCCGTAACTCTCGTCCAGAACCCTTGACGATGCTATTTCCAACTACTCGGCACCAGGTCCAAGGGTATGGGTAGGCACGTACACACGCACGTACGATTCAGGTCCAGAAACGCTGGATTTCAGGGTTCTATGGTAAAGTTTTACTCGCACTACACATCAATAAAACGCTAACGTGTGCTACTCTGGATGGATACATTATCCATCAGTACACTGATGTCTAGGCGTTTTGCACCAACACTTTTGTTCGTGCACAAATTCTTTTTTATTTTATAGTACTTTTGAAACTGCTATCTTTAATAAAATCTAAGTAACTTTCATGTGTTTGAAATTAGCACTATAATAATAATATTAAAATTATTGTTAACATCATAAACCATGTTTGTTGGAAAGATTTGCAATTTCTGAGGTTGATTTGTTACTTTGATTGAAAAATATTTATGATGATGTTTCAAATTTTGATGATAAAGCCTCTCATGGTTTATGTTGCAAAGCTAATGTTTAAGGTCTAATATATAATTCTGAAGGATTGGTTTAGAATTCAGAATTCTTGGTCTGATGATCTGTTGAAACAGGCTTCTTCTTTTAGAAATCCCAAAAAATATCAACTATTTGATCCTAAAATATTATTATTATTTTTTCAAAGATAGTTACCAATGCTAGGATTTGGGTAATATAGCCATTTTTTGAACAACGAATCAAAACTTTTTATATAAAGCTATCACTTTGTAAGGTTCTACATCGAGATTTTTAGAATACATGGAATTTCTTAGAAATTCCTTTGAAAATACATGGAAAAATTGGAACTAGATAGTAGATATCTAAAATCCACCATTATTTCCAAACGGTTCTCCTACATTTCAACATTTAGAGGAATATCAAATTAAATTTTCTGATCAGTTTGAAAAGTTGCCATTGTTTAAGTTTCCAAAACTCAAAAAGGATACCAATAATTTGGTTGAAGATATCATAGACCCCAAATTATGGGATATTCCAAAACACAGATTGCATATTTCCAGGCGTTTGTATGACGACGCAGTCGTATTACGATAAGAGGATCATACAATTGTTTTATTCACTTTTTTTTAATTTAAAAAAATTCTTCGCAATTAAAACAAGCATATCTTAACTTGTAAGTTGTTTTTTTTCAAAATTAAATAATGCGCTTTGTTCACACGTTTTGCTCATAAGTGTATTACCTCCCCGATGCCTGTTTCAAACAACAGCCCCATGCACACAATTTCCTTGCTAATAGAATTGAGGTGTAAATAACATGTGATTCAATCCGTATCGTACAGATATAAAGATGTTTCCTGCCCGCCCTGCCCGTAACGCAGCGCCTGTTCCTACCTGTTTTGTTTTGCGTGTTTTTTTTCTCGTTCTTCCTGTTTCTCATATCCACCCCCATATCCATGAGATGTAACGCAAACTCACCTAATTTTCCGACGAAATCTGCTCTCCGGCCGGTGACTTTCATGAACGAACCGCCGGCACGTTCCGAGGGCGCGCGATATGTAGGTTATGAATATTAGATACATAAGAACAACCTACCTCCCAGCACGCACCTAGCGACGGCCAAACAGGTTGGGCTGGAAGAGGGCCGGAAACACATGTGCAGCACATCCGCAAAACACCCTCGTACGTGCGCTTCGTACGCTGAAGCCTCTCCCGGGAAGGGACTTTGTTTTGCTTTCAATTAACACCCCTTTTATCAGTCGCATCGCCACCAACTCACGCCCGGCGATGGTGTTTCCCCTGTGTACATGGGTTTTTCTAATGTTGTTGACGCACACACCGTAAATTTGAACATACTACAAAGTTTTGCCTTCGCCTGATCCAAAAACGCATGGAGTTCTTTACGTTTCTGTGGAAACGTTTTATCCTTAGCGTTGTCTAGTCACTGGTAATGGGGGGGGGGAGAGGGGGTTAACCCTGCGGTGGTGGTGGTGCAACACTGTTAGCAACGTAAAACGGTTTATCGGCTACGTAAATGTAAATTGTGGCAGAATTTTAGATCATGTTGTTAAAAGGATATGTGCTGTCTAATGTCTTCTAAACTTTGTCGCGGGCGAATTGACGAGTTGAAGAGTTTCGAATTTATTGTACGAATATTTCTTGTTTTTATCCTAGAAAAGGTTATAAAATAATGCAGCATTAGTGTAATAATACACGAACAAATTCATTATCTAATAAAATTAAAATTAAATTAAGCATTTTTGTGGTCGAAATAGCCTAAACTCCGCTTGAACTCCCTGAGACTCTAATTCTACTCATTCAAGGGTTGAAATAATCCTTAGCATTAGCATCATCGTCCTTGCCACTTTGCGTTGCCGGCACCGTAGCCCTAGTTCTAGCTATTGTTCGACATTCATCGTAAGCTAATCACTACTAATCTATTCCTTCTCTCTTCCACCCTATGTCTGCCGTCGAATGTTCATTCATGACGGTGCATTTGCATCTTCCCCGGTTAATGGCGCTGCTGGCACTGGACGAATGAATGAATCCCGAATAAACATACAAATGTGTAATAAAAACATAACCACCTTCATCATCACCCCTTCGACGCTGTGCAGGCAAAAGCTTCACGCTTACTATCACTATATCAACAAGTCCGCCCCAGGTGGCCACCTACAACAAGGCAATCAAGGTGACGGTGGACGGACCACGGGAGCCAAGATCGAAAACAAGTAAGTATGCCACCCCCACCCTGACACACACACACACGCACACGCACAGACATACTCCCTGGATCCACTCGAAGCTCCTCCGAATGTCCGAAATTCCATTCGGGCAGATAGGCATTCAGTTTCTCACACATTAGCCACGGTTAGTTTGTGGCTAATTCGTTCCGTTTCCGACCGGCAGCCGGGTACGTTGCAAGTGCAACTACCACGGGTCAATTCTTCGGCCTTTCGGTTGGTGTTGCATCGTTGCATCGTAAGGACCGGTGCATTGGACGCAACTATCCGCACCAACTGTCGTAGGGTGATAGCAACAAATCACTTAACAATGCGGAGTAGGATGTGATGATGTGTCCCGAGTTTGGTGCGGCGTGCCGTTTGAGATGGGAAATGAGAAACGGCATCACGGCAGTAAGTGTGAACATGATTAAGTGATAAGCTAGGATTTTACGCCTCGATAATTCATTCCGAATGTGTCCCATAGACGCCCGTCTCTTGTCATCTTGCCCGAATAGGAACGCCAACGATAACCGATTTTGCAACCTGGAAAGGTATCATGTAGAAATTAATTTAACTTTGATCGTTTAAGAAAGAATCCCGAACGATGTAGGGAATCAACGTATCGATCGGGACTTGTGGAAGGATACAAATAATCGAATTAATCTCCCCGTTTCTCACACATACCGTTCGCCTGTCATACCCATGTCCTTCCTACCCTTCACACACACACACACTAAAATTCATTCCAATACCGCCGGTTGGGGTAAAACATTCGAGCAAAACAAGTAATTTCCTGAAGCATCTTTCGTAGGACAACAGCAGCAGTTCCATTTCGCGTTCGGACAACGGCCATTCCACTTCCCGACCGACCCACTGTCCAGCTTCCGGATGCCGCCACTAGGTAATTGTCAGAGTAAGTCTGTAAAAATGTGTAACATGTGTGTGTGAGAAACCGCCCAACCGTCGTGCGTGTGGTGCACCGATCGAAGGGAAATCCCTCCTAATGAAGGACGTGCGGAGGGAGACATTTTTTTGGTTCCAACCCGCAAAAAAAAACGGAGGAAAACAAGCGACAAGGGTGTCGTTGAAGGATGAGCAAGGTATGAGACCGTGTTCGTGGAAGTTTCCGAGAGGTCATCCATTATTGATCCAATATCAGAATGGAAAAGTAAAACACATATTAAAGTGAAGGAACATACACCACATCAGCTCCGTTGCCAAAAAAACAAACTTATCATCAGAGTCCAATGTGTCTGTAATTAGTTGATGTATTGTTCGCAACACCTTCCGTGCATCGTTTATGCGATCTTGAAGATACTTTAAAGTTTGTTCTTAGGTTCTTTAAATTATATTTTTATTATTCAAAACCCTGTTTTTGACTCAAAGTGCAGACGGTTTTATAGAACACCAAATTGATTAGTGAACTCTAGTATCTGATGTTCTTTGGAGCTTTTAACTTCTTAAACGCCATCAACATTCTAGATTCTTTTAGGTCTCTTTTTTACACAATTGAAAACTTTCTATCATAAAACTAATACTATGACTTCAACTACTACTCTTGAAAAAAATGAGAATTTGTAATGATGTTTATGAAATTTGGACATTGGTCCAACTTCTGTTCGTTGGTTTGAACTGGATTAAGTGAGGTTGCAAGCGCCCCGTCGGCTTAGAGACTTTCACTCAAATTGAAGATCCCGGGTTTCAGCAATAATGTCCGAGTTTCTTGGATAACCGAACTAACTTGGATGTTAGGGATCTCCTTAGAAAGTGGACCGAATCCTTTGGACCCCATACTTCACCGGAGGAGCTTCCTTTCCTTCAGTGTCTTCCAGGTCTCTATGGAGTTTGATCCGCCAGAGCCTCTAAAGGGGCTTGCGTCTTTTGTGATTATATCTTGCTCTTAGCTCCAAAGATGCTTCTGTATCAATCTATTTAAATCGGCTTTTGTAAATTAATGAATACAATATAGTTTTACACAGTACAACCCGTAATAATCTTGAAACATCTTGGGGTAATATAATCCAGTACCGATTTGTTTATAGACCGGAATTACTATTACGGACAATATTTCTCCACAAACTCAAACAATTGTCGAAGTTGGTGTCTCAAAATTTGAAAAAAAAAACTGCGTTTACGTTGTCAAATATTCAACTATGATTGCTATAACACAATAGTTGCCTGTGGACGTAAGAATTTTAATAGTTGCAGTGATTTTCTGGGCAAGGCTATTTTATTTCGTCTGAGACCTCAAAGTCATACAGCAGATTATTTAATCGAGTTACCAGTATTCTATAACTCGAGCATGTAGTATTTAATAACGGGTGCTATCCTTCGGCTACTCTAGTCGAGGACTTCGGGTCCTCTGTAGTCGGGGCGTACTACTAACAATGTAGTAAATGTTTAATTTTATCAAACAACGAGTATGCTCTGAAGTTTAGTCCTAATTTCCTGATACTCCAAGAATTTTCACAATGATTTTTAAACCCGTCTTCTACTTCTACTAGTAGTTTTACTCTACCATATGTGTTCTTGTGAACAATAGAATATTCCGGATAGAATTTGCTATCGGTTATATCTCATGAAAAACATGTTCGGACTCATACTTCACTATACAAATGTTTTAATGAAGAGGCGTACTGCAGAAATTTTATAAAGAATGCGAACCTTATCATGGTTGTGCTAATTGGTGCGCATGGATGAGATAATTCTTAATTTTATTATGAATATGATGCCATAGAGGGCTCTAACATTATTTCTAGTGGTCGGTAGAAGAATATCGTAATGTTTATTCTAGTACAATTGTAGATTTTGATTATAACTGAGAAATAATGATTGCAATGTACATGTTGCTTCAAGCATGAATATGTTTAATATGTTATATAACGTTGAAGCTTGCAACTTTCAGCCTTATTTATCGGTTTTAGTGCTCAGATTCGTAGCCGTTGCGTCTTATATATGTATGTGCGGTTCATGTACATTGATGCACATTAGTTTATAAGGCTTTTTTCTCAAATAGTGGTGTTGTTGCTACATTGTACTAACGAGAGAAATGAAACCCCTATGAAGACCATACAGAAGAAACCGACAATCATGGGAAGATAGTTTGTTCCGCTGCACAGAGCTTTCCCACGCTTCTCTGAGTGGAAGATTTGTCACTTATCCCAAAGCGTAACGTCGTCAGAGCGCAAAACGGGTGAAGCATGCCGAGAGACGCCCACTTCCATGCCGATGAAAAGGCACCGTTCCGTAATGCACCCGCTCGGCAAACGCTCGTGACGTTCGGAAAACCCGTAGCCGACAGTTGGTGAAAAGGGAAAACTCGAATCGCACCTCGGCCGTGGAAATTGTCCGAGAGTGGAGAAAGTACACATCCACCCGCACGGGGCAGACAGAGAGAAATGCCGTTTTCTAGCGTTTTGTTCGCATCAGCCGGAGCAAGAGTGTAACGGAAGAACATTTCCCATCCGTGGCACGATGCCAAGAGTGCGCTTTGATTTGCATCTTAGCGTTGTATTTCTTAGACATTGCAGAGCTTTGAATGGGCGTGGCTTGGCCGGCAGTGTATATTCTGGGGGGTCTAATTTAAAGTTCCGGTCAACGGGTGGCCAGTGCAATAGTTCACTAATACATTATCTCCCTTCTATTGCTCTAAATGCTTTAGTAAGAAGGTTCTGGTACATTATTTTGCATAATTCTTCCTCACATTCTAACCCCGTTGTTTCTTCTGCGGAGAAGTTATCTTCATCGACAAATTCTAATGACACTTAGTCTTCTCACGAGTAATATTTAAAGTACATTATTGAAAACAAATACACTTGAACAAGCAGCTCTCTCCGAAACATATTTTTTACCATATTTTCTTAATGGACGATCTTCTTAGAAACTATATGTTATGGATGTACTTCAACATTGTATTCGAACTCGATTTAATTTTTTTATAATCGTGATTAACATTGTTTGAGCTTACTTATTTTTTATTCCTAACAAGATCTTACAGAGAATAATGGCATACATTTCACATTTCAAAGAAATTCCTTCAGCTTTTGTGAATGCTTTGTAAACGATGATTCTACGATTGTCTGTAAATAATCTGTAATAATTTTATCTAGATGGCTAGACAGTTGCGGATCAGCTAAGGCCAGAAACATTAAATAACTAGCTCTAATATATTATATCCTGCAATTGTAAAAAGGAAAAATTGTGAAATATGTTATTTAACTAATTCATAATAATTATTCAGTTCTAAAAATATGACGAACGAAATCAAAAGCCCATCTCGCTATAAAATGATATTAAAATTCTTAATACAGTCTAAAAGACTTTAAATTCAAGACTGTACTAAAAACTCCCAAACAAGAATATTTTCAAGTTTGGAAGAGATGATGAACATCTTTATTCCTCATGTGAATTTTTTGTTCTGGTATCATCTGGCACCGCTTCTCGATTTTGGCCAGAAATGGCAGGCCAAGACCTCTCGAGGTTGTAATGCCAAATAAGGAATAGTTCAATAATAATTTATACAATTGTATGAACTAAATACCCGAAAACTTTAGCGTAGTGCGTTTTTAGATAATGTGAGTTTTGAACGGTTTTTATGAAATAACACCGATGCCCAATCAATTTGGGAAACAAATGAGGCATTTTACTTTAGCATTGCCTTTGATTAGTTGTGTATTAGTAATGTATCTGGTTGACCAGGCTTGACGAATGCTTTATAAAAGAGCTTCACAATAGACAATATTAGTTTCGATTATTATATTACTAAGTCACAAGTAATATTTAGAAAATTAGTCAAATATAGCTGCTGACCACTGGTTACCTATGCCCTAAAAATAGATATTAAGGAAAATATTCAAATATAAAAAAAATTGTTTGGATATTGCAATACTGATTACGATAATTACTGACGACAAGCATTTAATCAACATTCGAGTAAAGTGTGTATGAGTATGATTTGTATTTATATGTGAAAATACACTTATTTCTAATAGAAGTTATAATTTACTATGACCAGAAAAAGGTTAATAATTAATAATTAATTCAAAAAGAATAATAATCATCACGTCATTATGTTTTACGAATAGCAGTGGGCAAAAAAGATGTATCAACAATGAATTCAAATTATGCAATTTGTGAAATTACATGTTGTAAATTCTTGGCAAAAGCGCTTATTTTTTAAACAATATCTCTAGTAAGGAATTGCATGCGGATCATCACCCTTAATTAGAGCACTTTACTCTCGAGCTGCAGGTGAATACTAGCGAAGTTATGCCAAAGTCCTTCGAGGTTCTAGAGTCACGGAGATTAAGTACCTCCCAGAACTACCTTTGGAAGAGATCTAAAGTTTGAAATGTTTTAATACTTTTTAGAAACTTGCACTTCCACAAAATTAGTTTTTATTAGGCAACTTGCATAATATTTTCTTGCTTTCCATTAAATCTATGCAGTCATGAACGATAGTTTGAACCTGTAAGTATGATTTCTGAAAACCACAAGCGTTTAGATCGGTTACAACTTGATATTTAATACTCAATTATACTAGATTTTAATACTCAACATATGGTGTGCCAGTTTGATTATGCATCTGGCGAATATTACAATAAGTATTCGAAAATTTGTTAAAACGGATCAATATATCCTCTGGAGTTGATTCGTATTATCTTGTTTAAGCCTTAAAAATGCTAAACCTAAAAAAAATACTTCAAAGACTGCTTAAAAATCTGTGGAAAGTATACCAAAAAACTTATGAAGAACTCGCTTAGAAACACGGCCAACATTAGCAGTAAAAATCATGGAAAACCTTTGAAAACTTTTATAAAGAATTGCATATTACATAAAAAAATCTGAAAAACTCACTATATCGTGATAAACTCATAACTTTATGAAAAAACTTGCTTGTAATTTCTAAAAACTTAATGAAAAATCCTTAAACGTTGAAAGAATACTTACTGAAAAGAACCCAAGGGGAAAACATTTAAAAACTTTCAAAAAACCACTGTGGAATGTGGAAAACGGATGAAATTCATTTCAAATTAAGTAAAAATCTTACGGCAACTTCAAACATAGACGATAGAGAACCCTGAAAAACTATGATAGAAAACCCACTATGAAATTTTCTAGAACCCTGCTGATCAACCTTTGGAATACTATTGTAAAACTTACAGGATAACTCTCACTAATCACTCATCTTTATATTCAAACTACATTTTCTGTGGCAAACGATTGATCATCCTAAAGATGAATAGATCTAAAGCAATCTAGCATATTGCTGTTGCTCCTCGGACGTTTGATGCAGTTCGCAGCATTCCGGGATGTAGTCGGAAGTAACTTGAGTAATCGAAGAAGTACGCTGCAATGGAGTAGAATCAGAAATAGTCGCCACCGAAGTAATCCGGAGCAGTTTTCCAGACCTTCCAAGTCGTCTGTAAACTTGCTATTTGGATTCAAAGCCGGTTACGCAGTTGTGGAATTGTATTTCACGTCACATGTAGACTGTCAGAGATTTCAAGAGCATTCTAAATTGATCAACTGTTAGCTTAATTGAAACAAATTCCACTAAAATAATGATGGACATCGATTTCATTTTTTCATACAACCTAAAGCATTAAAAATGGAAAAGGGTGGGAAATTAATTTCTGTAATTTATAACTGACTGCTGTAGGGTAGAACCCACTGTAGGATGGTGATTTTAGTTTGAACATCTTTAAAGGTAACATATGAACTCGACAACCGAAGCAATCATCATAAACCCTTTCGTCCTTTATCGAATATTGAAGTGACTTATCAACTGTATCAGTTCTACCCGAACTTCATGTGTGTGAGGGTGGAAAATTGCTCCCATCACCGGATGTTCCTTCCCTCGCCTCATTTCCCCTTGCACCTTCATCCACCCTCCCCCAACCACGAAACGGTTGATGAGCCTCCGTTCATAATCATTAAGGCACCATTAACTCTTTCTCAAATCAAGCGAAACCGAACGGGTCGATAACGGGCAGGAAACAGCAATATTAATTTTCCCCCCTCCACTTCATCTAACTTTCATCCCTGCATCCCCAACGTTGAGCGGACCGCAAATTCCCCGCCCTTCAGAGTAGTTCAATATTGGAAAAATTTCACTCAGCTTCCAACCGACTATGTGTTTTCTATCAATTAACGCACATCAAGCGAGCACCGTTCGGCTTTCCGGCTCAGTTGCAAATATAATCATGTTTCATGCCACATCCTTTCGCTGCCCTTCCCCGCCCTCTTTTGCGTTCCAAACAAACGTAGACACAGCTCGCTACATCAGAACACTGCGTTCATGGTACGATGAATTTAAAACAGTTAGTGAGCACTAGAATTTTGAACTAAAATAAAGTGTCTAAAATAAAATAAGGAATATTTTTAATACTTAGTGGACCTACTCGTACCTTGTTTTAAGCAAACAATGTTTTTAAACATCCATACCAGCCAGCAGAGTTTTTCTTGCAACACAAAATGCATAGACGACATCCAAAACATCCTCAAAATTTTCTTCATCCCGGCGAGGTTCTTGCTCACCCTTGCGTTGAAGTTATTCTGCGTATGCGTCTCGTACCGTCTCGCTGTCTGTGTGCAGGCATTTTTATGCGCGGTCGTGCCTTCCGCAGCAAGGCTGCGGGACGAGCAGGCGAAAAAAGGTTTTCATTCATTCCTTTGCACATGGTGGGCAATTTCCGTAAAACCACCCCCATTGAAGGGTAGTCTTTTTACCGTATCTTTCCCGTTTGACCTACCTTTCGGTCTGTCGGCAGCTATGAAGGAATTTTCCTTTCCCATAGTCGCGTGCAGTACGAAGCCAACGAAAAGCGTTTTGTAAGAATGCTGATGTTTAGTAGGAAATATGTGTGTGTATGGTTAAAAGTGTTCATGTTTTAAATTTATTCTTTAAAAATAAAACAAAAAAAACAACAAAGCAAACTAAAACACCTTTAGAACAAAAAAGGACAATACGAGTAATAAAAAAGGACGTTGGTAAATACCGTAGAAAAGAGAATAAATATATATTGTTCTACGCGTATCCTTAATCACATGCTCATCCTATTTTCCGTACGCGTACGACATACGCTAAACACATATTTCCCCTTTCTTTTTTATGGTTTATCTCCAACCTGCCGGCTATCGTTTTAATTAGCGTTGGGTGAGTCGGATTAAGATTCATGATTTTAAATGAATCTTCAACCCAAATAAATTACTCTGAATCTCTAGAATGGAGATCTGCAATTGAGGATTGGATACATGTAAATTGTCCTTTTACCATTTGGTAGAATCTTGGTAAATTTTATTTGTTTAGTAATAAACAAAAAATATTCGATTAAAAATTGCTTGGACTGCCTATTCGGTTGTGAGATAAAAAATAAGTTATTGCGATTCGACGTTTGGAGCTGTAAAGCAATTATGTTTTAACCGATTGCCATTAAAATGAGTGATCATCTGTCAAAAAAAAAAGATAATGTTTTTCATACAAACTGGTAAAACCAAGCAAACAAGGCTTAACTTTAGATTGCTTTCGTCCCAAGTCCAAATGAAAAGTTGAGATCAGTTTATCGACTTATCGAAAAAAAAAATCAAAAACAATATTCATTATCTAAGATTTTTATATCCAGAGTTATTCTTCAAAATGAACTTCAACAAGTAAACTCGACTAACGTAACATCAGATCGAAAGACTCTTTCAAAACCAGACAAATTCATCGTCATGATTTAGCTTACTTTAAGTGATCCAAAACTTTGGTAAAAAGGTAAAATAGAAAATTTGGGACGTTAAAACTGTATACTTCGGTTTTAATGTATAATTTTTCGATAGTTTTTGGAATTCCTTAAACATATCATACTTGTGAATATATGTTTTTTTGTTGTGGTTATTATGAAACGTTTTGAGAAAATTCTGAACATTCTTTAGATAATGTTTAGAGCACGAAAAGTCATCCCAAACGATATTGTGTGCACTATGTCCAGACTTCAAAACAAATGATCTATTTTTGGACATTAATTCGTTGTTCCTCGTTAGAACATGGCATATCATTCAGAAGTAAGCAATAAACTGGCGATAGGAAGTTTTCATTTATTTTATCTGGGTTTATCTAAAGCTACACACCGTTGTATTAGGTCGCTAATAGATCCACTTATCACTAACGAACGGCTTCTCAGTAATCAGACTTTATGAACCAAGTCATATAAAATATTAAAATTAATAGTCCAATTTGAAATTCAAGTGTAAAGTGTACACTGGCCCTGATCACTTCAAGCTACATGCATTTCCAAATATATTAATAACTAAAGATATTCTTCAAGAAGTATTCTGGAAAAAATCGTTAAAGATAATATCAGATCAAAAAATGTTAACAACACCAAACCAACTCGTTTACTATTCTACCTTCTTCTCTAAACAATCCATAGTATCCTCCAATGTCCATAGTATCCACCTATGAAAATAAAGTCTGATGGTGCACAATCTATTCTTATCCAGAGGATTAAGACTTCGACTTCTCGGATCCATGTAGACATCTCAACGTGGTTATCATACTATCTTAAGCCATCATAGACGTTATAACAAGTATTACCCAGGAGGTATTGGGGGCGGTCCGGTGGCCGAGGAGATAAGCGGCGCCGGTCTCATACGGCAGGACCGGGGTTCAAATCCCATCTGGACCGTTCCCCCGTAGTGAGGACTGACTATCCAACTACGTGGTATCAATAAGTCTAGTAAGCCAGAAATGGCAGGCATGACCGAGTAGGTCGTTAGGCCAGAGAAGAACCCAGGAGGTCGTTAATCCAACTTGAAGAACTAGAATTACGTAAAATGGTGCATCTTCGAAGATTCTTAAAACTACAGACATATATGAATGTTTTTAGAGTCATCTTTTAAAAGAATCTTCGCTGAGGATCCATATGAATGGTTCTTCTCGAAAGATTCATTACGCTCAACATTAGGGCTACTGAAGTTCTATTAGGTGTTAGCACATACTTCTCCGGAGCTACTGCTTCCAGAGATCTCGACTCACATGACTCGAACTAACACACACACACACAGACGCACATCCCCACACACTGCCCATACATATAAATTACGATAGAAACGTACGTAAATACTTTAAATGCAAACCCGTGCTCACATCCGCCACCATCGTAGAGGGGGGGATGTGTGCGAGTTAAATAGGTTGTCGGACGGTCCGGGCAAAAGTCCTTTTTCACTTCTTCGACCCCCACAACCCTCACTTTTTGCCGGCCTTCTAGCCCTAGCCTCCTGGTGGTGGGGCCTCCTAGACACGGTCCGTTTTGAGGTTGAAGAAGGAGGTGAAAAATTACATTTTCCCTTCCGCAAAGTGAGCCGCAGGAAGGCTGACGGTACGATGGTGGCGGTTTTCCAATGCGATGGAAAATTAAAACTAAACCAATGCCCCATGCCCCTAACAGGGCACACAAGGGTAGCTGGCCGGTGGTGGAATGAAAAATTCCCTTGATGAGAATTTTAGATAAAACAGGAGTCGTTCACTAGGGGGTTTCACCCAACGCTCGCCACCTCCCACCTCCTCTTTATGCTCCCTTGGTCCTTAACTATCCTTTCGGACATACTCTAGGAATTCCGAGTTCTTTGTTTTCCTTTTTTTATTCAACCCTGTGCTGTGTGTTTTGCACACAGCTTCTTCTGGAAAATGCCTTCCGAAGCATTGTGTCTCGACGCTTGACCGGATTCCCGCATCAGCAAATCCCGAAGGCACCGTAGTGTGTGAACCCGGGCCCGGGTGTCGGTGCGCTGTATATCCTCTGCCTTTCTTTATATTTCCCTAATGAAAGACCTTTTTGTCGAAAAATCAAACGCACACGCCAGCGTTGTGGCTACACCCTTTTTTGCCGAATGTATGAATTTTAAAGTGCTGTTCGAACACACACGTACACGTATGTATGCGTTTCGTAACCGCCCGTAAGCCCGTACCGTCCGTCACCGTTTGCGAGAGGTGAGAATGACGCTTCAGATTTAGGAGCTAAATGAAATAAATTAATATTTCATCCGTTTGTTCGGCTGAACCCTGTACCGGCTCGCTAGTTTACCCGCCTGACAATACGTTATTTAAATTTGGCGTTCAAATTCATACTTTTGCACGGCGTTGTTTAAATCACGATAGTGGAAATACATTTAACAGCATGCTTCATTTGTCTAACCCTTTTTAAAGTACGCCGGCATTGTTTGAGGGTGAATGTTTAGCACACGCACGGCAGAGGATACATATGCATATAGCTCACAGCAAACGAAGATTTACTTAATTTGAATGCGTAATCCTGTCTGGCCGCTTGGGATGGCTTTCGTCCGAAGGATAGATCGTTAAATCAAATATCCGTTCATTTGTTTATGTTCTGGTGATTGTTGAAATACTTAAAACTTTGTACTGCTAATTCTTCAAGTACCTTTGTCCAATAAAAGTCTATCAACACTCTCCAGAAACAATAATCTTACACTCACCATCTACACTCGAAAAATAACTTCTCATAATTAATTAAAATACTTGAATAAGTCCTTGAACGTCTTTAGATGTTTAGTTAGAGAAGGATTATATTTCAGTTTGCACAAATCTTCTGCTCATGATGTGTTCAATATATTCACTATTGTAGTTTGCAATAATCAAGTGTTTCCTTTACTCAAGTTGCGCCGGTAAAGATTCGCATATATAATTTAAGTATTCAACAAGGCAGGTTAATATTTTATGAGTCCCATTCTTTCATCCTGAACATCTCTTCTAGCAGAGTTGGGTTTGTGGGTCTCGACCATTTGTTTGCGTGTCTTCCATGCAGCAGAAACCTCTGACATCAGGATATCCACTAATGGAACGCGTAACTGTTCGTTTTATAAAGCAAGATAGTGAACAAAGCGAATCCAACAGAATGTTACGCAACGGCCGATGTATTGGTCAACGGGCTAAAATGAGTTTGTATGCCCGTTGGGTGTATCTGTCCCTTCCGAGACTCCAACGATGAGGAGACGCTACCGGTGGTTTCCATCTCCACTGGCTTACGGGTGAACAATACAGGTCCCTCCGGTGCGTTCAGACGTTGAAAATGCTCGATTGTCAGTTTATCAACACGTTTCTATAATAACATTAATTCCCTCCACTCATATTGTTCCAACGTACACACCCTTCTGTCTGCCCTCCACTATCACACCTGACCATGGGTTTCGTCTTCGGGTTGTATTTCCCATTGTCAGATACGTTAATCCTATATAAATAGAAGGTTCGTTCTATTCAGGATTTGAACCCACAACATGCATTCGGTTAAGCTGTGATCTACCGAAGAGGCTGTGAGAAGCTATTACACAACACGTCACACTGCTTGAGATGCTTGTGATTCTGGGATAGGATATACATAGTTTTAAGTTTCATTACAAGAGCACCAACTATTCTTATACACATGAGCTACAGCTATAGCTATACAACAAACAATATAGATGACCCTGTCTACGTTAATCATTTGGGTAACTAGAGCAAACCACTGAATGCATTTGTGATTTGTACTAGATTATTTAATACTACCAATCATATAATAAACAAACAGTCAATATAATTTGGTAAAAAGTATAAAAACGTCCCCAAACCATCTGTTAACAGCTAATAAACACATGAAGCGAATATTTCAAATATTTTATTCCATTTTATATCATTAAAAAAATCAGTAAAAAAACTGATAGAATCGTTAATTAATCTGTTAAAACGTTGTTGTTCGTTGTCATGGTTATTATACGATGTTTTGAAAAACTATAATACATGCTCTAGACACTAATCTATCTTTTTTTCTATTTTAAGAGTTTAAGATGTCATTTCTTGTCAAGATATGGCATAGCAGAAATATGTAATGAAATGAGGGAGTTTAGATTAATTTTAGACGAGTTTCCCAAGCTCCAGAACTCCATAGTATTTTCCTAGTTGTCTTCATTTTACAAAATAAAATTATTAAATAAAACATTATTCAATTTGTCACAGTTTTCTAATATTTTAACCTAACCTGACCATATATTTGTGGGGTTCTACATAAAACAATTAAATTGACAACTCTCGATGAATCTAGTGCTAAAGCTGCTTAAAGACTATCCAATCAATATCATTTTTATTTCGGCATTCGCAAAAAGGTAAAGAGTGAGAAAAATATTGAAAGATTTTACTAAAATGTTATGTACAAAAAAAATTTAAAAATCTAACATCGCAAGTCGGTTGAATACTTAGATGAACTATTATTCTAAGCCAAATGAACATTAGACCATAAGCGTGCTATAATTTCTAACCACCTCCTAATGTAATATTCCATAAAACGTCATTTGACTTAGTATTTGTTTTAATTAAATCCTTCCAAAATGGTTTAACGCGAACAACATATTCTACACCATTGTTGCGTAATTATCGTTGCAGAACCATGCACAACCGTAAAACAACAACAAAGAAACATTGGCAACATTCTGGTCAGCTGCCATAAAATAAAATACCACACCACGGTCGGGTCGGCCATTAGTGTTGACCGTGTGCACCGTGTGATATTGCACGACCAGCGATTTTATTCTTGATGATGTGCACGATTATATATAGACTCCGGTGGAGTAAAAACAAACCGCCGACCCCCCCCCCCCCCTCCTGGGCGGGCAGAAAAGATGCAACTCGATTTGGTTGAACACCACCTAAAATGAAAAGCGCATTGGTTTTGGGCATCCCAGCGCAGCCACCCTGCACACACGATCTTTGATTGCACCATTGCACCAGGAGGGAGTGGGGGATTCCTTTTTTGTTGTTGTTGGCACTGCATCGTCAACCGCGCATAAATAAGTTCGTTCTCACGTCAGGCACACCGATATGCTACGAATGCATATACAATCGCACGCACGCAATATGGTACGCGGCGCCGAATGCAAAATGCATATAATAAAACGCCCGACCAACAGCTCCAAAACTGCACTGGTGGCAAACTGCATCGGCAGGATGCGGTTTCGGTTTGTAATAAACCAATATTCTCGGACCCCCCACACCACACACAACCAACCCACCCGCCCACGCTGGGAAACGGTTTTTCGATTCCAACTAGCCTGGGCTTAGTGCAAACTACACGGTTTTTTGGCGCGATGTAAATCCCAGTGTATCCGGTCAAACACAAGTCAATCGATTTTATTGCAAAACGGCCCCCCCAACCTCCGGGGAGGCAAAGCCACAAGCAACGTGGGAGAAACAAGGGGAAGGGAGAGAGGGAAGTAATTAATTGAATAAAAAAAAAACACACACACACACCCGTATATAGGGGGCTACTACCCAAATTATGCACATTATGCAGAAAACCATTGCTAGTGCACTTTTGGTAGTGTGGTTAATCGCACTCCGCCCGGTGCAGAATGTGGAATAGATAATTTCTATTTCCGGAAACACTGAGGTTTATCGTCAATTTATAGAGATCAAGTCAAGCTTGCAAGCTTCGACTCTATAAGTTTGAAGAATTTGAAGTTGTTATATCTCACGTATCAAGAAGTTTGTGTATGTTAACTAGCGTTACTCTTCCCCTTTTTAACCACCCGACAGATATGACCCAATTTGGACTCAGCTCCACCAATTCGCACTGGAGTTACAGCTCGACTGGACCTTACTCGCCGTATCTAACCTCCTGCACGACACCAACCGCATCTCAGTTTAACAATCCGGCGCTCGGTTTCACGTGCAGCGCGGGCGAACAGAACGGTGGCCAGGAGTTTTCCGCCTCCGCGCGTGACTGCGTTACAAGTAAGTGTCCGTGGAACTACTGGAACTTCCCCTAACAAAAAAAAGAAGAAGAAGAAGAAGAAAAAAAGTGAAACCTCAAGTTACTCGAATTCTTGAAATACTTTGATCGTCTGTAGCATCGGTAGGTAGAATATAACGATTGGCATGAATTCTTCCCCGCAGTGCTTCCGGACTCGACGGCGGTCGACCTGGACCAGCACCTGAGCAGTCTGGTGGGTGCGACCCAGCAAGCCACCAGCCACATGGTGCAGACGAACATCATTTCGGGCGGCGGTGGCGTGACGAGCAATTCGGGCAACGGCGGTGGCAACGGCCCAGGCAGCAACGGCAATGGCCTAACGCCACAGATCCCGACCCACATTTCCAACGGGCTGATCGTGCCACGGTACGCCCAGACGGCCGGTGCCAACAACCATGCCGATGCGTACGGGCTCACCAGCAGTCAGAGTGAACCGCGCAGCTTAAGCGACTCCTCCCAGGCAGAGTCGCCGGTGCAGGACGATCTGCTCTCGTCCAACACGCCCAACCTCGGCAGCAGCGGACCCAGCTCTACCACGGGCGGTGGAAGCGGCGGTGTTGGGGGTGGTGGTGGTGGTGCCGGAGGTGGTGGAGGAGGTGGTGGCGGTACCGGTGGTGGTAGTGGACATCATCAGAACTTTACCAGCATCGTGATGAACCAAAGCAACGGAGGGTCTAATGCGTCCACCACGTCCAACTATGTCGGCTCGAACGGAACCGGCAGTTGCAACGGTTCGCCGCTCTATCCCGTCCTGCCCGCCAGCTTGCTGTACTCGCAGCTCTACACGGCAGCAAACCAATCCGTGGGCGGGTTCGGACATTCGGTCAACCACCATCACCATCACATCCAGTCGCCGCACGGTGCGGCAGCGGCAGCAGCAGCAGTGGCCGTCGCCACGGGTGGCAGTCCGGTGCAGAACAGTGCATCGGCGGCTGCTGCGACTGCTGCCGCAGCCGCGATGCACGCCGGTGAGCTGCAGAGCGTGATGGATCATCTAACGGCCGGTACGAACCAGGCGGCTGCAGTAGCGGCGGCGGCCGTATCCCACCGGCACCATCACCATCACCACCATCACCATCAGTCCGGCGCTAATCTGATCGGTGGCCACGGCCACGGTAGTCAGGGTGGTGGTGGTGGAGGCGGCGGCGGCAACACCCACCCGGATCTGTCACTCATCGGGAACTGTGGAGCCATGGCACGGGGAGCACTCGATGAGACGGGTCACCGG
>KB664054.1:9960208-9980490 GCA_000349025.1 Anopheles minimus
GACAGGCGAAGGTGAACCGATGATACGGTGGCAAAAAACTGAACGGGCCGTGGACGCGATCCTGCTGGGAGTAATAGGAAACAACGGTGTCTCCGGTGAACGGGGACGAACACACGATGAGCTATGAGCCAAACTGTTAAATTTATATTTATCACGCTTCTTGTATATACACAACCACATACACCACTACCCCAGATTGATTCTGCACCTGTTGCACCGGAAATCAAACCAAAACAGAATAAAAAAAACCCAGACGTCTCCATGCTGGGCAGTGCAGCGCGTAACAAACGTCAAGATCCTCTCCATGACTCCAAGTAGCTGCTGGTGTACTGGCAGCCAGACACAAACCTTGCAGGTGTGGAGCGTCACAGGAAGAGGAGAGGATGGGGGAGGGCTAGTAAAATGCAGTTATAACTATTATATGTCCAAAGGTGGTAAACGTAGTAGAGTACATTAGCAATGATTCATATTTGTGGTGAGGTTTGTACAATATCGCAGGATCGCACCGGTAGGCTGATTATCGGAAGATCAGACAAAACTATCGCATGCTGCTAGAAGCTAAACATACAAAACTGGCAAACTCAAATATTGCAATCCAGCTCCTTCAACATTGCATTGCAAACAATGTGAGAAGCGGGATAGAAGTTACCCGCACCGAAACCTTACCCCGATCAAAGAAGCAGCAATGAACCGCCGTTACCGCCGACAGTAGGAGTGTAGATTCGCTGGCAAGTAATATTAGAAACGGATGTGTTTGCACCTTAAGCGATGATTGTATCTCAATGCCATGCTCAGCTCAAGCTAACGGTCGAAAGGCGAACAGACACATAGTAGAACTCGCCTCTTGAATCGGTGCTCTTCATTTGCACAGTAGACAGTCGATTTCTGATATTAAAATAATGTTTCCACTATTGATGGTTTATCAATAAAAGTTAAAAAATGAATAAAAAAAAAAAACAGTATGCGAAAACAACCACCGGCACTGTTGTCTGTACTGAGAAACCCTGCATAGCCGCGTCACGCTTTACCGCAGGTTCGTCTCCTAGCGGTGGAAATCTTTTGCTCCCTTTTTTACCAACCACTTCGTACCGTGTGTTAATCCAGTCGGTGAAGCGGAACAGAAGACGAACCTAGGGAATTCTTAGGTAGGAGTTTCTTTTTCCGTGTTGACTTCTGTTGAGCCTGTATGATGAACTGATTGTGTCTCGATGTTTTTAGCACTAATTTTAAATTCTTTATCAACTCTGTCCTGTACAGAAGACGTTACATGCTTGGACTAATACACTCTGACCGTTTTTCTTATTTTTGTACATCTGCAAGAAGCATTTTGCTTCCATCAATATGTTTCAAAACAGGTAAAAGATAATCTTAAAAAGAAAGTAAAATAAAAAATAAAAGACATCTTAAAACGAATCCAGCTTACTTGTTTCAATCTGTGTTTTTTTTATCATTAGCTCGTTCTCTGGCACTGTACGACTTAAAAAAGATTAGTAGAAATTTTTGTGGTCAATTTGTTTACAGTTTCCAGACTAAAAACTGAAAAAAAAACTTCCAGCACTCCTATTATATAAGATCATCGATACAATAGTGTTATATTGAGGTGACGTGACGCAATGATAGTTCAACAGTTTCTTACTGACTTCTAATCGATGCTGCATCCGTTAGACAACTCCTGTAAATGTTTGCAAAATCTCGTTCAAAAACGATATCTTTCAGGATATCTGGCATTGAATGGATTACGCAGTCTTCAAAGATTCTCACGAGCACTTAATAGAATATGAACAAACCATATAAGTTCCTGCGAAACTGCGTGTAGAGATATATTCTGGGTCTTGCCGAAGATCTAGCCAACAGCCTGGGACTTCGCCCATTTTACTCAATAAAGCTGACGTTTTATAGCAATTACTACTATTTATATCATAAAATGAGTAGCGGGATGTGAGTAGCCTTACATGTGTTAAAGAACAATGAAGGATCCGACAAAATCACGTGCACTTTTATTGGAGTATAGAACTCACTATTATACAATTATTTGACACCTAAGGATCCATAGGGGTGGTCACGTCATTAGAATGATACCCGACAACATAACCCTCAAAGATAATTAGGCAGTTTTAGTGATAGAGGAAAGAGAGAAAGAGCGAAGGAAAGATACACAGAGTAACAGATTAGAAGTTGTTTAGGTATTTTTGTATTTGTAAAATAATCTAAACACAATGAAACGCCTAGTTCTAACCTCTTCCGGAAGGAGGATTCCAGGCGCAGATGTGTAAATTGTAAAAGCACAGCAATGCGAAAACACGTAGTGTACAAGTTAAGCAACATAGCTGAATGTCCAGAATTCTCCGTTGAAGACTTCTCTTTCAATTTTTGTCCGGAACTACCGAGATGGAGTTGGAGAGTTGAAGAGGTTCCCACAACCATCTGAATCTTCAATCTGTGAAGGAAAAGAATGATTACAAAGCATTACACGGTGTAAGGAATAAGTTTCGTTATTATTCACAAATAAAGTTCTATAACAATTTCGTCATTTAATTACATTGTTTGCTAGTCGTAAAACTTAAAGCGTTTTGTAAAAAGAAATGGTATAACGACATCTATTGTATATGCCTGCGCACAAAAGCACATGCTGTCAGTTTTTCCAGCAAGCTTTCCTTCTCGTATGAACTCACAGCATTGAAAATGGAAAAATCGGTGCAAAGGAAACAAAACCCAGTTAGCAGACAGTATTTCACAAGGTTTTGGATAGCATTTTACCGTAATATTTTATTCAACTATTTTTTATTTTATTTCCGAAACCTTGGAGATTGCGCTCGTCAAAAACCTTGATGAAGTCTTGACATTCTTGAAAATAAAACCTCAATGTTATAAACAAAACGAGCAAATCCAAACTCCCAAACATCTAATAAAACATGCTTCCTTAATTTGAAGTTACTAACACGTTTTGATTTATAAAAGAACATATGCTGCACAGACTTAGGAGAAGGAAATATGGCCAGATGTTAAGATGCTATTAGGAACTTACCATCGTACAACCAATTCGACTCGCAAGGCTCCGGTGATTTAGTCATGTCTTTCAAGGCCATACACGTGTATAGAGGAGGCGTGGTAGGTCTTAATTGGGCCTGACATCTTGGGATCCCACCATTCATTTTGCTAAAGGGCCTCCAAGGGGTTGGATCCGCTACGGGGAGTGATGATGTTTTTTATAACGATTATTCTGATTGATACCTGGTTGTAGTTGAGGACAAATTCAAGCAAGCATTCAGCATTCAGCAAAATAATGGAAGAAGATACATCAGTGAAAAATTACATTGTAAGGGAAACATTGAAAATTAAAATTGTGTTGTATGTTTCATTATTATAAAGTGTTATTTTTTTAATATCAATTTATAACTACACATATTATGTTATCGTAGATGTGTAAGTAAACTTTGTGCATACACCTTTGCAAATATTCCACAGAAGTTTTTGTATTATGGAATGTTGTATGCAACAACGAATGCAACAAAATAATCTCATGCAACCTAACCGATGCAGCTAACCCAGGAGACCGAAATCACATAATAAGGTAGAAACGAACGAACGAATTTTTGTACTATCTTCAACATTCAATTTCATCATTCAAATCTTGACTTACTGTAGAAGTTCAACACTTTATTACACGACCTCAGTTTGAGTCTACCACGCCTTCTCTGTCCATATGGACGTCTTTGAAAGCTTACCAACCTCCTGAGCCAGACGACAATAATTGATTATACGATACGTAGTTAATCGTACATTTCATAGAGCTCTTCATTATAGCAGCACCTCCATTCCTCTGTACCATAACCGCCGGTACAGAGAGAGCTGTACCCATTACTATTACTATTATGTTGATAGACATCAACATATGCAACATATGAATATGGATATATGACTTATACGAAAGGATCAATTTGCGTGGTCTTTGCAGGCTCACAGCGGAATGATAATTTGGTCCAAACACCAGCAGTCATCAGCATCCGACAAGCCAAGGTCTAAGACTAGACAAACTAGATCATCTCCTTGGATCATCCAGTCGACTCTCCGGCCCGCGAATATCTTTTGCTTTTCGCTCACAAAGAACACCAAATCTCGTCATCAGATTTTACCCGCGAACATCAACACCAGCTGTGTCAACAAATTTCAATTGTTTTTATTTTTCCTTGGTCCAAAAGTTTATGAAGAATGTTTCTACAAAATTATATAAAGTTTGCAACGCTTACAAAATCTTGTTGATTTTTTCATAATAACAGCATAGTTCGTAAAAATACAATCTAAAAACTCAATTTCCAATCCTGCTGATGTAAAGCTTTTTTTTATTTGCGCTTGGATGGCAAGGCAGTATATCTTGATTTTATTGGCTATTCAAACATTCAATTTGCGAACGTGGTTTGCTTATAACGATCTATTGTCTGCAAATGCAAAAATTTAGTAATTAAAAACAAAACAAAAGAGAAAAAATATCAAAAAAAAAAAACAGACATATACATTTCCATATTGCCTTAAACAAATTTTAGTTTCTTGCTTTATTATTTCATCAAGTACTTCCACTTTATAAATTACTAATAAATGTAACGTAAGAACGAAAAAAACGAAAACATTATAAAATGTGTTGGACCGGTTACATACAGTAGGATCGTGGATCGAATTTCACTTTTGGACGCAGCTAACTATCCTATTGCGGGTAAATTCAAGTCGCGCAAGCCAGAACTGGTAGACAAGACCTCTCGAGGTTGTAGTGCTATAAAAAATGAAGATAAAATGTTTTCATCTAATATTATTTCACTGCTTTACAGCTTGTAAAATTTATATGCATAATTTTATTAGAAATTTAAAAAAAATCTATGTTTAGAATTAGAGTATATGGCCCGCAGTGTCGGGATTTTCTTTACCGTCTGGCTCCTTTCGAAAAAATGTGCCGACCCCATATCTAAAAAATTCTTACAATTATGGTTAACTTGCCCGAAACTCCAAAGGATCTTACACATAACACATTGGATCCATTATTTAACATAAGCCATCAGTGAACTCGTCGTTGAACTTCTTTAAATTGACTTTAATAGAAGATAGACATATGCTTTTGTCAGTGGCACATGCATTATCGTTTAATCCGCTACTGGGGACGCTACGCTTTATGAACGGATCGAATCTATTTTCTATATTCTTCATATTGCCCCTCTAAAGAATAATGATGAATAAACATATCCCCATCTCTCCTCACTTCAAGATTCTTTTATCTGATTGGCAGTCAACGTGATCGGTCTGCCTACTGATGTTCCAACTTTCATTCCGTTGAGGGATTCCAACCGCCACTGTAAACCATTCAATACCAGACATGCTTTAATGCGTCGTTGCATCAGATGTATAAAAGAGTAAAATATTGTTCTGTCAATTTTTCTTTTATTCATAAAGAATCTATCGTTTTTATGTTCAGTAGAAAATTGATGTTTCCTAAATGGAACACATGAAATCTGATGAAGGAAGACTGGGATGAAAACATTGACAATTTTCGAGACTCCCAAATTGAAAGAGATGTAGGATAGAGAATTGGTCCGTTTTGAAAGTTTGGCCCTATCATAAGTTAGATTCATTTCCCTAGTAGTGTAAATTTTATGCTACGCTATGTTTAATTTTAAGCAATACGGCATAACTGTCCTCAATGTAAAACAAAAAGTCAACTTCAGCTAATTCGGATGTAACATTTGAGCAACGCGAAAGAGGAGGAGGAAAAAGGGGAGTTTAAACATCAACTATCTGTCCTTAAATGTTTTGCTCGATACTCTTTCCGTCACTGTTAGTAATGCTAGAAGTAGATTATGTAGTTATGTTGGGTTAAGGTAATTATTAACAAACCACTGATTACATCGAGCAATAATCGTAAATATAAAAAAACCATTTTTACATTAAAAGGTAAGGCAACATTTACGATGAGTTGAAATAACTTATATCCCATAAATTTTGTTAAATACGCTAACATCACTAATTCTTCAAAAAACCTCCCAAGTGGATATTTATGATTTGGTTATTCCTAAACAATTGAAAAAACGACATGCAACTATGTTTCGAATTATCACAAGAGTGCATATTTTTATTACATTAATAATTACCTTCAGTGAAGCACTGTAAATCATATACCAGTTCGAGCAATCATTTTAAAATGCTGCATTTCGTTCTCTTATTAAAGAATTTCCATCTGAATCTGTTTCATTGCTGTTTAATATGAGACCTGCATTACACAATTCACTAAGAACGGGATCCTCGGTGAACCAGACACACCTTGGAGTTAAGATTGATGAATTAACCTACAGTCCGTTCTAGAACACTGAGCATTACTAAAAGTAGTCGGGTTTACATTGGTTCGGACATGCTGAGCCTGGCTTGGTGCGAGTCAACCACTCGTCGGAACCATCACAGCAATCACAAACACCATCATTCACCCAGCCGCTCGACACGAAGATATCCTTCCCGCGACCAGTTTTATGTCGCTTCTGGAATCGGCAGTAATAGCGTCCTCGCGGACACGCACTAGTACTCGGCTCATCGCTACCATCTTCTGGACAGTCACAATAGTCATCGTTCACCCATTCCCAAGGTATTTCCTTGCGAGAGCTCAAACACCGAAACTTTACCGTTCCCGGTTTTTCACTGTAGTGATCAAGGTCGATCAGTCGGATACCGCTGTAATGGAGAACGAAAAAGTAATATAATTACGGTAACCACGTTCATTATTATCAACGAACCGATATGCTCCACACTTACCGTAGAATTTTTCGCTCATAATTGCCTATTTTCTCTATGTACGCGAACTGGGTATTGTTCCAAATGTTAGCTTTGCTGTTGCTCGTCTCATTTCTTACAGCGCTTCCCCGATCTTGGTTTGGTTTCCGATGTGCATGCTCGGAGCGTTCCGCCTCATTCCGTCCCGCCAGTTCTAGCAAAGTAATGGGATTATCATTACTATTTGCCTTTAGCGGGCGAGTTTTCTGTCCCGCCGGCATTGATTCCTGCGGTAGCAACTGACTGATGTACACAAGCTGATATACGAAAAACAGGATGCCCATCGCAATTACGCCTATCAACGTGAGCTTCAGCTTTTGCTTGTAGAATGGTTTATAGTAAATGTTATCTCGTTTAACCCATGTTTTACGCATTTTTCTCCTATCCTGGTTATCGGTACATTTGACTGGGGAAAACTACAGTTTCGCAGCAAGCGCACTCTAACTCCGTTTTAGAAATTTTGCTGATTTGTCTGTTTTCTATGTACACAAAATGTAAATAAACTTGCAGTACTTTTTGACAGCTGATGAGAATTGTCAAATAATTCAGGTCCCGATACACGACCGAATATGCTTGCGGCTACATAAATTGAACAAGTGAAAGATTTTTTTAATTCGACTAAAGTTCAATTGAAACTACGTTATTTGAATAATTGGTAACAGATTATAATATACTTTTAAACACGCTATTAAAAGCAAAACCAGCGTCATTGTGCTTTCCAATTGACAAATTTCTCAATGTTGAACAAAATGAATTTGGAACCCAAGTACCGAAAACTTTAAATCAAATTCGAATGGGCGTCTAACGTCAAAACACATACAAATGCTGTCAAATGATGAACACGTCATCAGAACACACAGAAGTTCATCGGATCCATACTCTTTTCTTTTCCTGAACAATCATTTCGTTCACAATTTGATTGATATGAAAGAAAAAAAGTAAAATGGTACAATAAAGGGGTTAAAGATTTAATAGATTTTCTATACATGAGGACCAGTACACACCTTTCGACTGAGATTTTCTTCTTTAATGGCACTACAACCTCGAGAGGTCTTGGCCTGCCATTTCTGACTTCCGTGACATGAATTTATCCGCAACAAAGTAGTCAATCCAGCGTACAGGGTAAATGGTTCGGATGGGATTCGGATGCTCTGATTCTGCCGTTTGAAAACCGGCACCGCATCTTTTCGGCCACCGAGCCGCTTCGAAATTTTTTTCGAATAATGTTTTAATTTAAATTTAAAATTCCATTTAAATTTAGTAGAATAAAAAGATTAAACAAATTACAACAATTGAACAATTAAGACAATAATTTTAATGTTCGCTATATATCTGGAAGACTTGGGGTAGTCCAGTGGTCGAGGCAATAGTGCACCTGTCTTCACACGATAAATCCCATCCTACCCGTTCCCAGTAGAGAGGACTCACTATCCAATTGCTTAGCATCAATAAGTCTAGTAAACCATCGTATGGCGCGCATGTATAAACAGGTCGTTTGGCCAAGAAAAAGAATATCTGAAGGACTGATTGCCTGGCCTGCAAAACTTCCAAATTTTTAGATATCGACATAAACGGATGCTTAAGACATAGATTAAAATGCTCCCTATTAAGCTATCACTTAGTCGTCAACTTCTGCCCTCCAGGAATACTTCCTTACAGCTTCTAAAATATACTTCCTTCCAGCTTCATTACTGGATACTGCTTTCCAGGGTGTTTTCCATAGAATCGAGATTATGTATCATAAACTAGAAATATAGCAGGACCAATTCTCTGGAAATTACAGGTATAGTATAGTAATTTTACAAGGTCTAGTAAATAAAATGTAAATCCATGTCGTGCGGATCTTGCTTAGCTTAATGTCTACCATGATTCCAGCATGAGTAGACCCTGTTGTAGTCAGTAGCTCAGTATATTTTTTAAACGGAAATTAATGGTGGCACATTTTTCTCAATTTGGTATGAAATAGGGAATTTCTCGAATTTTCAGTCGAATTCTTAAATTCCTACTATACATTTCAACTAATCTCATAAGCCATCAGTTAAGGCAGGCCTGGCCGTAGTCGGTCTTCGAAAGTAAAAACCAAAAACAAAAATCCGAAAGGGAATTTTCACCGTTCGTAGGTCAATAATCTCTGAAATACTCTCATGCAACGTCCACTAAGAAAACGTTCCTTGCGTTCCGATGACGATGTGATGCGGTTTTTCTCTCTGCGTATGCGATCAGGCGATGGAAACCTACTGCTTCGGCATACTGCTAGGATAACTCTCACTCTCACTAGTGCGAAGATGCGATGCGAGAGCAATCGTCCGCAATCGGGCAAACCACGCAGTGAAAGGAAAATCTACCAATGTTCCAAATTCATCCTTTTCCCCCCTGGTGGACCATCTTTGCAACATCTTGCCTGATTTACAGTACTGCGCGACGGCTTCTCGGCAACGGAGTGTTTTTATTTTCGGGTTTACGCGTTGTGGAACGAACGTGATGCACTGCTTGTTTCGCGCGTGAAAAGTGTTTGTTAACGAAAAAAAAACCTTTTAGAGAAATTTTCAGTATTTGTGGAAAAAAGGTTCTAACTATGCTTAGAAAAACAGTATACTAAGCAATTAGGCTCTAAAACGAAAGAAATAACATCGAAATCCGATACACCACCGGCACCATCATGACTAATCAACTGCAGCCAACGAACGGTACCATCAACAACGATCTGCTCGAACACTTCCAGAAGATTGACGTAAAGGTTGTCGATGAGCCGAAAGGGTTTCCCGATCGCGTTGCCAGATTTTGTAATCGCTGGCACATCAAGAAAGTGCTGTCGCATCTCGGTTTGCTTGTCTCACTCGCCATCTACTGCGGCGTTGGTGGATATGTAAGTGATGATTTTTTTACGCAGATGTAAAACACGTTCGCGATGTTTCAACTCAATCAACACACAATCAATTTCATCATTTATTCCGATTTTTTTCATCGCCTACTGCTCCACCACATCTTGAAAGTGAAAAGGAATTATAATTTATATAAAAAAAATCTTAATAATATTAATTTGGTTGGACAAACTTCATAGTTGTAGAGTTGTTGAAAGGATCACAGTTCGTTCGTTTCCTGTTCAAATTATGATGGAACTCCAAACTCCCTTTCAAGCAAGTAGAATGAATATTGATATCCCATTTATCTAAACATATAAACATAATCTGTATGGGTAATATATTTCCTACTTCTGTACCAAGTTCCAGATGTACAACATACCATAGAAAAGACATTTTTAAACAGACACTCATATTTCAATATTGGGTTATCCTGTCTAACGGCTAAACTTGAACGGCTCAGTAACTTGAATTACTCCCGACTGTATATTCAATCCTGTGTAGGAGATACAGAATTCATGGAAAACATGATTCGTAACCTTGGTATTCACTCTGCTATTTGATCAACTCAACAGAATAATCTCGCTGGAAGCTCTAAGCGACATGAAAGTTGGAGACCCAACACCGTCCCTAGGCGTTTGGCTACTCTGTCTGCCGTCAATTCCACCACTGGCTAGCAATAGTTGTTATCCTCAACTTGGTATATTCTAGCTCAATAATTTCAATATACTCCACTCATCTAGTTCTTGTTGGGATATATCAAACAAAGTCGCGTTCTACGTGGTGATTGGTTCCTAATTGGCACTAGTTTTCGAACAATTTAGATGATGTAGAATATACTGAAGCTTCCCGGTTGCGGTGCATTCTCTTTTCCTTTTGAATTATCGTAAATCGACAAACGGCCAATTTTCCATGGTCGATACTTTTAGCAGCGTTTCACGAGAGCCATAAAATAAATACACTCTTTACGATTATGGTTTTGCAACACTTTGCGTCCTAAGCGTTTGGAGCTCCAGGGGTTATGGAATGGCATGATGGAGTGCTTTTCGTTTGCCTAACCCCTTGGAACAGTATGAAACTGAGAATTGGGGGTGACCAAGATGGAGAAATACAAGAACAACAATGTTTGTCCCTCGCGTACAAAAACTTTTGACGACCATTAGAGACGAAGCGAACGAAGCAATCAACTAAAAGCTTTTTAGTATACGGAGATCCTAAGTGCATATGTGCTGCAAAGGAGTGAATCTCTTCTTTTAATTGAACGTGCCGGAAGTTGCGCTGACAGGTAATCAGAACAAACTACAGATATGTCGTTTGTATATCGTATAGCGCAAGAAATTTGGAAAAGGATTCCAGTTATGCAAAAAAAAAAATCACATAACAACATCAGCACACTCCCACGTTCCATCCAAGCGGACTCACGCACACAATGTTTGTGCCACAGCCAAGTGGCGACACGGTCGCAGAAAGCGTGACACGAACAAGTCGTACGGCTAGCAACGTAACGAACGCAAAATGCGCGTGCATAGGCACGAGATCCGGTGGGGTCTAAAAATAACCCGCCGATCTGAGAAATCTCTCTCCTGGCTGCTTAGCACCGCCTATGTCAGTAGGTTCTTAGCTATTCTCGCTCCGACCGACCGGTCCAACAGACGAGATCTCCGACGATCAACTTTGTTCCGAATCCCCTTCCTCGTAGTGCCGAAGGGTTTGAAAACGAGAAAACAAAACAACAGAATTCTGCAGGAAGCGACTCACTCAGTATACCTATACCTCACTCATTCGTTCAGTCCCTGGCCCTACATCACAAACGTCGTCCGCTAATGTTTGACCAAGTCCGGCGTGTTCGACATTAGTGCAAGCATTCTCAAGAACGATGGGATGTAGGGGTTACGAATATAGAGCACGATGGGCGGAGGCCCAGTTACAGCAGAAGATGTATTTTGCATAATTTCGAGAAATTCTTGCCTCCATTTGTGGCTGATTGTTGTTGTTTACGGCTCGCCTACTGTCGCGTCCGAACGCAACGGAGTTGTTATGTTTTCGTACAGTGTGCGCAGTCACATACCCGGCACTATATATGGCCCAAACCGAGCGTGGAAGGAATCAGACAAGAATATGTTGTTTTTTTTTTCTTACACACTCGCCTCCATCCTTACATCGGCGCATTAACAACCCATGGGTGGATTCTCTGGGGAGGCTTATTAAATATCTCCCATAAATGTTTCATTCATCCATGGCAGAAGGGAGAGAGTTTCGTACACAACGACCGTTGAACAAGCGTATATCCCAACACATGTTCCACGATGGCTTCCACCACTCTTACTGAGCAACCGATATCAGATAAAATAACATCCCTCGTTATAGTAAGTGGTATCGGTCTCCCAACAAAAGCGCATGCAACGCACGAGGATAGAAGAATGATATTACTAACCACGATTATCAGCATCATTGACATTATTGCCAGCGTGGTTATCCGCTGGGCTAAGCAGCGAGTTGTTTATGTCTTTCGTCATCATCGTCTTCGGTGTGAAACACGGGATACGTTACGTTAGCATCGCACACATGGAAACCTTCCGACCGCTCCCCCGGCGTGTCCGTTGAGTCAGAGTAACATAAGCACGTTGATCAATGTCGCACACACTAATGATTCACTTCCTTCGTCTTCCGCATCGCAGTAAACAGGCACCAGAGGTGCTCGAGACCGTTTCTGCCGTTAATGGAACGATCAGAGCACTGCTGTAGGTCGTTCGGGCGTTCGTCCTCGCCATACCGTATATCTGTTTTCATGGTTGCCTGATAGAGTCTGGCACTTTACTTAATATCGGTATATTGGTAACTTTTCAGAACTCTTTCTTTTTGACAGTAAAAATGGACTGTTAAAAGATTTGATAATTAATTGGTTTTATCAACATACTTTGAAAGTACAATAAAATAGTTCTTTGTCTGAGATAAGTAGTTTTGCTTAAGTTGTTCTCCCAAAACGAGAAGTGACTATTAGGCTATGTTATTAAGTTCTGGACATCATTAAGTTCTTGTATACTGCTGAACCTAGTAGATCGTTACTCCAACAAATACAAATTTGAAGATATTACGCTTATTATCTTTATTACTCTTATACTTCTATATACTTTATACTTCTTTATTATCTTTATACTTCTCTATCATACTCATCTCCTCTTCTATTTTTTTCTAATATCCGCAATACACTACATTTTTTTCTCTCGTTAGTACTGCTGAAAATAACCAGTATAAGGACTAGAAGATTGTAGATAACTTCATAAACTCCTGACCCAAATTGCAAGGTCACATTGGGGAATGGAAGGATAGTGCCAGCGGGTAAACAATCTGCTTAATGGCCAACGTCAGAAAATCTGTGCAACATATGAACGGAAATCCTGATATAAAACTGGTTCTGCATTCCCCAAAGTGAGGATGCCCGAGAGATATAAAAAGAAACATAAATATTTCCGTTGGACAATATTTGTTTTATCTACCTACTAGTTACAGCGGGCGAGATTCGGTGAAAACCCCCAGTAAATCCAGTAAAAAAGCAGTTGAGCAAGATAATTTTCATCCCTTGACACATGTTAGTTTCGTTAGTGTGTGCCAGTGGGTAATGTGATATACTCTACCCGACAGGAAAACCGTGTGACCATAAATTGCATGATTTGTTTGCGATACCATTAGCACCGAAGGATAGTGACGATGAGGATACTGTGTGGATAACAAGGACATGTGTCGGTAACGTTGATATATTTGTTTTTATTATCTTTGCCTTGGCTGAAATGGTCAAAAATTGGGATTTTGAGACCTAAACGAAATTATAGCCATTTTTGTTACTTCCCCAAACTCTGCTCCATTTCAGTTGTCTGATATCTTTGGGAAAACTAAAAAACTCTTATATATCAACCTAAACGTATAAGAAGGCATCTTGAAGAACATGGCTTTCGTTCTCGAGTATCTTCAGCATCTTCGAGGTATTGAAGGGTCTTCGGCGAAATATCTGCGATCGATTAGGATTCAAAACTACATTCCAAGTACCAAATTGGAATTCCTTCCAAAGTTACCAAAAAACCGTTCTTCAAAGAATTCCGCCTAGATGAAACACATCCGAGTTGGCATATTGCTCTTGTTGCATTATATACGATTTTTGGTAACGTGCTGCTGTTTATTTTTACACCCGGAGCAAAACAAACAACCTCAGCAACCGTAAAAAGGCGGTGCACGGTTAATGCAAAACATTGAACAGAGTTCAACAAGTACATCGAACCATCGCGCCGTATTATTTTCCAATGGCGCTTGGTACAGTTGCACCTGAAATTGGATACCGCCCAGATATTCGCATACACAAATCAGATTGGATTTAATTCCAGGTTTGATAATTTTGTATGGCTTTTTTATCAATAAACACAACATATTAATTTTTTATAACATTTAATTATATAATTTATAGGTATACGGCCCGGCCGTTCTTCAGTGAATAATAAAAAAAAATTATATAATTTAAAAATAATGTATCGTTACTCCTCAAGAAATTGCATCGTAAAATTTGTCGGTTAACGAACAAAAGTATAATTTATGCAATCAGTATAAGTAAATTCCAAACAAATTATTAACTCTTAACTGTTTGTTCTTTGTTAAAATGCAGTATATCATTGTTATATAAATAGGTTCTTGAGACATAGACATTAGACATTGATAGTCGAGATTGATATAAAACAGGCCATTCTAACGCAAATTTAAAAAAACATTGCTTGAGGAAAATGATAAAGATCAAAGCACTTCAAACTTTTACTGAAGTACTCCTTGGAGCTCCAAGGCCATTCGCGATCGATAAATCAATCAAAATGTTTCAAAAATAGTCCTTATTTCTGTTCTGGCTTTGTCCATTCGATTAGCCCATTCCAGAACTTCAGTCAGAGTTCGACGATTTCTTACTTAGTAAAGTCAGTCTCAGCTGGATATTCCAATGTTAGCTTCTCAAACATCACAGGTGTCAAACATTTTCCCACGGATTATTTCAGGAAATGCTTCATCAAACAACTCTGAAAAGGCATTAAAATTATTTGTTTTTGATTTCAATTTTTGAGTGCATCCGATGTGAGTTGACAATTACTCAAGTGACTAGTCACAGGAAGAGAATATCGACGGCAGTTCCGTCGATTTGTTTTCGATCAGCATTGGCTCGCCAATCACCATCGTCAACTGTTGATCGTGTCATATAACCTGATTGACATTAAAACCAGCAGGTGATAGAATGTACAACGGTGATGGAAGAAACCATGACGCTACGGTAAAGCGCACGGCGAGATATTGTAACAACGTAAATCGGCGTACAATTGACAGACATTTGCGTATGGAAATTTTCGCTCGCACTGACCGATCGCCGAGGTACCTTCCCAGCAGTTCAATTTCGAAGAAGCCGATCGATGGAAAAATGCTAATGAAGCTGAATTAGAAATTGAGCCAACGCAGCGCAATTGAACGTGAACGTGGAGGACGATATCGCGGTGCGTCGGCAAACGGTTCAAGTGTAAATGCAGGCGAATCGTTTCGAAACGGGAACCGATTATACGTTCGGTACGTTATGGCCGTGCAGGCGGTTCAAGTTCAGTGCTATTCTTGGCCCCATTTTTTCACGTTTCGAAGCGCAGCGGTAATACTAATTAAAATATCCCGCAAACACCACAAAACTGTGCAAACAAACAACAAATGGCGATAAAATGATGTGTCTTTAACCTTTTGACAGACGCCGGGGCAAATAGGTGCCCCCATCCGGTCGTACCACTCCAGGAGGAGGTTTTTTTTCCGTGGTTGTTACACGGTGACATTAGTTAATTTTCTTCGCTTAATTCACTCTCACTTGCCGCGTCCCTATGACGCACAAAATGGGTCGACGAAAAGGGTTAGCGACAAGAATTCTAATAACTTCCGGTTCAAGGCTGGGCAGGTTTTTTTTTTCTTTCGACGGGGATATGCATGATGATACTTCAATTAGCCCTTGTAGATTATGAACATATGATTGTGTAACGCTTTCTCCATGCTAGATATTTCGTGAATTCGAACGTCCTGCAGAGGTGGCCCGTATTCAAGGTCTGCGGAAATTGCTGTCCCATCATCGCCAGGATTTCATCAATTCCATCATCAACAACACGAGTGTGCAAAACTTAGACCATCTGCTGGCCTTTGAGCTGAAGAAGTACGAACAGGTAATGTAGCCGACCCGAAGTATCGCCTTCCCGAGACCTGATAGAAATGGAAACTTACCGCTCTTGCCATCGTCGTACGCAGGTGGTGCAGGATGCGGCACAGGGCGGGATTTTGATTGACGCCGATCAGAACTTTCCGGTCGCGGTCGAGAAGTGGAGCGTGCTGCAGGCCGTCTTCTTTGCGTCCACCGTAATTACAACCATCGGTACGTACGTCATCGGTGTGGGGTGTTATTTATCGCCCAGACCAGACCGGACTTACGCTGGAACATGGCATGTAAACCTTATATCAATATCGCACACGTCCACGACCGTACGCTTCTTGGTTCACTTACTCTGGACGTACTATTTGGAAGTTTGTATTTCTTTGTGTGATGCGTGTGTAATCGTACTACTTTTTTCATGTCTCCTCTAGGATATGGCAATATTGTTCCAGTGACTCTGGGCGGCAGGGTCTTCTGCATGCTGTTCGCGCTCATCGGCATCCCTTTCACCCTGACGGTTATTGCAGACTGGGGACGACTCTTCGCGTCGGTTGTATCTACTCTGGCGAAAAATTTTCCTGCTTTGCCTTTAGCAAGTACGCACAGATCGTAATTATAATTTCTTAGTTCGTGACATTTTCTCGAAGATGTCAGAATCTACATATGTTACTCATCCACCAATGAGACACCCTTAGACTAACAACAAACTCGTATATTTGAATCAGATAAACAAATTTGTCCAAAACAAACAATTTAAAAAAATGGACATCGAAGATATTGAGGTTTCAAAAACTTCCTAACAGGTAACAAACGGACAACAAAACATTCAACAATATTCCGATAAACGCCTGATACCCTTGGGAGATGTCACCAACTATTGTTATTACATCATGTTTAATAAGACACGTATTTATTACTCTTTTTTAAAAGTCCTCATTATTATGCAGTTCCAAAAGTTGTCTACCTGCAGTTACAAACACCTGCTTCATGGGAAATTATTGTTTTGAGTAGTTATTTTAAACTTAAATTCCAAACTTGCAGCTTCTAGACGACACTCAATGCTGAATTGAAGAAATATCTTTCATGTCATGTCTTGTATGTATTCTTTCAAATTCCGTTTTAGGATTTTGTCCTGATGCAGGAATTAAAATGACCGACAAGAAATGGTTGTACGCGGTCGGTGCCGTTTGTTTCTTGGGCGTGTACTTGGCAGCAGGGACGGGATTACTGCTGCTGTGGGAAGAGGACTGGAACTTCTTCGATGGATACTACTTCTGCTTTATCACGATGACCACTATTGGGTTCGGAGATTTGGTACCGAGTATGTTATAGTTTTTCCTTATCTCGTTAACCTCAGTAATACGTTCTGTTCATTTTCCATGTTGAACAGGCAAACCAAACTATATGCTTCTTTGCACCTTATACATATTGGTTGGGTTAGCGCTAACCAGTACTATCATTGAGTTGGTCCGAAGACAATACGCTCAGAGCTGGCAGAAATTGCAGGTATCTGAGACTTAATACCCAAAATCGTTAAGATATTATATACAGATAATCTTGCTCTGTTTTTTACAACTCCAAGGCTCTTTCCGGACCGCTGGCGGACACATTGAGGCGACTGGGCGAATCGGCCGGTACCGGCATCGACGTTACAGCGCTGCACAACGACTTGCGCCGCGTACTGACGGTAGTGTCTATGCCGCGACGCCACGGCAACAAGAAGGCCGCAGCGAAGGAGATGGCCGCGCTAGAAGCTATCACAAACGCAATTTTACAGGACATCAAGGAAAAGCAGGACAGCCAGGAAGGACCACCAAAGGTGGTGCAGATTGTTATTTACGAATCTTCTGTCTAATATCGGAACAGATAAATCATTGTAATAGTTATCATAATTGTCATCCTCTAACGACGCTTATCCCAGCGGTACTTCCTGATACATATGCTAGTCCTTATGCGGAGGTAGAATGAGCGAGTAAGTTCGTATTATGCGATTTAGCAACAATAAAATCGCACAAGAGTGCATTTAACCTATTCTGGAGATACGCTTATTGAAAGAGTACTAAATTGTTTGGACATCCGTATTCTACGCTTGAGAGTTACTGCAAACAGCCAAGCCTTTTATTTCAACCATAATTGGCACACGTTCACTCAGCCCTAACTACGCAACCTCCGCTGGCTGACGCAAATGCGATCAGCTGTGGACAAATTAAAACACCTGTTTCCCAGACGCTTGTGTGGAACGTTGCGCGAAGAGGTAGATTTAATAAATCTGAGGCACGGCTTCAAACTAGGTGATCAATGAATTTTGTCCTGATTCACTAATGAGTGAAAGTAGCAAAAAACCGTCACACATCCTTATGTCTCATGCCCGTGGTATATAGTTTAAATCCTTTACTTTACTTTACTGATGATGTTAAATTGTCAGAATATTCTCACCTTCTTCAAGATGTTTGTCTATCTCAAAAACCTTGGACACCTCACAAACGAACGATGAGAATCTTTTTACCATTCCAAATTGTTAAAACTTCAAATCTAGCAACAACAAAGTCTCCAATATCTCGTCTGCCTGAGCTCCGTCATTTTTCGGGTAGATTCTCTTCCTACGCATGGCCGTTTGCCGAAAGTTCGCGACTATCCATACCGGGGTGCATGGATCACATCTGACTGGCAGGGACTGCATAAGGTGTCGCTAATGTAAACACTGGATCGCGACCGCTCCATGCAAAGCGGAGACCTGCAAGATTGAGAAATTGTGCGAAAGAAATTGCATCAAAACGAGCCCATGCGCAAGACCACGCACTGATGCAACTGCAAGATCGCGAGATGCAATTTGCAGCCTGCTGGCGTAAAACGAAACAAACCGGCTAACCCGATCTGTACGGCATTAGTCGTGCTGCTTCGACACACGCGCAAAAGTTTCACGAAGGTTTTCCCTCCCAATTTTTCCTTTCCCAGCCGGCAAGGCAGCTACAGCTCGCTGAAATAAGGGTAACACTACCGAACCGAACGGGTCATCGGCCGTGGAGGATATGTTGTGAAAATAAAAATGCACCGATCGCGACAACCGGTCCTTTTAAAAAGAGCATCATTTCATCGCAATTCGTACGATAGACGTATCGAGAAATTGTTGGCCATTGAAAGATACCAGTTTTTCCTCTTTCGATTTTTATTGGTGGAAACATCCTTAAACTCCACGATGTGTATATTTGCCCTATTCAAGGGCAGAGCTCGTGGAACGATTACAATACAAGTTTGAGGAAAACAATTTAAACAAACTACCGGGATCCACTGACTGAGCGTGAATAACAAACACAAAATAGTAAAATGTACATTACATTATGACAAAGTTTGCATATATTAAATTTTGTTCTGCCCAACATAATAAAATACATCCGGGATTTTTTGGCACAAAAGTACCCTGACCATTTTTATTTAATCATAGAGTTCTAATAAAACGCTTATAGAGCAACAGTTCTTCAACTTGTTCACCAAATCGTGATACACGACTCATCCAAGTCACGGTTTTCGGTACACAAGTCGCTCAAACGTTGCAAAATAAATGCTTCCCAGTGCCTCGTGCACTTGTATTACGCGCCGCTCACGCATCTCACATTTGGCTCTAAGCAATAAGCTAAATGTTGTTTGCACGCAGGAACCAGAGAGCACACCGCACCGTATGAAAACGAAGTTACATAATTTAATTATTCTAATTGGTGCCCAAGGCTCCGAAAGGGAAACAGTTTGACAGGAGAAGTGACCGGACATTATTCGTAGTCGACTACGGATGCATGAGGTGGAATTCCGCCTCACTGTACGAATAGTTCCTCTACCGTAAGGCATCATCTATTGGATCTTCCAAATGTTTATGTATACAGAGTAAACTGTGTAATGTAATGGCATCACTTGCCTATTTGTTTCTGGACATTCAACATTTATCCATCCATTACTCACAAATGTCTTAACTCTGGAAATAACTAACCAAGATGATAAACAAATACCGAAATTACTTTTAGCAAAATAGAAAGAAAATTAATAAACAAAAAAAACCAAGCACGAAAGAAATTATCTAATAACGTGTTAATTAAAATTACATCCAGTTTAAGGATATTAAAAATAGCTCATAATTTTCCTTAGAACGAAACTAATCCTAACCATGGCTGAATTTAGAAGTTGGATAGTACACAGGAACCAAATGATGGTAAGGAGAGGTCAAAATCAAAAAAATACATATGTAATTACTTCGTTGCTCTTATTTACTCTTTACTTATTTTTTCCGTACTTTTCAACTTGCTTAATTAATAGTTTTGTACACAAATTCTCACTTACTCACTTATTTATCGTTGTACTCATTAACTTGCTCATTTACTTATTTAATACCATTTTTAGTTTAATTATTGAGTTACTGATCTTTTGCCGTTCTTGAG
>KB664054.1:9981324-9998649 GCA_000349025.1 Anopheles minimus
TACTTACTTACTTACTTACTTACTTACTTACTTACTTACTTACTTACTTACTTACTTACTTACTTACTTACTTACTTACTTACTTACTTACTTACTTACATTTTTTTGTAACTCCATTTTCTACTTACAACGATACATTCCTTCTACATTTTCCAAGGATTGTATCGAACAGATTCTAAGGATACAGAATAAAAGACATTAAAGACGTGTAAATAGAACAAGGAAGAAAGATTCTTCCATATCTACGTTTGCGTCAAGTAAACGGACGGGATGACCTAATATCTCGACGCGGAATTGTACGGATGCGTCGGGCGACGGAGAAGGACGGCACATGGATTAGGTTGCAGATTGCCGTCGGCTGGCCACAGTTGTCTGGTACATGCTGGAGAACAAGTGTGAGTGCACATGTACGTGCCGAATTGTACGTATGCATGGAAAGGGAAGTCTACCATCAGGAGCCCCCACTGGACGGTTTCTGCCGAACAAACGAACAATCTCCTTCGCCACGTGTATGTGTTTGTATCTGTACCTGAGTGTGCCCCGGACAGTCGCATACATCAAGCACCCTGCAAACGACCCACGATCGCGGTTTCCGACGCCGCCTGGGTCCCCTCCGGTGCCGAGCGTAAGCACGCGGTTTTTGTCAGGAGCCAAGAAAATTATGCCGACTATAAAAACAAATTTAAAAGACCATCCGTCAGTCAGTTGCAGTGGTCCGGGCACAGCGACAACAGCTAACGGCTCCGAGCTTCTCCGTGAGCTTCCTTTGTTAACTGTAGCTCTTTATTTCAATACCCTACGCTCGAACGGTATTCTTTCTGTACTTCTCGAACAAATTCGCCGCTAACGATAAAGACGACGGGTTTACTAATATTGTGTTACTACAAGTGCTCTACAGTTTTTCCACAACCGCTCGCTACTACTTTCGGAATAAATTTGGTGTAAAAAAAATTCTTCAACTCGCGGATTACAAAAACTGACGCTGAGTGTGAACTGTAAAAGTTGTGAATTCTATTCAGTTACAACTAATGCTATGTGATAGCTCAAGTGGTGTACAGTGTTTGTGCTAGAGTTGACTGCGAGTCGAAAGTGACAACGAAATCGTGACCATATTTCGCAAGCGCTGGGACAGAAAGATTACGCACATCGTTAGGAAGACGAGTGTCTCGTTAACAGCGAGTAGAATCACACACCTACCGCCATCTTCCTGCCCAAGCTTCGATCAAACTTTCTCGTTTAGTCGGAACGCAACAAAATGTCCGCCACGATAGCGCATACAGATGGCCTCAACAGCAATGCCAACATTATCTCACCAATCAACATGTTCTATTTCCTGCTCGGTCCAGCTCTATTGTTGTGGTTTTTCTATTGGCGGCTATCCCGCCGCCACATGCTGGAGCTAGCCGAAAAGATACCCGGCCCAAAGGGACTTCCACTCTTAGGCAACGCACTTGACCTGGTTGGCAGTTCACATTGTAAGTAACTTAGAGACGGATGGAGTTTGAAATGAATACACCACAAGTGGAACTTGCATAAGACATTTGCAACAACTTCTTGCCAAGATCTAGTTAAAAGATGAAGTAAATTTTTGCTCCAATGCTGGTCGGTCTCGAATGGATTTGAAACCCCCGCTCGACGTTGTGTTAGACCGCGTGCATATTCGGGCGGTTCTCGTCTTGTTCGAAATTTCTGGAAGTCCTAGTTTCTGATTTGCCGTATTGAGGCGACAAATGGGGGAAACGGTATAAATTGATAGCACTTGTAGACCCCTACAACCTAAGGGGATGTTGCTGCTCTCCATATCTCACATATTGCCGTGCCTTTTCCCGCGTCTTCTTAATTCTTACGAAGCGGAAGCGTTAGCTTCGTTTGTTATCCCCAGTAACCCCAATCAGCCCTAATCAAAGAGCGAGGGTGATTGACCCACGAGATATAAAGCGCTATAAAGTAGTAAGATCTGGCCGGCCAGACGTTGCAGATTTTTAAAATTCCCGAACCGAAAGTTCTGGATATTGAACTGGAATTCTGGTTTGCGGCGCTCCATGTTTCAGACAATTATAAGTCAGGCACACAAATTGTTACTTGTTTTTATTTAATTTTCAAAAATGTGTCATTTTTTCTCTCATTATCAATTCTGTCTTTCTCGTTGGATTCCAACTTTATTCCAAATCACACAAAAAAGCCGTGTTCCGCACAATTATCGAGAAGGGCAAGGACTATAACGAGGTGATCAAAATTTGGATCGGACCGAAGCTGATCGTCTTCCTAGTGGACCCGCGCGATGTAGAGTTGCTTCTCAGCAGTCATGTCTACATTGACAAATCGCCCGAATACCGCTTCTTCAAGCCCTGGCTGGGCAACGGGCTACTCATCAGCACCGGTAAGTACGTTAATAAACGCTGCGACCACGTCGACACTGGACGGCTGACGTGCCGCTGCCCACGAAAGGCAAAAAACCAATTGACACGGAACGCGATGGCTAGATTTGCATACATGGCCGGTGAACGAATCCGACGCTCACTCGCCGATAATGGCGCACGGTAGACCATATGCACCAGCGGACCGGAAGCGACCATTATCACAATCGCCACAACCGTCGTCTTCGGAATTCCTCGAAATTTAGTCAGCTTAGCCTATCCTAAAAACATTACCTACCGCGCCGGTGCGCCGACGCGCATGACCCCCCGCCCAGCTATTGCGGAACCAATGGCGGATGTGATTATTGTAGTCATGAGATATCTACACTAGGCGACAATTATATGCGTTCGTGAATATCAACGGCTTCCGTCAACCTGGGAGCTTCGTCGCGTTCTGTGCTGTTTGCATATTTCGTTACACAAGCTAGTATATTTATTATGATAAGTGATCGTAATGATTTCGAATCACGCAATGACATAACCTAACCACAACCAAATTAAAGTCTTCCGTGCACACATCTTCTACGTAGCTCAGATTAAAATATCTTTCTCGTCTCGAACACTCTCCTCACCAGGACACAAATGGCGTCAACATCGCAAGCTGATTGCACCAACTTTCCATCTGAACGTGCTGAAGAGCTTCATCGATTTGTTCAACGAAAATTCCCGCCTGGTCGTGAAGAAAATGCTCAAAGAGAACGGCAAAGCCTTCGACTGTCATGACTACATGAGCGAATGTACGGTAGAAATTCTACTAGGTAAGTCATCTAGATTATTCCCTTTTTTTAATTCTTTACCTCATAATCCAAACCTACCGATAACTCCAGAACTTTATCTAGAGATTCTTGGATGGATTGCATGTTGTTAATTAGCGCTCCAAAAATTCACTACTCACGCTATAGGGAAATTCTTGAGATAAGCATCTAGTTTTCGTACAGCGTATACACTAGAAATCACTCAGCACCAGCTCACGGTTATCGATGAATTGCATAATAGAAAATTGTAATGTCGTCATGCACATGTCAACTACCCTGCGCCACTGAATTGATGGTAATAACATTGCTTGCATACATCTCCTCTAAAGGTTCGCTGCAAAGTAAGCCACTGAGGCACTAGGGCAATCGAAAGTTGCATGCACAAAACTCGATTTCTGCAATCGGCTCCGTATTCCCTAATCAGCTTTCTTCCAGCAACATGTCTTTCTTCTATGTCTTTCCCAACCCCTTCGTGGCGCGACCAGTACTCTCAATTGAATCTTACCGTCGGTACGACCAGAAACGACGGTTGTCATTTTCCTCTCCGTTGCATCTGAAACATGGCTTAGGGTGCCATAAAACCAGTTTTCCGCAATAGCACTCTGCAGTGATCGCAATAGCAACGATTGCTTATATATTTGCCTGCCGTCCTTACGGAGCCCCCAACCAACCGGCCGCTAAACGTCGCAAATGGCGTTACCGAAGGGAATACCCTGCCGTTGAAATCGAAGTGGCTGTGACGCAACCACAGAAACTAAATATTTGCTTTCGGCTCCCCGGTTCTCTTGGAAGCCATTCTCGTGCTGGGGCAAGAGATTACACCAATCTAGGTGTCGGCCAGGCTACTTACATTTTGCAACATGATGATCATAGCCTAAGAGCATTTAGTCCTGCTTGAGGGGGGTTAAAAAGTGACAAACACTACATGCACTCAGATGAGCAACCAAGCTCGATCTGGAGAATGTGAACAGGATTTATAGGAATTTGATTTACAACCTAAACTGACGCTGATCCGTTGACGATCGATACTCGCAAACCTGATCCGCAAAACCGCACTGCGGGTAAATAGTTCTAGAAACGAGTACCTTTGGATGTCGAAGATTTGCTACAGTTCAATTTGATTTCTACTTCGTTACCTAGCTTAGAATAGGGAAGAACATCCAGAAAGGGGCAGCACACTACCGATCCATTTGAATATGCGCGCATGTCATTTACTTCCAGCGATCTACTCCATTGTATGAAGCGGCAATCGCAAGCACCGTACATCGTAAAAGCCATTACTATCCAATAGCGACAGGAAAGGTTGGTTTGATAGAAGGTGCTTAATCTATGTTTTATTACCGGTTAAATCTGCAAGTGAGATTACCTGAAATGTCTGTAGCTAAGATAGGCCAGGTTTCGACGTACAGGTACTAACAGGCTAATGTCAAGGCCTAATATACATTTTTTTAGCTTAGGCGTAGATTCTAAACTGCACAAACACATTTCTCAGTATTTTGTTGTTCTCTCTGCTGTTGCATGTTTAATTTATCGGAATGCGTATTCCATCTATACTTTACAGAAACTGCCATGGGTGTATCTAAGAAGACGCAAGATCAATCGGGTTACGACTACGCCATGGCGGTGATGAAGATGTGCGACATTCTGCATCTGCGCCATCGCAAAATGTGGCTGTACCCGGATCTGTTCTTCAACCTCACGCAATACGCAAAGAAGCAGGTGAAATTGCTCGACACCATCCACAGCTTGACGAAGAAGGTGATTCGCAACAAGAAGGCGGCATTCGATAAGGGAACGCGCGGCTCTTTGGCGACGACTTCCATCAATACGTCTGATATTGAGAAGCCCAAGAGTGATACCGGTAAGACCAGCACGGTAGAGGGGCTGTCTTTCGGCCAGTCTGCCAACCTGAAGGATGATCTGGACGTGGAGGAGAACGATGTTGGTGAAAAGAAGCGTCTCGCCTTCCTGGATCTTTTGCTCGAAAGCGCAGAAAACGGTGCACTCATTTCGGACGAGGAGATTAAGAATCAGGTCGATACAATCATGTTCGAGGGTCACGACACTACGGCAGCCGGCAGCAGTTTCTTCCTATCGATGATGGGCGTGCACCAGCACATCCAGGACAAAGTGATCCAGGAGCTGGACGACATATTCGGCGATTCGGACCGGCCGGCCACGTTCCAGGATACGCTGGAAATGAAATACCTCGAACGGTGCCTGATGGAAACGCTGCGCATGTATCCGCCAGTACCGATCATTGCTCGATCGCTCAAGCAGGATCTAAAATTGGCTTCCAGCGATCTGGTAGTCCCGGCGGGAGCTACCATCACTGTCGCTACCTTCAAGCTGCACCGATTGGAATCGATCTACCCGAATCCGCACGTCTTCGATCCGGACAACTTCCTACCAGAGAAACAGGCCAATCGCCACTATTACGCATTCGTGCCATTTTCCGCAGGTCCAAGAAGTTGCGTTGGTAAGCATTTGACCATTACGCACGGTTTCGTCGCAAATAGTACATGGCTAATATATATTTTCCACTTCCCACCTTAATATCTCCAGGGCGCAAGTACGCAATGCTGAAACTCAAGATCATTCTCTCCACCATTCTCCGCAACTTCCGCGTACACTCTGACCTGAAGGAGGAAGATTTCAAGTTACAGGCTGATATCATCTTGAAGCGGGAGGAAGGCTTCCAGATTCGCCTTGAGCCACGCCAGCGCAAGTCAAAAGTGCTGTAAGGACGAGAGACAGAAAGAACAAAAATGTACGACGTGAACGTCATGTTGTTTGATACTTTATGGTTTCTACATACACTCCACTGCATATGTTGGTCTTAACGATACTACCATGGCGACTGGATATTTGATCATGCCATCTAGTTATCATGCCAAACCATATGGCTCTGTTCGCGCTGAGGGCGAGTAACAGTGGTTTCGTGTATTATTTTTATTTTGTTTCTATTTTAATTTTCAAATGGGAATACATTCGGAGAAATTACACTTAAATCACCTTTTTTAATCATAAATAGAACAGTAACGCTCGGATCTTCGCAAAGTTTGGTGGTTGTTGTTGTTTTTTCTTTTTCTTTGCGAAGATAAAACCAGACCCAGTTGTGAAATTTGCTTTTCTGCCGAGGATCAATATGCTCGGAAAATGCACGATTCTGTAGTTTTGTTCTATTTCCAATTTTAAGTAAGGGGAGTAAACGATTGTTATTCATATATAGATATATTCATATGTGTATAGATATGCATACATAAATATGTCTCTAATTTAAGAATGCATATATTTGTGTATGTATATATCATGTATTGACAAATATTTGTATGTGTGTGATAAAACAAGAATAATAAAACAAACAAAAAAAAAACAAATCATATACTCCGATTTTAATACAACAACCATTTAAGTTCCAGTAAGCAAACACGCGAGAATGTGTATTATATCAATCGCACGATTTTTATTAGTAAGGTTTGAATGCAAAATTGCAAACGAACCGTTTTTCGTCACATGTGTTTATCAAGCTTCGGTTGATGGCTATAAGCATCCAATATATACTGCATCCGTATGTTAACACTGGTATAAAAATATCAATTTCACTCCTTGGAAGTTTTACATATGCCGGACATTTGCGCCATCAACTCTTCGAGGCTGACATCGTCCTGAGCAGTTACCTGTGATGTGCTCTCAACCACAGGCACATCGTACGCCAGTTTCAGACCTTCGACAATGTTACTTCCAACACTCGTAACCTTATCACTGCTTCCAGTCGGTAGGTCGTCATCTTCAACCACTAACTCGATACCATACAGATTATCTTCGTGCAGCGGACCTTCGGATTCAGTTTCAGGCACGTTCACATCCAACTCGCTCTGTGGTTTGGCCAAGAATTCCTGCTGCCGTTGAACGCAAAATCGATCATCACATGTTGGGTTCGGTTTGAGGCTCATCCGTGGAAAGAAATCGTTCATTGCATTGTAACCGAGGTAGTCGGAGACAATGCCGAAATGCAGCAAGTATTTGAGCGTGTTCTGCACTAGCATCCCCGCTACAATACCCATGGTCGTGGGCAGGCTAGCAGCACACACACCTTCCCGCTTGAGCGTCTTTTCATCGATGTTCTCCGCGACAACTAGTGGTGGGGCACAACCAAAGCATGCAGTTTCTCCCGGCTTTATGAATTGTATGTGACCCGAAACCGCATTTTCGGACACACCTGATTCGAACCAGTAGAGATTTAGCTCGTTACATGCCGTATTTATGGCCATGCGGGCTTCGAAATTATCAACGCAGCTGAGCACCAGATCCACTGGCGTACCGTTTTGAATGCCCCCTGTTCGAATGGCGTCGAGAAACCGATCAAAGTTGTCGACAGTTGTAATGTTGTAATTGTGCGTAGTTATTGCCACGTCAGGGTTGATGAAATTCAGCGTCTTTGCTGCGGCCTCGACCTTTGATAGTCCCGCTTGGTCCGGTGTGAAGAACAGTCGATTCATGTTTGCCAACTCCACCTTGTCATAGTCGAACAGCATCAGCTTACCGATGCCACACCGAGTCAACATATCCGCTGTAACGCTGCCCACACCTCCCACACCTGCAACAACATATTGTAACTTATTTAGCGCATCCATTCAACATCATTCCATTGCAGTCTTACCAACGACAGCTACGGATTTTTGGCGAATTTGTTCGTACTCCTTCACGATTCCCATCCGCTGCAAAGCCATCAGGCGGCTGTAGGGGTTTGAATCTACAACTTCTGCAGACATTTTTTCGATTCGTTCTCTCCCAGTTTTGAATTCCTTTTCATTGGCTCGCGAAGCCTCCGCGGGCACACGTTCAGCACCTTGTTTCGGGCTTGCCATAGTGCCGAATGTTTTGTTATTACAAATTCTATGAAAATATGCCACTGAACACGGTGCTAAATGTGAGCAAACACTTATTCATCAATATTTTACCAGATGCGAAAGGAGTTTTAATTTCTTCTTAATAACTTTCGTTTTGCCCGTCAGCTGTCGTGGCTTCCGAACTGACATTTCTTCAGCGCAGCGAGCTTTCGTATGACGTGTGAAGCTTTTGGATGGGGCAGTGCTGCCAGCAACAACCACCTTCGAATGCCGGCAATGCTAAACACAACAGAATAACAACAAATAATAAAATTTATGCTAAATTCCGTCCAAAAGATTGGGATCTGTTGCATTTATAAGTAACATTCAATAGAAAGCCCTCAAATAATACTCATAGATTTATAGGAAAAGGGTGTGTTTACCTCATATTACAATCACCGCCGTAGGGCATCTTACTACGTTCCGATTACACTCGCACTTGAACAAATTAATTTTCCGCGTAAAAATATTGTGCTCCCGTTCCCATAAGCTTTGGACCTCACGCACAATTGACATTTCTAAATTGTAAACAAAGACCTTATTTGTGCGGTTCTATGCCGAGCTGATCCGCATCGATTATCAGCCGTCAGAACTGTGTATCGAAGAGAAAGTTGTTTTGCAACTAGACTGGTTATTCGTTCCGACTCGTTGCCGAACAGTCGTTCCACGCTGGCAACGTGAAGCGGAAGACAACGCTTTACGAAAAGGAGTGTGCAAAAACGAACGTACCGCAGAAAAATGCGCTAAAGTGAACCGCCTGGTTAACTTCCAAGGTCTACCGGGATAGAAAAAGCAGTGATACATATTTGCATACCAATATCATCGGGATAACATTTGCACAGCAATGGGTGGCCCACTGTCGGAGGTAAGTAGACGATGGTTCCGCGTACAGGATTTCCAAAGTACGTGGCACGTGATAAACAAATAAAGAAGATGTCGTAAAAAGACAAATGCCAATATAACGGGTTGTACTACATTCACCTTCAGATAGATCCGTTCAAGGTCAATTGGAGTTATCAGTTGCTTTGATCGATCGTATTTGTTATTATTATCTATTAAAACCTTCTTTTATGATTACCTTTTATTTCATCTGAATTGCACATGGACCAGGAGGAGTTGTCATTGTACGACCCGGCGCTCCTGCTGAGCCTGGACTTCTTTCGTTCGCCGGCCAAATTCAACCCTCGCATCTCCGCCGCCGTACCGGGGGAGAGTTGGCTAAAAGTGCGACCGCTTCAGTCGGGTGACTTTCACCGTGGATTCCTACAAATTCTATCTCAGCTAACAAAAGTTGGCGATGTTTCTCTCACACAATTTCTCAGTAAGTTAGCCGAATATTCTTGAACGTCTAACCTGTATTAGATTAGTAATACGTTTGGTTTCTGTTGCAGATCGTTTTGCCCAAATGCGCGCAAGCGGTGACTACTACGTTACTGTGATTGTCGATACGCGGTACGATAAAATCATTGGCAGTGCTACTTTGGTATTGGAACGTAAATTTATCCATGGTTGTGCTACCAGGGGCAGACTCGAGGATGTGGTCGTAGACGATACGTACCGTGGCAAGCAGCTGGGAAAATTGTACGTTATTACCGAAAAGCAAAGCTATAGATTAGTTTACTCATTCTGTTTCTGCATTCTAATCTCATAGAATCGTGGTTACCGTAAATCTGCTGGCGGAACATTTGGGCTGCTACAAAATGTCCTTGGATTGCAAAGACAAGCTGATTCCGTTCTACAAATCGATTGGCTACACGCTTGAACCGGGCAATTCTAATACGATGAACATTCGCTACGAAGCGCCCACTAGAAGTATCAACCGCAACATAGCAGGCAGTAAGCCGGATGATACGGAACCATCCTGACAATTAGCCACCAGTGCTGCTACCCTTAGTAAATCCAAGCTCTAGACTGCATGTCGAATCACCGAGTATAACGCCAGTCGCTAAACATAGTTATGCGTCTGTGTCAATGCTCTTCTCCGTGATCGACTATCTGCCTAGCTTATGCCACGCAAAATTTCATATTGGCTTTCATTTTGCAATTGGATTTACTTTCTTCTCGGGGGATTTTTATGCTCTATCATCATTTGCTTAGAGTGCTATGGTAGCAACAATCATAGCAACTTTTAAAGCACATATTTTCGAGCGTATGCCCCCGTGGCAGCATCTGGTACATAAGATGATTTGTTTTATTGCACCGATTTTAAATCTTTTAGTATTAATTGGATTTCTTTTAATTTTTCCTTATTATTTTACATTTGGTGGTAGGTGCTTGTATTCAAATACTGGGTAATAAAATATTAAAAAATCAACTCAAAACTTTTCTTTAGTTTTTGAAATTGCGCGATAAAGCAAAGTCTGTGCTGCAGGTTAGCGTAATTAGAAATCTCAATGTCCTATTGATCTACCCTAAAATCATTAATATATTGAACAAATTAATAAATTGCAATACGAAAATAGCATAGAAAAATAGTGAAACGAAATACGGGTACAAATCGTTTTCAACTTCGTTGCGAAATGTGTATGAAAGCTTCGCCACGATGCAAAATTCTCCCTACAACAGCTGATGGGGTGAAAGCTTTAAAGCTTTCCAGATGTGCCAAATGCCTGTTTTTCACATGTACATTTGATGCTACAAAAATGTGTGCATGTGGATAATATAACTTATTGATTTGCTTTAGCAAACGAAAACATAAAGGTAAAAAATGAACCATTCATTCTATGTGCTAATACATACCAAGTCATTCATGTTTTCTTTGCCAATTAGCTAAAATCAATGTAGATTATCGAAAGTTTTGAAGCTGAAAACGAATTATTTGTTCTATGAGCGGGAAAAGACCATATTTATACGTTGCATACGGTATGTTTAACTCAATTTATTTCATTTTTAGTCTTTTAGTTCGTTTGTTATATTGAGGAAATATATGAAGCAAATTTAATGTAAATAAGAAAGAACATCAACAAAAATATTATACGTATAAATATACCTTAAGCACACAATCCTAAGCAGCGTTTATACGTACGTAAAAAGGCGATCAATACAGACAACGCACAAGAATAGTCCCCGATCATTAATCATTTTACTTTATATTGAGCTTATGATTCAACACAGTTGGGAATTAATTTCACAATATCAAGTAATGAAGAAATGCTTATTCTGTTGAATGCCGATAAATTCAATTGCGGTTGATCGGTGGTATTATCCGTGGAGAAATGAACCATGTATTTAAAACGAGTTGTTATGGACCAGCTGTCAAATGTCTAGAAAATTTTCATGTTCGCCGTAGCCAGGGAAAACTGCGAAAACACAAAACACGATACGTACTTGCATTACGCGAAAAGTCTGTGCAATCGACCATAATTTTTGCATTGTTAGAAGTACTTTACAAGAACGTAGGAAAGTGAGCTTATTGTGTGGAATTGTGAAAAAACTGTGGTGAAAGGGCGCGGAAGCGAGAGCATCCGTCACTGCACCACCGTATCGGTGCTCCTGCTGGAACCGATAAAGACACCGAATTTACAATTCCGTACGGTTGGTTGGCGGACGCGTGTTCTTGTGTGCGTTATGTGGTCTTTTTTCTCACGCGATTCCTCTAAAGACTTCCCATATGAAATCGGCGATCAAGTGCAACAGTTTGACACGAAGAGCATCTGGAGTCTGCACCGTGGCAAACGGAAAGGTTCCAACGATGAGGTGTCAGTCTTCACGTACGACATCAAGAACGGTTCGGACATTAAGCTCGAGCTAGCAAAAGCCGCACTGAAGCGGCTGAAAACGTTGCGCCACCCGAGTATCCTGCAGTTTCTAGATAGTCTGGAAACGGATAAGGTGCTATATGTAGCCACCGAGCCCGTCGAACCGTTGGGTACCCACATCGGCAAGCTAGCGGCTGAAGGACCTCAACGGGACTTGTATCTGGCCTGGGGTATCTTTCAAATCACGGTAATACAATGCATTTTTCAATTATAAAGCCGTATGTTTGTATAATGAAGATGTGCAGGATAACATTGTTTGTGCGGGCTGGTCCGACAGGACAAATTTGCTTCCTACCAAATGCATATGTGCTAATGTTTACACAATTGGTTAGTGAATAATCCGTGCGTGTGTGTGTGCGCTACCTTAGCCATATGGAATAGAAATTTGACTATATGATTACTGTTTTCACATGTTTTTCTTAACGGTACGCGATCATCTGCAAATATCGTTATCATGCAATAATTCTCCAAATATATAACAGACGACTAACGTAGACTACGGTCACAAGTAAACAATTCACATTTCCCCTTAAAAATTTAACAATAATTCTGAACAACCTTTTTTTAGTATACACAATACCACATTCTTATAATTTTCTCTCGTTTTGTGTTCTAGCGTGCGTTATCGTTTCTTAACAACGATGGTAACCTGCGGCACAACAATGTCTCTGTATGGTCGGTATTTGTTAATACATCCGGCGAATGGAAGCTTGGTGGGCTGGAGTACGTTTCTTCAACGGAGTTACCGGTCGTACCACCGATTAAAATACCGCCCTCACTAGAAATTTACGATCCACCGGAAAAGAGTGACGCAAACAAGCTGAAAACAGCAACAAAATGCTCCAGTGATATGTGGGGTCTCGGCTGTCTGGTGTGGGAATCCTTTAACGGACCGTTGAAAACGAGAGGAAACCTGAAAAACATTGAAGGCGTAAGGCGATTGCATTTATTGCTCCGTTTTGTTACAGCTGTTTCAAGTTTTGTTTGCTCTTTTTTCATCGCTTTCAGATTCCGAAATCATTGGCCCCTTTGTATTGCGAGCTTGTCGGTGCTGCACCCGCTAGCCGACCGAACCCAGCCGATGTAATTACCAAATGCCGGAAACCGGGTGGATTTTTCAAGAATGATCTAGTGGACTCGCTTCTCTTTCTGGAGGAAATTCAAATCAAGGATAAGGTGGAAAAGATGCGATTTTTTAGCGCACTGACAGCACAGATAGACAATTTCCCGGACAATGTGTGCAGGTATGTATGGAAACCATCGTTGGCACAGCAAATCGTGTAATTAAACTCGTTTTGCAGGCACAAAATTCTGCCCCAATTAATAACGGCCTACGAGTATGGTGATGCCGGTTCTGCGGTGCTAGCTCCAATGTTTAAGGTAATATCATAATTTGGTAAGAAGGTAGAATAGAGTCCTCCCCATTTCTATGTTCATTTCGAAAGAGCCAATTTTGAAAGGATTGGGTCTATGTCAACGCATTTTTTCGATAAACGATCGTAAAATCAATAACAAACATCATAATTGTGATGAGACTATTATGATGCCGTAATTGTTATGCTATGTGTTAAAAAAAATTTAATCGTTCTTTAGACAATGTTTAGAACATGAAAGGTGATGTGAATCGTTGCACTTCGTAAGTCAAAATGAAATTTAGTGGATTTTGTACACCACAACGCGTACCACAACTACGCGTTCATTATTGGTACGATTTGTGTGAACTGCAATGTCACGTCTTTTCACATTTTTCAATCCATAATTAAGTTTTTTATTACAAGAAAAAGTTACTATTATTACGTTTATTACGGAATTTCGTTTCTTATTTAAAAAAACGGCATAAACTGTTCTGATGAAATGAGTTGCAGGAAAAAAACTAGCAGGAGATGATTACATTTCTTAATTAAGCCAGAAACAGCCCAACAGATTTTAGTTGTGCTAAACAATCGTTATTTTACTTTTTAGGACGGTTTCCATTGTTCATGTCACTTTCACAAAAAACGATTTTATAATACGATTTAAAAAATATATATTTAAATTAAAATTATGATAATTTTTTTGTTATAATGTAACAAAAACCCTATAATACCTAAATTGAAGATTAAGTCCACATAAAAAACGTCAAAAAATATATTTTAGTGCAAAATAAACTAAACAACTTCGTAGTAATTTTAAACGATTTTTAAGAAGATAATTGATGGCCCTAAAAGGGTTTTTTGAGTGAGACAATAGGATATTTTAAATTGTTTTATTTTTTGTCGATTTTGTCTATTTTAATGCTGTAGATCGCTATAAAAGGTCCATAGCAATTATCCTTAGCATTAACGAAAGGCTTCTCTTCAACCAGTCTTCCAAAATTATTTTTTCTAAATTAATCTAAACTAAACGGAACTAAAGTGTTAACTGTACACTGGCCCTATTTGTTTCTATTCTCTATTCCAACTTTTTGAAAATAATTTTTGGTTTAGATTCAGTCCACATAAAGTTTTTCTCTTGTATTGCAGCTGGGACGTCTCCTTGATGAGGCCGAATATCAGAAGCGTATAGTGCCATGTGTAGTGAAGCTGTTTGCCTCGACCGATCGCGTCACACGCTCCCGTCTGTTGCAGCAGCTCGATCTGTTTATCTCGCATTTGCAGCCCAACGTGGTGAATGATCAAATCTTTCCCCAGATCGCACACGGCTTTCTAGATACCAATCCGACAATTAGGGAACAAACGGTGAAAGTAAGTGTTGATTACAGATTATTAGCTATCCAATTACAAATATTATCTATATTTGATTATATTCGTTTTCTTCTTCTACCCTGCACTAGTCAATCATTCATTTAGCATCAAAGCTAAATTATAACAATTTGAATGTTGAAGTACTGCGCCATTTTGCCCGACTGCAGTCACGGGATGATCAAGGCGGCATTCGAACGAACACGACTGTATGTCTAGGGAAAATTGCGCCGCATTTACATCCACAGGTATACAATCACCCACGCATTGTTCGCAGTTGATGCAGTATTACCAACACCCTTACACCCTCAACAGGTCCGACAACGTGTCCTTGTGTCCGCATTTATACGAGCGATGCGTGATCCGTTTCCACCGTCGCGCGTGGCAGGCATACTGGCGCTGGCAGCAACACAGCAATATTTTCTGCTGAACGAAGTTGCCATCCGCATACTGCCCGCCCTCTGTCCGCTCACGATGGATCCGGAAAAGTCCGTACGCGATCCCGCCTTCAAAACGCTGCGCGGATTTCTAGGCAAGCTGGAAAAAGTATCCGAAGATCCAAGTCTGCGTGAGAGTATGGGTGCGTAAATAGCTTTTTATGCATTTTTTATTACCAATATTATAATATCTCTCTCTTTACATCACATACAGAGGCTGACGTACATACGGCAACGCCGTCGCTGGGTAATGCTGCTGCAACATGGGCCGGCTGGGCAGTGACAGCGGTTACCGCCAAATTCTACCGCAGTCAGAGTGACACGGCCCGGCCAAGGCCACCACTAACGGGTAAAACATTGAGTAAACCTGCTTCTTTGGGTATGTAGCAAACTGCTGCCTTTATACCGTTCTCTTAAACCATACCAAAAAAAAAAAACAAAAAAACCATCAACCACAATACCGTACCTAACCCCAAAAAACCTTTCTTCTTTTATTTCATCTACTGAAAACAAATGTTTTTGGGTGCATGTATGGGCAAAGCTTTTCTGTTTTTTGGGTTTGAAACATATCCTGGTAAAAAAAAACTGATCGCTTTTTTCTTTTTCCTGTTTTGAAGTGTTTTTTTTTCTATTTGATACATCCATCACTCCCGACTTAACATACTTTACCTTGCTTCAACAGAACAACCGTCGAGTAGCAGTATATCGACTACCACTAGCAGTGTCACATCGATGACTTCGCTGGAACACGAGAGCGCTGACACATCTGCCTCGGCAAGCGATTATGGGCCCGATAATTGGGATCAGGAAAACTGGGGCGATATGGACGTGAGTAGCGATATATTCCACTCTCGCTGGAAGGTAAATTACGAAGCACATTTTGTTCCTGTTGCTTACCATTTTCAGACATCACAGGATCCAAGCAGTCCAATGGCCGGAACATCTAATCAGCTTACTACGAACCTAAACATGGTCGGTAGTGTCAATGATATGCGCGACGGTTGGGATAATGAAGACTGGGGAAGCCTCGAGGAAGATCCGGTAGGTTTCAGAAGGCTTTCGGGCTGAATAAAATCTTCATTGATGTGTATCTCCCTATTGCGCATGCTAGAATGAAACTGAACTGAACGAAAAGGACGAAGATGAACACAATCAGGCACAGCAGAAGGAAGCATCACATATGGCCCACCCGTCCGCCATTCTGCCGAACGTCGTCTCCCCGATCAACAACAGCAGCAGCGGTGGTTCGTTCAACATGGGGCGCGGAGGTGGCAGCAGCAGCAGCAACAGCACAACCAACAACACGACCAACTCGTCCGTTACGGACAGCACGGTGAAGGCGAGTAGCAACAACAGCAGCAGCAGTAGTACGTGCACCAGCACCAACACCAGCAACAGCAACAACAACACCATCAACAACGTGGCGAATCATATCAGCAGCCCCAGCAAGATGATCGCACTCAAGAACATGAACAACCTGCTCAACACTGGCAGCAGCAACAGCAATCAACTGACCGGCTGGAACAATGGTGGCGGGGCGGGCGATGGCTGGGGCGACGGAGAGTTTGAGTCGCTGGACGAACCGAGTGCGGGTGAGTGTTATGATGATGCACGGTAGAAACCCCCCTTTTTCAGCTTGCTTAAAATTCCACCCAACTCGACGATTTTTATCGCGTAATGTCGGACCAATCTTGCAAAACCAACAACAACCAAAAAACCCGAACATACCGCCGACTACGAATTCCAGCAATTGCTTCGGAATTCCTATCCTTAGTGTGTAATACGTTTCTTTCTATCTTTTCTCTGTCTCTTTTCTCTCTCTCTTTATGTCTGTAACTTGCGTGTAATCATTCATTGCCCCGCGTGTTACATTTGTTCGGGTTTTTCAATTATTATAACCCTACTAACGTTCGATTGCCAATAATGCTCATCGTCTCATTATCTTTCTCTTCACGATTCCTCTGCATTTGCTTGCGCTTTGCCACAATAACAACATGCGAAAAAAAAACTCTTCCCCCGTTCAAAACCTCCCAGATGATATCGTGCACAATTTGCATCGGCGAAACCATTTTCACAATCGAAGGAAGGGTTACTGAGCTGCTTCCGGGTGCAATAATTACTAGCAAAAATCGATTGTGTTGCTGTCATCCACCCACACTTTCATCTTCATCGCCATCATCATCACCATCGTTGTCGTCTAGTCGTCAGCCTTTCGAAGCCTCAACGGAAGATACAAGTTTTGTTTGAAAACAACAACACAAAAACTCTCTCTTTATGTCAACTTTTTTACAAAAAAAAAACGTCGCTAGAAACTACATCTCACCTTGTTAATGGTAGCGTTTTGAA
>KB664054.1:10005353-10029082 GCA_000349025.1 Anopheles minimus
TTTTGAAATTTCATCAACGCGCGAGTTTCAAAGCTTTGTTACTCGCAAACAGTGACAATTCTCAATAGTTTTAATGCTCAGAACCAAAGATCTATTCTTCAGCATAGCGAATGTGCTCAAAACGGATTAAAGCATAATTCAACTACCTTTGAAACACAAAAAACAGCTTAGAATGGAAGATTTTGCACGCTCACATGTAAAGTGGGACACTTCGATTTTAATGTGTTTTAGATGATAATACAAATTGGTTTAGAACTAAATTTGTTTTCAAATATTCAATTACGCAAAATGGAGCTAATTTGAAAAAAACTGTATACAAATTGTGCGTTAGTATTATTAGTTTGATTTATTAAAATTGTAAAGAAACTTAACATTCCAATATCCTATTTCATGAGATTTAAGAGCTTTTTTTAGTAAATGGAATATTTATTAACTGAAACACTAAAAGCTCGTTACTATCCTAGACTGTAGTTCATAAATGGGTATTCAATAATAATGTTCAATTTGGGCATGTTCTCATAACTGATAAAGTTTGATAATACTAATGATCGGTCATTGAAAATAACTAATGAAGAACGTATATCTATCGTTAGAATGTACATGTGTTTTGGTTGTATCTTATTTTTCCAAGAAATTTAGTAAAGTATAGCCAAGTAGTACGCGGTGCTCACAAATCCTCTGCCACTAACGGCTACAACTCAAAGTCATCAATTAAACCTGGACGCATATTCAAGACATTGTGTGGATCGTTCAAGTGACCTACACAGAAATTGCATAAATATTAGTGATGGAAACATTAGAGTAAATGCCCGCAAAATTATAACAAGAATTTCGTCTGTTGCAAGAATCGTTTCTTTAGAAATCAGAATAAATGACCATAAAAATGAGTGTGATGCGAAAAGCAATGAAAGAATAATGAAAATAATTAAAAAGTCCTCGACATCAGTTCATAAGCATATGGAAATGTTATTTACCACAGAAATTTTAATTACAACCGTCAGAATTCCCAATAGCCCGCACATACCTTACTATGTTATTATTTTTTTCACAAGAAGAGTTTACTGTATTTTTCATTGTCCCTTGGATTATATTTGACGCTCTGTTCTTTCTCTCGATGAGATAATATATCACTAATTCCAGATCGGCTATATCCAGTGGACACAATGTGTCTAACAATAAAATAAAACAAAAACTTCTTCCCAGGGTGGAGACTGTAATTCGAATTACATTATTGTTTCTTTCCATAATTAAAACTCAAAGGCAGCATCACTTATTAATCGTCATTGTTTATTTGATTGCCTATTGCCACATTGCTAAGAATTGTCATTTGAGCCATAAACGAAATTTCATCAATCTGACCTTCTCTTCTATATGATGTATAGATCCATAGTGTCTCATCGGCTATCCCTTTTAAATCAAAAAGTAAAAGAAAAAACAATTCAACACTTTCTTCACAGGAGATCACATCGGATCGGTTACAGCTAATATGCATCCGTGTAGTGGCCAGTATAGCACAACCTATTCATAGTTGTATAGTATTGGTTAAAAATTATAGAAACGCTTGTAAATATCCTCTCTATACCGTCCTGCGCCACAATCATGCTTGGCATTAAATCTGTTTAGCATTCACATTGCTTTCGCTCTGCCTTACCTACAACTTATCGTTTTTGCATCTTTTCGTTTTTTTTCTCTTCAAAATACAATATATTTATATACGCTACCTGTTGACGTGTTGGAATACGATTCAAGATAACAGAAGAAATGAAATGCGGAAACTGCTCACCTATAGAAATATGTCTGTTTGCTTGCGTTTCTACTTTCAGATTGCAGAATGTTAAACATAATCGTAGTTAAGTGTAGGGTAAACATTCTTAGGGTGACATTTTGGAGCAACGTGTACTGGGTCGCCCATTCCTCTTTTCCATACTCGAATTTAACTGTTTTACTTATTTTACATCACCGTTCTCACTATTCGTTGCATATATATCGCAATACACCGAGGTATCTAAAACATTACAATTCGTTACTCGTGTCATTACTTTATTGCAGTTTCTTTTTTTCCTTTGTTTCGTGATGCAATGTTAATCATTTGTATGCGTGAGGCTTAACGATTTTTATTTTGTTTTGTTTTGTTTTCGTTTGTCACTTTATCGTATCGCTGCCGCTAAACAGCATCCCCCAGATATTGGGGATAAAAAGCGCGAAAGGATAAAAAATAGTTATTGGTTTCAAGCTACAGTGAAATATGTTTGATGCAAATTAGTAAAACAATGGGAGTGCTCACGACAAACTGATCAATTTACTTCTGCACACTGTTACTAATAATTGTTAACGTAATAGGACTTTTCCCCCCATATTGCTCCTGGTCTTGCTTTAAGAGTACGTTTGCTCTTTGGCCTGCGCAATAGCGGGTAGCTAATAACAACCTCTTTACCACCACAGCAAGGGAATGGGAGTATAGGAATATTTGTAAACTAATAATAAATTACGCAAGTGCACAGCTTTTTACTGCAAACAAGCCGCAGACAAGCCTTGCACGAAGATTAACACATTCCAGATTTACCACATTCATTACACTAAAGCAATTTTAAAATTTTCAAAAAACTTTATAAACAAACTGTTCCTGGAGATGCACATTCCTTAAACAATACAGCCAAAAGAACTATGTAAACGGGGGTTCGGTTGGCACCGATTTAAAAGAGACTGCACTTTAGTTGGGTGAAACCATAAAATCATTCCTATACAAATCGTCGCTTTTTCCATACTGGGCGGATGTACTCAAAATATGGCGTGTAGTGTACGGTGTAAACATTCCACTATAGACTACATAGCTTCGATGGCTCGGTGCTGGTCGGTGTGATAAGCTCCAGTGGGTTTCGATTCGGTGGGAAGCTGATCGGGGCCGCTATCGGCGTCAGCCCAGTACCGCCCTCCATCAGGCTGTCGAAGTTAAACAGCCCGCTCGAGGGTGTTGAGATTCCCACCGGTCCACCCGCATCGCTCCGGGCGATCAGCGGATACTGTGCGGCTGACTTCACGTCCAAGCTGTCCGGGCGTGCTGGGCGGCCACTGCTGCTGCCCACGATTGCGACCGATTTGCTGCCCGCGATTCCAACACCGGCGAGAGGAGCGAAGGCACTGCTGGTTGGTGTCGGTGTCTCGAGACTGTCGCTGTGTACGTTCGAGAGTTTTAGTCTGTAATAGAACGAAATGGATGGAAGAGAAGAAGTACAAACATTAAAAATCTTCTTGACGCAAACTGTAACTGTGAAGATTTCCCAGCTCTTATCCCACAAAATATTCAAAATAATACAATTCAAATAATAATACAATTCAAATAATAATACAATTTCCTAATAATACAAATAATAATACAATTCCAAAAATATTCAAAATAATACAATTCCTGTAGCGGATCGAACTCTTCGGAGGCATACGCTTTACTATTTTTGCTTGATTTCCTCCTAAAATTTTCGATTTTACATTTTACTACCATCAAGCTATATTTGTTTGTTTTACCGCAGGAAAGAACCTTCACATGAACCTTCCTTCCCAGAAGAGACCTACCTCTCCTCGTTAAACATGAATAGTAGGATCAAAATATACTATATACTGCGATCTGGACACCCTAAGCCAGCATCCATGTTGATCGCATCGAGAGAGTGCAGAAGTCTTTTACCAGGCCCGCAAGGTTCTTGGGAATAGTATCTCTCTGCACTTCCTTGTAACGAGGATAGATTCCAGTTATTGAGCTTGAAGTCCCTAGAAACTCGTCAATCCATTGCCCAAGCCACCTTCATCGGTTCTCTCCTTCGGTGTTTCTTCGTGTTATTACTCGTGTCTCATCCCTTCGTGACCTTGGGGTGGTTCTTGACAATAGGCTAAATTTCAATCTACATTGTCATATTGTGCTCCCTAACGTTCATGTTGGAAGTAATGTACTGATGACCAGGGAAGTGTTTCACTATCTCAGTGTGTCACGTCTATTCTGTCTATCATTACATTCGCGGTGAAGAAGTGAACTCTTCTGTCAAACCCAAACTCAAACCTATCAATCACAGAACTTACAAAAACCACTAACTTAACTAAGGTATGATTCTCTCCAAAATATTGTTGGTCTCTTTTGACGTCGGACCTGTTGCTTTTTCTAGTACAATTCTATTTTATATGTAGGTACGTACTTTTTAGAAACTGTCCCATGCTCGGCAGCATCAGTGACCAGATGTTCCTGAAGCTGGCTGGGATGTTGGTTCTGCTGCTGATGGGCATACTCCTCCTCGGGTTCGGTCTTGATCTTTGGCAGCACGAATGTGGCAATCGTCTCTAGCTCCGCCGGCTTCAGGTCGATGGGGCTGCCACGGCGAGCCTGCAGCCGACAGTGCTCCCGATGGGAATCGAGCAGGAACTCTAGATCGTCCTTCTCCTGCTGCAGCTGTTGAATTTCCTGTGTCAACGATTGGCGCTTCTTCTCCAGCAGGTCCGTTTCGTCCACCAGCTCGTTCGTGTGATCCTCGCGCCGCCGTCTGCATCGGGCCGCCGCCTGCTTATTCCGTTCCCGCCTAATGCGACGCTTCTCCTCCTCCTCCGGCGTGAGATTGGACGGTTTGTGGGGCCGTCGGCCACCCACATTCCGCCGGCCACCGGTACGCGTGCCGGTGCCGGCATTCGTCCCAGCGGACGAACCAATCGTAAACGCACCGCCATCGCCACTGCCCGATTCCATTAGGCCGGACTCATTCTTCCCATTATCATCGGCACTGGCGTTGGCAAACGCGGACCGGCGGCTACGCGTACCGGACGAAGGTTGTTCCAGCGATGCCGACGATTTTGAGTCGAGATCGTCACCGGTGTAACCGTGTGACGCGTGCCAGGAACCGTTCGAGTTGGAACTGAGCGATTCTTGGCTTACGCCGCCATCTTGACTGTGGTCCTCCATCGGATAGGACGGTGGTACGAACCCTGCCTGGTATGGTATATTGATTTGCGCGTCGCTCGTCGCTTCCATGAACGTTTGCTCGATGTTTTTTAGCGTGGTTGGTGTCAGTGTTGGAGTGGTGCGGGTCGGCACCCCGCTGTGCACCCCAATACTGTCAAATGATGCGAACTGAAATCGAAAAAAAAACAGGATAAAATTAAACATAAGTAAAATATAGAAATGTTTAACATTAAATTTAAATCGCTCAAAAAAACAACATTTTCAAAACAAGTTTATTTCGCATCTTCAAGTTAGCACATTAAAACCTTTTTTTTTACAGAGGCTAACCTGTTCCAGCAGCAGTTCCCTGGCGACAAAATTTGCAAATTCGCTGACATCCATTTTTGTGCTCGTGCGCGATCACACACAAATGAAACCGTTTCGTAATGTTTGGTTGTGTTGTTTTTCGTTTTATGAACTACTTTTAATGTCGTATTTCGTAGCGTTTTTTTTTTTTTTCCACTGTTCGTGTATGATCGTTTTGTGTGTTTTTTGTTTGTTTTTTTTTTCTTTACTATCTTCCCTTACGGTTTCGAGAACTAGTAATCGGATTTTTTCGTTTTTTTTGTTTGTCAAAAATTGCATTCGTCGTTATCTTTCACTTTTGCGCAGTTTGATTGCACCATGTTACTAAATTATGTTCGTTTTCTCTTCCTAGAAATTAAAAGGTGAGTCATGGTTAAACGTGTTAGCACTTTTGTTTTAGTATTCATAAATGCTTTCCGTAAATCCCCCTTTTTCGGCCGTGGTGTTAGTAAATCACACACGATCACGAAATGCATGTTTTTTTTTTTTGTTTACTACAAAATCTGTCCATCACTTTCGTACTTCACACCTCAACCTGTTTCGGTGCGGTTACAATTCTAAACCACCTCCTTCAAGGGATGTTACAGACGTGTGAGCAAGCGAACTGAACGCGCAAATGGAGGGGAGATTTTAAAACCTCTTTTTTTGCAGTGTGCGTAATCGAATATAATTAAAGATGCTCAACCCCCCAAATGTATGTTGACGTCGGTGTGTTGGTGTGTGAGGTTTCCTATTTGCTCGGGTGTTTTGATAGACTCACTTCCGGTACCGAAACAACCACCAACCCACCCAGGGGCATCGGTTTATGGAACAATGTCTATTAAAAAGGGGAAGAGGTTTGCACGGTCCGTGGAGGGCGTAGAATATGCGGAGAGATAAGTGAGAATTTATTTTTAAAGGTGATTTAATCACTCAACCAGCGCGCGCAGCTCTTTTTCCCAACGAGCAGGCACAACCGTTGATGAAGGTGCTCGATTAGACTCGGTCTCTTCGCGGCAAAGTGATGCGATTCGTTTGCAATTATAACATCACCAATACTGCGATATTAACCATCCAATCCTGTACCGCAAACAGAGTTTGCAAACAAAAACGAAGTGTTTTCGAATCACAAATCCGACACATTTCTCAATTCTGGTTTGTTGTGGATTGATCTAATTAAACTTGAACGTTTGTATACTACCACAAAAATGAATGTCGTTGTGTGTGTTTGTTTTTCAGTGTTTGTTTTGCTGCGTACAAATTGTCATAAATAAATAATTGAAGCCAAACTTAGTTACACCCCGAACGGACTGGTTTGTTTGTATGAAACGTTTGCACACTAATTTTGTTGCTACAGTGGTACTAAAGCAACCATTAAGCGGGTAACGAGCACAGCTATCGAAGGGTTAAGTTTATGCCTACGCTCTCCTAACGACACCGCTGGCACAGAAAGATAAGAAAACGCCCTTCATTTCGAACAATGGTTAGTTTAAAAAGAAATACATTTTTCCCAGTCCATAACGCTAACCTTGGTTCGTTACAGGGTAAGAAACGAGGAAATTACTTAGCAAACATCTGTATTTGAATTACAGTCGTTTTTCGACTACTAATATTCGAATTTTCGAAGTCGAAAGATCGTTTGACATGTTGTTTATACTTCATATTAACGGATCGAATAATTATTTACTAATGTTTTCACGTGGTTTTAGAAAATTCCATACAGAACAAAACTTAATTTGAAGTAATTGTTATTATAATAAAATGTAACAGTTTTTTTATGATACTTGAAGTGTCAATTAAAGGCAAATGAAAACCACATATAAAAAACGATCCACAAAATATCAAATTATCATATCTGCGTAATTTTTTAAAGATTACTTCACGATTCCTACAGAGTCTTATTAAATATTCGATAAAATCAACCACGAGAGAAAATGTGTGTAAAAACACACACAAATAAACGTTGCGCCAATTTTTGTTGTTGTTGCTTGCTGTGTAACAATTTCTCGCGCTTCATTTCCCTTTTTCGCACTTACATACACACTAATAAGTACAGGTATAAATAAATGCGCACACACGTTCACTATATCGTCAACCGTTGACTTCACCCAATAGGAATGCACCAAGTACAATGCGAACCATCATCTTGACGGATATATTTCATCGCACTGTTTACATACATTCCCAAACGTTTCGATATCCGTTCCGATAAGATCGTAATCCGGTTGGGCAGAGCAAACAGCCCGTTGAAAGTAGTTGGGTTGTTTGTTGTTGTGTGGGTGTACGAAATTGATCTATTGATGGCTTCATTGAATGTGTGAGTTCGCTTTGAAAAAAAAAACTAGGTGTGAAGATACAAATTCCATTACAATGAACAATCCTGAACATCTCCCGCACAGCACAATGCACAAAACAGGCCACAGCTAAAGGCCGTCTCTAGTACAGGGTATGTCAATGACCAACGCACACACGTTTTCCTTGCGGCAGTACAACACATAGGAACAATCTGCACGCAAATGCACTAATAGTGGTAACGATCATGGTTTAAGACGGTTGTTTTCTGTCCCGCAGATAAGCAACAACAGGTACAAACGAACAGGATGAACCAAAACACAGGCGGACGGGAAATAGGAAAATAATTCGCGAAAAACTGTTTCCGTTTACGGAAAATTCGAATGAATAACTTAAGCGAGGAGAGCACGGGCGATGCGTCGTATTTCGTGTTCGTAACTGACGCACACGGGAGTTCGCCGGCATATCCGAATGTATCATGGACGAAAGGGCGATCAGGACCAACCCTGCGCAGCCGCACAGAAGCACTCGCCATCTAGCGCTCTCTTAGCTCTCTTATCTACGTTCGTCTCAACGATTCGTCAAGCATTCGCAGAAATACTATACTACTTTTCCTAGAAACCGAGGAAACCCTCACATCGATCGCTGACAGATCGTCGATGTTCTCACATAAAAGGTTCGCAGCAAATCGATTCATTCGATTCAATTTTGATCATACCTGGTCTACACATATTTGTTCCACAAACCAACATCTTCCAATACGTCCTATATTCTAAAATGATCTAAAGAAATTCAATAAATGTACCAGGAATTATTGGAGGACGATTCGCTCTGAACTCCCGTGCACATCGAACGGATAACTATTTGGAACATCATGTAACAAAGCACTATTTTGCTGGAATTTACAAAAATTCGATCAATGTAAATAATGATTTCCTAAATCAATTTTAATAGATTATAATTTAAGTCCATAACATAGTAGACAAGCCACGAGATAGAATCTGAGTAAGCTTGTTGTACTCTTCTAGCAGAGAATTAACAAAAGTCCTCAATACGATCCGGAAGGGATTTGGTTCTCCAGTACGACCGTGTGAAGATCAGCGCCGCTATTGCCTGCTCTGCATAAAGTTATTAAATACATCATTTAGTTTGGTATAATTTGATCTGCGCCATTGATCCTTCACTAGCAGTCCCTAGGAAAGTAAATGTCGTAGTGTTTGCGATGTGACATGGGGCACCAACCTTCATACAGTCTAAGTATTCTAATGTTCTAAATATAATCTGTTTATCTATTCCAATATTACGCAAAGTGTGTAATTAAGTAACCGAGGATATTTCTTGACACACACGCGATCATAGTGATCTTGAGATGTGATCAAGGCGTAAAATGTAATCTTAGAATTAATAATCCTTTGCATGTGCGGCTTCCTGTTATATCATCCTTCTCTGAATATCATATAGTTGAGGTTTGCAATATGAGCATTAGCATTCCACATAATCGCGTTTCACAAAATGACAAATGGGTTCACTTAGGTCCACGGCAAACAACAGTTTGTTCCGTATCTGTGTGCTTCCTTACCCGCACCTTATCCTAAGTGACGCTTTATCACCCGTCGACCGAGCGTTCCCAACCAACCATTGTCATCTCCAGCTTTGAAGCGTACTAACTACCATTTTATCAATAAAGGAACAAGATGTAAGAAGAACAAAAACACACAGTTGAAGCGTATTTTCACGTTTGTTGAAGGAGGATAGACACAAGTTGTTGTGTGTATGAACCATACTGCTGCACTTGATTTGCGCATTTGAGCGTTCGTATGTGCTTCAATGTAGGACAGACAAAAGAACGAGAAAAAATGAAGAAAAAAAAGTATAAAGAAAGTACTCAATGTCGAAGGGTGAAGAATAACGATCAACAATGACATCTTTATGTTAGGCATTCCAATAACGTCAAGCACGAATGAGGTTTGATTTCATTACCACGGCATGAAACACAGTGGAATCTCCCAAATCTCGTACTGACACCGCTTTGTGGAGTTACCGGTCATCTTTTTGGAACGTTTCTGTCAAAAACTGATTTTTTTGTTCGAGAGTATTCTTGAGCGTCGGAATTCGATAACGAAACAGTTGCATACGAACAGATTAGAGTATAATCCGATAGTTTATGTATATTACAACAATGTGTAACAAGAACAAGGAGAGGGGCTACCTATAAAGAAGTGTTCGGTCACATTCCGAGCAGTATCCACTAGATGCTACTGTACTGGTGGTAGTGATACACTGCATTCAACTACTTCAGTGGCCGGCAAATGATTTACCTGTTCTAGATTTTATCCAGCTAGAGCACACAAGCACAAAATCTCGTCACCATAACGCCGGAAACATTGAACTGTACCAGTTTTCGACAGCTTAGTGCAGCACTTGCACAAAAAATGTAAATGCAGCACTTGCATGTAAATGTAATGTTTTTTCGATTGATAAACTTGTATAGTATTTTTCTGTATATTCATTTTGATGCTCTAAACGCGTTTCATAAAGAATTTTCTGAAAAAGCAAACAATATTGTTGTGTCTATTTTCTCATTTTTAATCGCCTATTTTGGTAATCGTGCCGGCTGTTTGCAATGTTTCTGTGATGACATTTGTAAATAATGCAGTCATTGCATACAAAATCCAAACATCAAAACCCAACTACCGGATTATTATCAAATTGTTGGGTAAAATTTTCCACACGTTGGCTGGCTCGTCTCCGAAAACTGCCGAACAATCGACTGAGAGAAAATCTGATGAAAAAGTAAAATCTCTACAGAAATATTACAATATTTTTGAAAACATCGTTGCAAATCTTGCGAAACTTGGTATTTTAAAAGGAAATATAAATTTTTAGGTCTTAAAACAGTGTAAGACTTCATAAATTAACGCATTTTTGCATTATTTGGGTTTTATGGTACAACTGCCGAAAACTGGTACAGTTACTCTATTGCTTGTACATCAATTCCACGTTTAACAGGATATGTTAAAGCAGAACGGACAGTGCTTGAAATATTTGTAAGTAATATGTTTTAACACATCAACTTATGCATGTGTCTAAAATTCTTCAGGAGTTTCAAACCCATGCTTTAACATTGATTTTACCATCTACCAACCCTACGGCAACATTTGCCGACCCCTGAAATACACCGCTTCAGCACACTCTTTGCTCCTCTTCTCGGCATTCAGCAACCCTGCATGACCTTGATGTTGCGCAAATACGTGACAAATATGCGCACTAACATTGTTGTGTCGGTCTCTTCTCCGTTGGTTTCACACCAAATTTATACTCCGATATCAGTATCATGAGAAGATGGAATAACCCACAAAGAAACCAACCAAACACCCGTTGGCAATGGAAAGCACTTAATGGAGAGCTACTGCACTTTATCGCGAACTTCATTGTTGTTTGATGACACTAATAACAATAATCTCTCTTGGAAACATGGCGCTATGCACGTGCACTTAATGCCAATATAATATAATAATACTAATAATAATATTCATTGGAACTTTATTGCATTTGTTTATGATGCATTGACGTGAAATATTTAACATACTACACATAAATACGTTAAGCGACATTGAACTTGGGCTGGTACAATAATTGCCTTCAAAATGATAAATACGCTTCACGTACGCTTTGATAAGTACAGTCTGATAAGTACGAACGTGTAAAACAATCGGACAAATAACGAGAAGTCGATGAAAACCAGAAGATATTATCCTGAACGAATTCTTTTAAATAACTGAAAACTGTTGTGCTAATGCACAGTCTCCCTGGAGCAAAATTTCAATATGAAGTATAATCTATTTTTTAATGAACATATCGATGAATCTTTTAATTTGTCTAGAACATATTCAAAATAGAGTTACTAAGTCCACCAAGATCTCATTATCGGCATTTTGGGAACTTGTGAGGAATTTGGTTTAGCATCTGGTATTCTTTATCAATAATCATACCTTGAATAACTTCTAATAATAGTTTTCAAGGGCAATTTAACACTAACATTCATGACGGTACTTCTGGATAGACAAAATATAAGCCATAAGTGTATGTTTTATAACTAATTGACAGTTACTACGATAGAAACATACATTACCGTAAACTTCCACCACCTTAATTGAATTCTGAACGGTCACTAATAAGAATATTACCACAAATAGCAAATGAAATAAACATGGTTTCAATTCGATTTCCAGGCCTTCGTATTTCTAATATACAACTTTGAAGTCGAAACCACAATAACACTGTCAACGAATAATGAGCAAATTAATGCTTGTCTCCCTGTATTCATGACCGAATGATTAGAAGCACCGGAAAACCCCGTAGAAACGTGTTGAGCGTGGTCACCGCATCCACGTAACCAATTTTGTGCTGACCGAAGGCCACGTCTCTTTCAGGTTTGACCTGATGGTACGTTGTATATTTGTATATAATGTATATATTATATATGCGTGTGTGTGTGTGTGCGTATCTTGTTGAATACAGCGAACGACGAACCAGAAACAACACAAAGCCGGCACCTGTAGTACGTTCGTAATTGTCACGTGTGTAGTACACCTGTTACTATACATTCTTTCTAGATTAGCTTTTTATCATAGTAACTTTTAATTTGAAAAGATTTTTGTTGTTGTGCAATGTAAAGTTGGAGTTCCTCCGGATTGAGGGCATTGACCCGTAAAATTCTCAAAAAAAAATTCTATTTTATTTAGACGAAATAATAAACATTCCTGGTTGGTTTTAAATACTCACTTAAGTCGCTTTGTAAAAATTTGTAGGAAGCCTCAAAATGGTCGTTTAAAAGCTTTTATTTTGGCCATTTTTCTCAGTTTTCAATAAAAGATCTTAGATGAGATTTCTAGATTTGTTAATCGTTAATCGTTAATCGTTAATTTATAAAAAAAAATAACACAAACAATCATTTAAATCGTGTCTGGTTTTCAATTTGTTTCTTTTTCAATGCTCTTTTTTTGTCATTCAATTCCCCGATCGAATCACACAAACGGCTGGAAGTTAAGCAATAAAAGACTGGCGAGCGACTATCAGCTATTGATAAGACGTGATAACATTAAAATTCGACCAAGCGCAAGGCACACACATACACAGCCATGCTTCAATCGACGCTTTTATCACCACTTACTATCACATCACACTCGAAATGGCGACTGTGTGTGGATGATTAAGCGGCTGACGAAGCATGACGAACTTCTTTCTTTTTTGTGTATGGATATTGATAAGAAAATCAAGTAAACAAATAATTAAAAATGGCGAAAAGCTGGCAAAGGGCGATATGACAAATGTTTCTAGAGAACGGATATTTTTTTCCACCCCATTGCTGTCCCCCAACACACCCCAATTGGGACGGACCGGGTGTGACGCTTTTTCCAGAAGTGACCTTCCTAGTTGATATCTCGATTCCAAACAGCTCCACGGTTTTACAACAAAAAATCCCAACACAACGCAGCATGCATGTATATGATTGTGGCTGTCAAATGCGTATACTTACGAGTTTACTTATCGGTGTCAACGGCGTGAGCGGTGGATTGGCGTTGTACGCGTTGAAGTAAACATCATTTAGCAGCACATTATCATCCCTCGTCATTTGGTCGGCTGACAGTGTTTGAGAGGGCCGCGACCAGCAAAAGGACTCGGGCGCGCGATGCGTCGGGGTTGCGTTATTGGGAAACCCACCAAAGGCTCGGTAAAAAAAACCGTTCACACGTCCCCACTCACAATTGCACGAACTGGAAAAGTGGCTAAGACAAAAGCCGGATCTTGCCAATTACTTCACTGCTTGCACCGTTGCGGCTATCACAGAATTAACGCACTAGTTTCTGGCAAAAACTTGAATCTGATTCTGCGATCAATTGATCAACGCACGATACACATGGAATTCGTGAATTGCGTCTCTTGAAGTCACTTCAAAACACTCTAGTTACGGAGCAGGAGCAGCAGAACGTGTGTGCTGATGCAAGAACTGACGAAAACCTTATGGCGCCGCTTGTAACGTTGAAAATATCGCACTTAATGTTCGCGTACCACTACAATGTCGAGGCCCCGATAAGAAACATCCTGTTTGTTTAACTTTAGCTTTATAACTGCACGAAAACACAATACATCCACGTGCACAGGCTGACGCAAAACACGCAGACACACACAAACACACACGTGCTAAGTTATCGAAAAATTGGTCACAAAGTCGAACTTCCGCAAATTGATTGGTGTGTTGTTTATCGATGGTTTGATAGCGCGAATGGAATGGCTTGTTAACGACAGCTAACCAGAGGGCAGTAAAGCCGTACGTACGCTTTGTACCCGTGCGTCACTCGGTTGTTTACGAACTAAACCGTGACGGCATGTTGACCGGCCATTTATATGAAGCACTCACGCACCGCAGTCTCGCCAATGAGTGCGCCTACCATCAATGTGTCTGTGCCTGTGGTTGGGCGTGCGAATGCGCGAAAGTGTGTGCGTCTTTATACTGAGTGACTGCAGCCAAGAAAGCGCGATTATATGGGCTGTCCCCGCAGAGGCGTCATACCGAGCATATGTAGCGCTGCCCCAAATGCGTTTATTGGCGGGAGAAATCGCCTGATTGAGTGCCACTCTCGCCACCGAAAGATTTCCGAGAAACCATACCGTGTCGTAAACTTGGAGCACCGTCGGAAATGGCCACACGCATCCAAACAGTCCGAGAAATTCCGAGGGAAATATCATCTCCCCATACGATCCGATTCTGTAGACAAATCAATTTGTCAGTGCACCCAGCGAATTCTGGCACTGCACGTGATAACCACAGTCACTCGATCGAACGATATGGGACATTCTTTTGTCTGCGAGTGGCTTTGAGTGCCCATTCGACGTGACCGCAAACGTGTTGGGAATTCCCCAACGAACGATTCTCGGTATGGCGCTACGCTTCAATCTAAAAACAACCCAGCCGTGCAGCTTTGGTCCACGCTTCCAAACAGCTTCAACAAACATCTGTGTCGCCAACCGGCTTTCCAATGGGCAGTTAATATTCGCATTCAACCTGCAAAATTGACTTCATGCACCCGCTGCTGAGGACTACCGTTCGGGCCTCAATCTACCAGCACAAACGCACCATTGAATCAGTGCAACCAGCAAGATGTCACGTGCCTTTGAGATAAAAAACGTCCTATTCCAGCAGAAGCGCGCATCGAAGGTCAGAACAGACACACAAACGAATTGGCGCTGCATTTGAAATAACACGAAAGAACTGCATCTCACAGTAATTGACGCCATTGCTCAACTATGGAACAATGTTCGAATGATTGATGCTTTAACTAACTCAGATGAAACTGATGTTCCATCATCAGGATACCAGTATACCAGGCCCAATGTCGAGGTATAATGGTAACGGATCTAATCGCTTACGAGACAAAACCGGTATCAAGTCTCGTTTAGCACCGTTCCACCGTACTCAAGACTGACCATCCAACTACGGGTTGATAAAAGTTCATAAAACCCAGAAGTACCTAGAAGACCATCCCAAGGCTATTATAGTACCAATAATTCTACATCAGTATCACTCTTATTAAAAGTATCACTAATGCTGGCAAGCGAGTAATTTTTAACAGAATTTTGGATAGTAACTCGTTCAAGTTTTTTACCGAAATAGCGTATGTTCTTAATATCCTGCATGTACTTAGTGACAAATACGTTAAAGTAAACAATGACATAGACATAGTCTTGCAAATATTATATTTAATAAAATGTGCATTATTTGGATTTGAGTGTTGCGATATGGAACCGAGTAAACTGGCTTGCATGAATTCCAGCAACTGGTATGGGAGAGATAAAATCGTGCAACTTTGTTCAAGAATAGCAGACATTTCACTAAAGAAGAAAAACACGATAAGCGCATTAGCGATAAGGATTGCGCGCTGGTCGAGTCGGTTACACACACTCTAGGGTTGGGTTCGGTTTTATTAAAAAGAAGCGAAGTACCGAGGAGGATATGAAATTGGGCGTCACTTCCTCTCGGTAAGTGATAAGAATGCTGACCTCTTGGGAACCGTCACAAACAACTCCACGCGAGACTTCGCCGTTAATTCCAGACGCGTCGTGTGCTGTATACTCCCATACTAATAAACTAGCCGGGCATTGAGTGTATTAGCAAAGTTATCGATTTGTGTTATTTGTTTTCGCAACCCTGCAGTACTTCGAACGGAAGTTGGGACATCTAGGTATTATCGTTCATTTTCCTTTCTAACATCACGAGTTGTTCGAACGTACGCAATCGGTTACATGAACGTGTAATGTAGCTTATATTTTAGTTACTGATCGAAAGTCAAGAGAGATCCTATTCCAAAATGACTGTGAACTTAAGCTCAACATTATTACACTACTGCCCAACGGACTCCGTTCCGTGCAAAATGTATGTATCGCCCATATGATTCCAGACTGATAGATTCTACGTGATCGATGAAGCACAAATTGTTTTTCTACTTTGGGTCTGTAAAACACTTCAAAAGACTCTAAGAAAACGTTGAAAATATCGGGAACTGTAGTTTTGTGTGAGACTATTGACCTTGAAATATCGCGTTGAAGCTAACGTAGATGTTAAGGTATTTATTATCAAAAAATGAGGGAATTCTAGAAACTTTTCAAAATAAATTCTGTATACCGATAGTGACCCCGACATTCATGCCGCTTGGATCTTAATTGAATTTTCAATCGACTTAGCCCACTCGGTTGCGGATTTAGAGGTTTTGGAGCTTTGAAGGGCCTCGTAAAGCATTGAAGCTCAGCAAGTCAACATGCAAAGCAGGATATCAGGGGCTCCCTCTCAGACGATGGACCAAATACTCCATCAAAGTAATTCTGCACTTCGAAGATCGAAGACCCGAAGATCGTCGAAGTCAACCGGTTTCTTTCTTCAGATTCAAGTAGGTCAGGCACGGCATCCACCACTGATTCCACTGTCCATGACAGATACAGAAAATTCGGAAGTTCTTAGTGATAAAGGGCGACTAATTATGGGAAATTGAAGTTTTCGATAGTTACACTTTCCATTGCTGTATGTAGTTGGGAACATCAACATAACAACTTTCGATCATTGACTACTTTCCTGAACAAATTTACACATCAATATTCTCCAAGAAGGCATTGTTTTCATATTTAGATTGCCCATGGCATACGTTTATAGAAAATCTTGTAATTTCCTGTTTTTCCAATTTTCCGGAATTTCCTTGAAAATGTTCCAACTTTGAATAAAACTTTTGTTGGGCAAAAAGATACAAATCATTCGAAGACGTCATCAAAATTGGTCTAGCCGTTATCGCGTTTTAGGCCAGACAAACAAACAAACATTCATTTATACTTTTATAGATATCGAACGAGAATGTTGGAAAAAAACTCCCAAACTATTCATTGCCGTCTTATCACCTCCACTACATTTTCCACTCTGACATCTTCAAATAATTCCAAAACTGCTCATCTACTTATCTAGATCTTTCTGGAAGATGCTAAGACTTTCTTATTCTTATTTCATTATGGGCGAGTATATCTGGCTGGATATAAGGGTGGATTTTTCAATTGTTGCTTCCAAGTAGAATTGACCTATAGTAGAACTTAAATTCTTACCGAGTACACCCGGGATAAGGTGCCCTTCCACGGTTCGGAGAAGGAAATGTCTCCCAACCAATGTGAATTGCATATTACATTAAGTTTAGATTTAAGATCATAGTTATAAGCAATACGGCCTGGCCGTAATTTATGAATAAAAAAAAGAACTTAAATACTCAACTCGGTGGGCGAGGAAATAGTTGCGGGCAAATTAATGACACAAACGCCAGAAAAGGCAGGCCAATCATACGAGGTTGTATACTAATATTACTAAATTATTATATTCATTAACGTAGTATAAGCACTTGATGAAATACGTACACATGAATCTTAAGGAGGGTTCCATTCAATGTAAAATGTGTTCAATGCTTGAAATATAATAAGCTAAGACTGTTTTTCTACTCTGTTGTTAATAAAAATGCTCAATAATTGCACGATAACACACAGCATTTTTTCACGTATTGTTTGCCAAGATTTAAAATATTCAAAAAATTAATCTTTCATTTTGGAAGAAATACAAAATGTCTACAGCAGGTAATAATAATGAATAAAAATGGTTAATTGATGCACGTTATTTGCAAAAGATTTCATTGTTATAATTGCTTTCTTGCTTAAAATAGTCTATAATCCAATAACGGATTTGCATTTTTTAATTATGTTAATTATGTTATTTAATTCATAAATAGTTTAACATACATTCATTTTGTTTTGAAGAAACTTACAAGGATGAATATTCCACAAAAATAATATAAAAAATATGTTTCAAAAGATTCCACAAAAACTGATCGCTTATATTTTTTTAAAGGGAGTGCAAACGCATCCCGCCGTTTGTACGAAGACATTCGGCAGTAACTCGCAGTAAAAAAGAGCAGCGAAAGGAAGACCGAGTAACTCAGCACACACGTTGATGACGAATCGGAATTTTGGAAAACCCAAATTCGAGTCTCGTCGCTTCCGGAACTATCTGCGGATCCTTTCCTGCACATTTATGTGTTTTTTTTTGCGATCGAATCAAGCATGGGACGAGGATGAAATGTTCGATCATAATACTGTTACAGAAATTAATTCAATTTTTTGTTCAATATAAGATATTATTTTAGTTCTTTTTATATTTAATTAAAAATATTGTTATTTTTGTAAATGAATGAATTCAGCGTAAATATATTTTTTTATGTCCGTGATAAATAAAAAATCATACCACAATACCAAAACAACAAATTGTTCATTAAATCATTGAAAATATGTTTAAATTAATTATACTTACAACGTTATTCTGTATGCCCACCACATGCTTTCTACATATCCATATAATCTGTTAACCCAACGCAGGGGAAGCACTCTACTTCAATAAAACCCTACACCGCGTAATAACACGAGAAGAGCAGTACTTGTTGAGCGCGAGCTACAAATCAACGCCAAAATAGCCCGCGTTTCACACAGTCATCGATTTTCTGCGAATTCAGCGCTGTGTGCAATAAACAAGAAGACCCCAACATTCCTCCCGCTTTCGTGGTTTGTTTAGCATTACGCGCTAGTGTTTTCGTGTTTTTTTCCTGTTTCATCCACAAACACACACACTCAATTACTATACAATCAATCCTATTCGTTCGCTATATCTACGTGGAAGCACGCGAAGCATAACGAACAGTCGCTCTCTGAGTTACATGCAGTAGCCGGAGGAATGGTTTGCAACAAACAATGGAAAATCCAACAAATGGACGTACCCGCGCTGACGTCACTTGTTAATATGAGAGCAAAATACACCCAACCACAAACAACCGACGAAAAAATGATGACGCATCGCTCCGTGGCGGTAGTGGGGTTTGAGTGGCATTACATAGGACCCATTCACAAATATTGCGTTTTCAGAGCCTTCGACGAACAGCGCCAATGAGCACCACCGTATCAGGAGAGCTCCAAGAGAAAACCAATTTCTCGGAACGGAACGGCCCCAAGCTGTAGCCAATGGCAGACGAGTATGACGACATCAGAGAATCAGTGTCGGTAGCGGAAAGCGACATACCAACGCATTGCCCCCCAGAAGATAGCCAGCGTCAACGTGTTTGAACGTAATGATGCAAAAACGTTCATGTATGCACAAGACTTCGTCTAACCGAGCTCTAATTAAACCCGTTTATGAACGGTTGAAACATTTGAAAAGTATCTAAGAAATTCAACTTAAATCAACACACACATTGACATGGAGCATCCAGATCTGCAGCGTAACACGTGCTTAGATAGAACTCGCGCAGAAAAAGAATGCATTTTTGGCAACCTGTTCTTTGGGCTGTTAGAACTCACAACCGATATTGCCTTAGCGCAGTGCTCAGCAAACTTCTTGCTAATTACACGTGGAATGCAGTTTCAAATGTAGAATTTAATGTCCTCCCAGATATGTATTTACAACATATGTAAACGAATATTGATGTGGTTACTCAAATGAGAAAAGAGATGTTGAAATACACAGCAGACTGTAGAGTACCGGTGTTCCAAATTCTACGATTGTAGAAATTGTTTCATATACGTTTCAGTGTTTTTAGTATATTGAAATAACTGAGACAAGCAATCCCAACTGATTTAGGATAATTTGAAGATCTGAAGTAACATTTTAACTATATGAACAATTGCTTCCATGATTTTATGATTGAAAATAATCATTTTCGGCAAGCCACGTTCAAAGTTGCAAAGCACATCCATTTGGTGCTTTGCTCAATTTATATATGCAATGGTTTAGTTTGCCAGACCGCAAAAGGAATTTCTTATGATTATTATATTATGGTTATGTGTTTTGATTTTTGAACGCCTTTCATATTTGAACGCAAGCGGCACACACATACTGCATGGGTGGTTAGGTTCCTGATTTTGAAAAAATACCCAATTGAGCTGAAAACAAAAAAACAGAAGCAGTATGGCAAAATTCGACGAAAATTACCAGAAACTGACTGTTAATTTGCAGATTTGTCGCTATCCTCATCATTGTACGGTTACACTTTCAATTTGCTAGCATTCTTACTTATTGAACAGCATTACGAAATTAATGAATTATTTGTTTTATGGTATATTTTAACATAAGCATGCTTAATACAATAACTATCATTTAATCTCAATTAAAGGAAGGACTTAATACATTTTGATCAATGATAATTTAAAAGCGCAAATTGAAATTCTATTTCATGAAATTGTCAATTGTGTATCACTTTTCAGACTCACGTTGATCAAACATGATCATTTCCATTTTTCAAAATGCTTTTTACATGCACACAGATTTAAATTATTCGAATAAATAAAAAAAAGGTCCTTCATATCAGTCAGACGGATGGTAAAACAAAACGGGAATAAGATGCTGTAACAAACCAAATTGCTTTTTTTCTCTCCAAGTCATTAATGATTTCACAAAAATATTGCTACAGTTGGTGAGTACTTTTGGCTATAATCTATCAAAAATAAGTTTACAGCATTTTTTAAAGTTATAATATGGCCACAACTGTGCTAAAATATATGCTCCTCTACAAATAGCCGAGGTACAACAGAAGGGTTGGCAAGCTTAGGTACCACCAGAATGTCCACCGCTCCATTTCTTCCAACGTAGGACGCAACTTGATTCGGCCAAAGACACCACGACTTTATATTCGAGGTACATTTCAATGAAGACGACTACTTCTGGGATATAATCCGTACTTTAAATCTCGTCGGTCACTGCCAGCCTCATTGAAAAGAAGCCGGGACGCGTCCCCTTTTCACTAATCTTGATCTACAACAATAACCTCTTCATGAACCTCGCTGCTAATTTTAATTTATCGAATAGGAAACATAGCATTGGTCCAAGAACACTTCCTTGCGGAACTTCAAGGATGTTTTCAATAGGCTCTGATATAGAGGTACCAAATAACGTTCTCTGTGTTTTATCATACTGTTAAGAACTTTCCAAAGCTCTTTACTATTCTCGTTATGCTTGGATATCTCATTGCAAAAATAGTTTCTACGAGTTGTTTTGAGATTCCTGCTGTATAAATTCCCGAGTTTTGTATATTCATTACAATCGTAAACTGAGTTTGTTGTAAAACTCAAACTGTTATGAATTATTATGAATGTAGAAATGTACTCACCGGTCGTGGAATAAGGATATTCGATGCTGCAGTTGGTGCGTTGATGGAAAGATCGAGAGTTGTAGGTTGCTTGTTGAGGTTACCGCCAGTGGCCGGAATTTCTGGTGGCATTTGTTGTTGCCCACCACTAGCGTTACTTGCAATGCTGTTCTGGGTGTTGTCGCTGTTGCTGTTATTGCTTTCATCGCTATCGAACTGCGAATGATCTTCGTATGCACCTGATGCGGTATTGCTGTGATTCTTCATCGTGCGTTTTTACCTCTTTTGGATGTTTTGACGTATGTTCACCTTACGGTCTGTGCAGGTGTGTAGAAGTATTGGTGCAGCCACTAAAATGCTACGCACACAAAGGCAAGCCGACCTGTGCGGCAACACGAGTTTTTATGAACTTACACACGGGTTACAGAACGGATCTAGAAAAATTGAAAGCCTCAACGTTTGCAAAACTAACTCGTTTCTTTGATTTGAAATTAGTTCCTTGTAATTGTTTTTTTCTTGCAATTGATCTCACCGCTGATGGTAACTCATTTTAACATACAAATGTGAATTGACGTTGTATTTCCTGCTCAATTCCTCTTATTTATTTATGTGATTTAACACAGCACTCAGCTTAACACATACGCACACAACGAGACAAAAACCATACCCGAGGCGCACAAGCAATTTATTGGAGATTCGGAAATGAAAGTAAGGGAAACTTTAACCAATCTTCCAAACAAACAAAATGACACCAGCAACCAACGACAGAACTGACATATACGAAAAATTCACACAAGAAACTGCACGGAATCGTACGACATGGGGGTTGAGCACGACCAAAGCTTTTTTTCATATGTAAGCTTGCTTGGAACAAACATCTGACGAAAATGATTCATCGTAATATCCGTCCAAGTAACCACTAATACCTGCTCAGAGTACAGTGAGGTAGCATTTTTCCACGCATGAAACACACACACACAGTTTTAAGACTCAGTGCAAAACAACGTTGGGACCGGTTTCTGAACAAACAAGAAAGAACAAGATAGACGAACCGCCACACCGTTATGACGTAAGTAAAAAAAAGAAACGAGACAATATATTTTCTGGTCATCGTTTGGAAGAGAGAGAGAGAGAGAGAGAGAGAGAGAGAGAGAGAGAGTATCTGTGATGCAAACGAGGGAACAATTAAGGCTCTACCTAACTGAGGGATTGAAGGTGGAATGTTTTAACAATAAATAACAAAATATATCAACTATCGGGTTAATCCTGGCAATCAGTTTTTGATAAAAATGCTTCATTCGATTCTTAAGAATTTAACCATTTCAATCCCTCATGTTCAATGTGAGCGAGATGGCATATCATCATGTTTACAAATAAGGTGTGATCTTAACAAGAACTTAAACAAAAATTGTTTGTCTATCAAGTTAGGTAAAATTCAGTCAAATTATGCAGGACATTTGAAATCATAATACCGCACAAAATTGCATTACAACATTTCATTTCAAACTAAAATTCATATGAAAACATATACAAAAAGTAAACAAACTGTCATTTTGATAGAAAATTATGAATGGAGCGGTTTTTGTTGAACTGCATGTCGTATTACTGTACACTGCTAATGACCCCATAATTAAACTTAAAACCTTACTGCAATTTTATGTATGGCTTTTTCATGAAAATTTCATAAATGAAGTTTATTCACATCGAACATGCTACCGCTAAAATTACCGCCACCATGCCGGAGAATTCCAACGGCCAGCTGCCTCTACTGTACACATTTTGAAAATGGCAAGCTGAGAAATGAAGTGTACAAAATAAATGTAATGTACTGTCAAATTAGAAAATCAGCGAATTCGTTGAACCGCCCATCTTTCATTTAAAATCTTGGGAATAAACCAAGGTGTTTGTTTACAAAATCATATGGTTTTGTGTAATACACATAAACAAACCGGCACTCGATATTCGTTGCTAAGTTCGTCAAACAGATTTTCAAGCTAATATATCACTTTCTCTGATCGCAAGACCTACCACTGCACGTTATCAAGGCTTAGCCGTTTCTTGAACCGAGTTAAGAACGAATAAGATCGACAAACTACACCTAACTCGACGTCCTATCCGTTTATATTTTCCAATCATGAACAGTTTCATAGGATTGCTTATATACTTGATTGGATAACCTACACAATATCATAAAGCTAGATTCCTCGTACTTTCTATATTCTAGAAGCGCTAAAACAATGAAAAGCTTTGAAAATGCGCAAAACACTAACCAAAAATACACGACGCGTTGTAGAGTAAATACCGCTGTGTTTCTCAAACAAGTATAAAATTGCAAATCGGTGAAAAATTTGTAGCTTACGTTTTCTCTACATGAAAAATAGATTTATGGCTTCTTAGTCAAGGTTACATATATTAGTTCATCGTTCCATATTCAAAGTTACACAAACGTTTAAGAAGAATCGTTTATA
>KB664054.1:10030435-10129370 GCA_000349025.1 Anopheles minimus
TCCACCAGCAAATTTTCATTCTTCCTCCACCACTCCCACCCTGAATGACAAACAATGACTGATGTCAGATTGAGAAATGTCAAATTGCTCTCCTCCTAAATACATATACCTTGGTTCGGCACCAAAAACAGTTCGATAATAGAAGCGCTACCTGTTTGTATTCCCACTCGGATAGGGCTTGAAAAACTATTATTTTGATGTTGGTAAATTGATAATACCTTAAATCTTACCAACATCTTTATAAGCAGTGTATTCGTGACTTGAAATCTGGTTGCTTTGTCTAGAGTTAAACAAAATTATACTATCGTATGGGGCATATGACCGTAGCTGCCGGTCCTTCAACTACCGCGATTTTCTTTTAATGCTGTACTTGGCAAAGGCCTAGGCAGGCACGCAGTTGCTCCGAAGAAAAGGAAAAAGAGTTACTACAACGTATCAGCACATAGCCATATTGTTTATATTTTTCTGATACACTAAAATGAGGGTCGTTATTGGGTCAAACAAAACATAACTTACCCACAAACCCGTGTGAGTTTCGAGATTATGTTAATACGATCGTAGCAAACAATTGAACCATTTCCATTAATCTTGTCACTATTCGATTTACAGTGCGGTGTAAACGGAAACAAGAGTTTTAGCAGATCCGGCGTCCGGTATTCCTAAAAGCTACAGCTTTTATTCTGGCTTGTACAAAAACGTGGTAAGTGTTAAGTTACTTTACTTTAATGTATGTATATGTAAAAAAAATCGTTCCCGAAGCGGTTCTAGTTATTGAAAAGTAGGCTAAAACGGTGCAGTCGTGTTGTGTCGATGCAATTGTATGAACTAGATAGAAGCCAAAACAAAAAAATATTTTCCTGTGGATGCTTAACACCCAAATCATTGTCCCGTCAATGCTAGATGGTAAAATGTAGCATTCTTCGTGTGTAACAGTGTGGAAGTTTTTTGCGTTAGTGTTGTGAAAAGGGTCAAACATTTTTCATCCAACTTTCAACGATGCGGAAAATATCCCGGAACCATGAGAAAAGAAAGATGGCGTATCAATTCGGCCGTGTGCTGCGCGCTGTAACGCACAGCGCAAACCGCACACATACACAGCTGGAAATGGTCGCAGCAGCGGAAAGCACTCGTTAACGCGCCTTCCGGACGAATGACGAGGTCATAGCACGCACACTAGTGTAGGATGTATTTTTTTTTTAATTCACTTTGCGGCCATGCGATACCCATACAAGCGCGCTTTGGTCACTAGCAGCTAGGTAATGCAGCATTCAGTATCGCAAAAGCGCGCAGTGCTTGCGGTGAATTGCACGGTTAGTTATACATTAAAACGGTGTGCCTGTGCAGTAAATATTGAGTTAAAACTAAGCTTTTGGTCAACTTAGAAGCGCGTATGACTCGGGGGACTCTTCAAAATGTTCTTCGATGTCACCACTTTTTATTTTTTTTTTATTCACTCCAAGGCCGTATTGCTTAAAAATAGAACTTATACCTAAACTTAATCTAGATTGCAGTTCACATTGGTTTGGAGACATTTCCTTCTCCAAACCGTGAATGGACACTTTATCCTGGTTGGAATTCACACAGTTTGTGTCGATATTAATTCATCATTATTAATAAGCCAAAGATTAGAGCCGAAATATCGTACAGATAATTCTCAAACTGTATTTGGGTAAGAGGAGGGACTTGTCATCATCATTGAAGTTCAATAACGAGCGAATAGCTTGAAGTCAAAGTTAGAATAGTGGAAGCAACGTGCAAGCAGTTTATTTGTCACGAATCATCGAGTGTTTTGTAAATCAACAAGGGACATACTCTGCCGTGTGTGTTCGATTTGCGCTGTATTTCTGGAGGGCCCAGATTAGAGATGGGAATAACAACTCCTTTCAAAGAGTTTAATCATTCTTACTCTTTTCGCACAACACTAGTCCAGGTGGGCTATAACGGACGCTGTGCGGTGCTTGGCCTGCAGTCGCTGGCGGTAATAAATTTAGTAATAATAATTAAAAAAATCTAAAACCTTTTTACGATAAGGTGGAGGATAAGCGCGATAGAAAAGTAAATAATCGGAGGACATCGCAGCGAAGGCAACCTAACCTAAAATTTCAGTTGTTTACATTTTTTTTTTTTGTTCATAAAATCGGACAATGTTTCGTGACTTACATTCCACATCGCGGAACAGTGTAGCGTTCATTACAGTACATCGGATTACTGAATTTTCTTTTTCTATTGGTTTCAAAAATTGTTCATGCCGGAAGTTTTCAAACTTTTGCAATATAAGTTGCCAAGGATGGTTAGGCAATGGAAGATGGTTATAAACATTTGAACATTTCTCATAATTCAGACACAGGTTGCTTTAAGTAAAATAATCGTGTTGTTTTTTTAAATTTTGCATAAAGATCTCGCACGCTTTATATAAAGACATAAATATTCTGTTTCATAACCTAATGTTGATTGTGGTAGCGTTATAGTTTTTTTCGATGATACTAATGCAATGTTTGAGTAATATGATTTTGGGGGAAATGAAAAATATTCTTTGTATTTAGAGAGATAGATAAAACTGACAACCCGGTCATACTTCGCATGTTGCGCTCATATTTGGAAATGTGTGCGTCTGGCCAACAATGGAACATATTATTTACACATTCATTCATTCTATGATATATGCGCCTAGATGTGTACGTGTGTGTGCGTGCTAACAGAAAAGTTGATAGATTGCGCAGAAAAGCGATCACAGTAGCATAAGAACTGGCGTACTAACTATTTCATTCTGCCAGTGTTTGAAGGTGAGGAAAAAAGCAATTCAAGTGATTAAACTGATAAAGCAAATAACAAACATTAAACAGGGCAGCATCTATGTGTGTGTATGTGTATGAGACTAACAATAGAGTTCTTGCTCGCAATTAGACAGAAAAAAACAGGTTTGATTTGTTAGTTATGTAGCAACATACACCTACACTTGGATTTGGATGGAATTCGATATTGGATATTTAGCGCAGTGTGCCGTGTGCGCTTACACTGTGCACGCAAGTGCTTTGCCGGCTTGAAACCCGTTTGACAGTACAAGTACTACGCAGAAATCAACGAGCATTTATTTTTTTGGTTCTCATGGTTAACACAACGATTGTTGAAGAGTGGTGGGGATAACACACACCCCTTGGCAACAGTGGAAGCGGCAGAAGCGTCAGAAAACATGAAACAGCTCACGCAGTTGGTGGACCATGCATGGCTTGCTTTTCGTTTCACAATCGTTCACACCAATACACGCGCATGAACGCACACTGATTCCTGTGGCGGCCGCTGTATTGAGGTTCTTGGCTTGTCATTTGTTTTTCTTTCCTTCCGTGTCTGGCAACCGCGTGGTACGCGTTTCTAGCAAGCTGTTCTGGCTTAGTTTTCCTATTTCATAGGCTTACCGCAAAAGTTACGGTAAAAGTTAGTTGATTCTGAGAAGGTTTGTTGCACGCCATTAACCAGTGACTAAAGAAAGTATTATACAATTTATAGTACAATATAATGGCAGAGTGTTGCCCAAATGTTCAGTGGCGGTAGTGCGTTGTGATCGTGCGTATGCAAAACTGTGCTAAAGTACCGAAGACGATCGACCAGTGCGTGACATTCCTCCTCATCGATCAATAATTAGATGTTTTGGAAAGGTCCAGAACGCTTCCGTACGCTTTTCACGTTCTTCGATCAAGCATCACAGATCTCAGGTGTGCATCAATTGATTGGTATAAACAGGTACGTTGTTTCCAGGTAACATCTTCCTCCATGCTGAAAAAAGTATCATCAACTGCGATACAAAGGCAATTTTGGGTGTTTGACAACCGTACCGTTTCGGAATAATGCCGGTTGTGTGAAAACGGTACAAAAGGCTTCGCTACCGGTACATTCAGCGTACATTGATTCTTATTTGCATGTTACTTTTCAATTGCTTGTTAATAGTATTGTAGCACCCAAGCCTTTCTCGGAACTAAAACAATAATATCTATATGAAAGTAATATAAACACACACTCACGTATATGTATATATATAACCATTTATTTCATATATATGTATGTATAAAAAATGTAGATGTTTGTGAAGCACGCTAGTTGGTTGTATGAATATCTTACTCCAGTGAGCGGTACCTTGGTTTTCGAAGAACTCCTAAGGGCTCACATCGTATCGCTCATCTACTTTACTGATAACATTAGCTAACGATTTGATGAAATTCGTGCTAATCAAAGTTCTCTTTGCGCATACATTGGTGTTTGCGTGTGCGTGTGTGTTTGCCCGCGCTTGCGTACGTTCGTATGGCTGTTTGTATTTTGAAGCAGTCTGTATATATGACATTGAAAAATTTCACTAAAACCTATCGTTCGGTGCCCCGGAACGAATCACCGCATGTAAACTTTACAGCAATTTGCCATCGTTTTACATTACAGACGAATTTGGTTGCTGTTTTTACACTTTAGCACAGTGCGTACGCGTGAATTTATTCATACTGTTTATTTCATTCCCACACTGTGCGCGTTTCTTTTCCACGTGCGGTACATATAGAGGGACCATTTGCCTTTTCTTTTCCACGCGCTATGGTGTGTCTGTGCGTTTGTGTATGTCCCGCCCTGACGTTCGCCGCTGTACGCGTGCGGGCGTATGTAGATGTGTTGCAGGCTTTGCTGCCGTGGAACGGATAGGAAAAATATAAACAAACAAAAATAGTACCATTTGCTTATAGTGCCGTACTTCGGGGGCAGGCAGTGCGTTGTGAGAGCGATCTAACACACATGCACACTGCCAATTACAATTGCTTGAATTATAAACACGGCGAATGAATGTGTTACGTGACGAGGAGGGCTCTTTGCGAATTGCTTTGTTTAATTTTTCTATTTTCATTTCGTACCGGTTTGTGCAAACAGTGGGCGCATCTGTGTGTTCGCGTCCCCATACACACATGCATACATTTAAATCCATATTTTCAAGTGATTTTTTTATGTTTTATATACTTTTTCTTTCTTGCTTTTTTGATTGCTTTCCGTTTGTGCTATGGTCGTAAAATTGTGTTTTAATAGTTATCTGAAAAGTTATATTTTAAAAAGGATCAGTTACTATAACCGCTAAACGTTGAACCTAATATTTTTGGATTACCTCGGGAGCGTCTATTTAATAAGGTGTGAGCAATCCTCTTCTACGTACGTTTATACAGTCGGTCGATTTATTGTTTTTTCGTCTCAAATATTCAATCAGTGGTAAAATATGTGATGATAGAAAAGGATTGCAACAGGAAGGGTATACAAAATATGATAAAAATCATAATGCACAAATGCAACAAAAGCAATTGAAATGTGTCAGCATTATTTGGGAGCGGCATTTTGTTTGGGCCCATGATCCAGTTTGAAAAATACTTAAGTGTACATATTCATTTTGTCAACTTATCATTACAGATAATCTGCCATGATGGAATATACCACAATTTATGTAAATTGATAGATTGAATTATTTCTATTGTAAAATATGTTTTTAAAAATCTTATTTGTTTTTAAACACTTGGCTTAGAGCCGGCGTTTGCTGACAATAAATAACGATCACATTTTATAAAAATGTTTTGGGCAAGCAATAAGGATTTCTATGCGCCTAATAGTTTATTTCAACAGAAAATTTAATTAACTAAATAAATTATTCCATCGATGTAAACAAATCGAGCAGTTTTTCAAGCAGCAACCCAACTTCAATGCAGCACGAAAGCAGTGCGTACCTCTTTTCTGCATTGTGTGTCAGTGTACTTGTCAGTCGTGTTGTGAGTGCTGAACCCTACGCATTCCCTGCTAGCTGGTTTGCCGTGTGTACGCTTCCGATGACATAAGTGCGCTCCAGCTCGAGTTTTTTTCCCGTGTCTTGTTTGCCAGTGCCATTTGAACAGAGCGAACATAATCCCAGATTAATATTCCGGCATCGATTGACCGCGTACCGAGATGGAAATTTAATAAGCAGCGGTAAAAGTGTTCATTTGGTTACCATGCTGTTTTCCGTAGTGCATTTGTGATATTGGCTTGTGTCAAAGTATTGGTACGAGTTATGTTCACGTAAAAAAAGCAAATGAAGTGACCTTTAACCATTTCGTGTCTCGAGCTTTGCTTAAAACAAGTAGAAAGCTGTATCGAACGTTTGTATGAAAACCGCCCCGAAACCAAATAACAACAATCAACTTTAGAGGAAAAACTTATATTTTACAACACTGGAGAACGCACGGGAAAGATACACCAATACACACACATCAGCTCAAACGTAAGTCGCACGCACACTTGTATGTACCAACCATGGGCAAAAATTAAAAGCATCTTGCGTGCCGTAAAAAGCACCCCGGGATACATGATCGAGATGATGGTGCCAAACGGTTCGTCCGTTTGCTGTCGGTTGCCTTGTGAACTGAGGTAAAAACACAACCACTGTTCAAAGCGGTTTGACACTAGATATGTATATGGTATCTAGACAGCCGTGTAAACGTTGCTGAAGAGGCTGCAACAACGTGGTTAAACAGCTGCGTATTGTGTACCACGTTATTATATGTATTATGTGTATATTATATTTTTGATCTTCGATCTTTCTTCGACTAACTTCGATGCGTCCGGAATAGTAAAGACTACCGAAGCTGGCAGACATTAAGATTTTATTTTTCGTTTGATGTTTGCAAAGAAAATGGATAGCAAAAAGCAAAAAAAGACAAAAATAGTAGAACGGATATGGTAAAAAATATGGGGAACATCATGTGAGAAAGACATGAAAAGAAAAATTTACTAACCGATTTGGAACACATCGGTCAGAATGTGCCTGTGTATATGTTTATGCATGAGGCGGATGTGTTTGTGTGTTTGTATAAAGAGGAACGTGTTTGTGCATGTGCCGCGAGACCGGCAGCAGTTGAATAATAAAGTTGAGCTGAGCATATAATTTATTTTGGAATTCCGAATTGCTGGCATCATCATCAGTACCAAACACAACATATGCCGATCTCAGATTATTATTGCACGGTGGCAGTCGCAAGCTTTTCAAGCAAGAAGCAGTTTACCTTTTTCGACCACGCAAGCGATTTTAACTGTGCCGGTAGCAGTTTTGTATATGCGGCAGTTTTTTGGATATTTTCAACCTTGAAGTTCTGCTGGTCGCTCAATTGACACAGAAGTTTAATGTTTACTATACCTTCCCCCTGGCCGATTGATTTGCTTAAGGGTAAAAAGTTATTATAGAAAACCCTGTTTCAAAACGTATATAAATCATTTTGATTAAAACGCAGTTTTTATATAAATTTAAGATTTCCCGAAGACAGTTTAACTTGCAAAATTATCGAAATTCCAGACGCTCTGTAGCATGAGTTAGTCTTTATTCCAAAAGAGGACTTAGTTCGGGGGAAGTTACCTGGAAAATATAAAATTTCATGTTCCTGTTTCATTTACCTGTTTTAGTCAATGTTAGTGCCAGGAAATGTGTCGTTGTGTACAAATCATCCACCTAATTAGTATTAACGATGAGAGAAAGTTTGTATAATTACTGAAAGGAATGTTTCATAAAAAGCAAACATGTTTTCCACTTATTCTATGAATAGAAATTTAGCGGTAACTTCCTTTATGAGAAGTGGCATAAAATAACAAGTTTATAGCAATCATCCAAAATTGATATATCCAATGTAGAAATTTTCTATAATTATTGTGTGTTACGATCAATTTATTAAATTTTAAATTTTATCTAAAACGATATGCTAAGATATCTCTCAAGGACAGTTTCAATTGTGATTTTGGATAACACACAAAACTTTTCAGATTGCATCGGTGGAATTTTCGTCATTTTATTCACGAATTTCACTTGCCTGGAAACTATAAATGCTATTTCGAGTGACTGATGTAGTTTGTTTATGTTTACGCTGTGAGTCAGTTGCTATCGAGGCATTTGCTGTATTTCGTACTATATTATGCATGCATATGTAGGTGTTAGTGCAGAACAGAAGCAGCTAAACATACGAAGTTACACGCTCTTATTTTTGAATTATCGTTGCGCAATTTTGGTTTGGTTTTGGTACTTTGGTTTTTGGTAATTGGTGGTTTGGTAGAAGTACTGAAAAGGTATTTTATCATTTAGAATTTTTTTATAATTTTTATAAAACCATCGATTTACAGAGTTGGGTTTCATTCAAATTTCTTAAGTAAATATTGCAGTTTGCAATCAGGCCTTACGCTATAAAATACATTTGCAAGAGGGTGGGAATGTGTTGGCATACTCTGGAAATTACCAGAAAACGTATTTTTAATTTTTCCATCCTCCATTGATGATCTCAGCGTTATGTTGGTTTGGGAATTTTCACCCACAGAGTGATTTTAATCTTTTTAACAACATATATATCTTTAGCAAGAATAACATAATCGAAAAATATTTGTTCCACAAGTGATTTTTGTTTGGAACAGTCTCTAGGGATTACTGCTAACGGCGTAGGTGTTCACACCATAAAACTGGTAGTAAATAACATGCAGATATGCCATACATTTTTTCGGCAATCAAATTATTTAGTTTGGTGTAGTTTGCCAAACAGAATTTTGATAGATCTCTGCAAAGTGTATTGAGAGAAGGTGGAGTAATAAGGACATACATAAGTAGGAAGAAGTCCAAGACCGCTGACCGTTTGAAGTTTGGTTGACCGAATTTAATCATCTGATTACGCGTTTGTTTACGTTTCATTTTTGATACATAAATGCAATTAGATTATTAAATCATACTATCTGTTTAAAAAGAATTAAAAAAACAATTAAATTAACAATTTGTTAAATAAAAGTAACCGTAGGAAGTTTTCTAACATAAAACATTCACAGATCGGTTCAACATAAGGTATAAAAAGGCAGTGGCCAAAACCACTCCTGGTAAACTTTTCTTTACGAGTTTGGTGAATGATGATTTCAATCTTTTTATATGGAGTTGGATGTTACCATACATGGGTTCTCAATGTGTATAATCGGAGCGTGGACAACAGTGATATATTATGGATACCATAAACGTGTTTAAAGCAATGGTCGCCGATATTGTATAAGCAATGTGGTTGTGTAGAATGAATGCAATGTATATATCTGTTTAGTAAGTGTCGGCAGTTGATTCTTGCTTTTGCAAACAAGGGTAACAGGCGTAAACCAAGACGAAATGAAACAATGCACTGAACTTCGCTTAAAACACAGCAAGTACAATTTTTGTGCTATAGTCAACTATATAACCTTTTTATTTTGGATGCTTTAATTTCATTCAACGCGATAGCTCTATATGTTGTCTCGTCTAGCTTCAATGAAAGATTGCTTGACCGGCTCAATGTTTACATCGGTCAACCTCCTGTCAAAAATAAATCCAAGATGTCCGAGCAGGAAACCCGGGTAACAAAGATGCCCCATTTTTTAGGGTGAGATGGTGAGTTTTTTCAAAGCCAGGATGTACTGATGGCCGTCTTCAGCCTGAGAGAAAAATTCTCATGGCCCCCTTTCAAATCCATGCGGTGCGCTCTCCAAAATTTGCGATCGTGGGCGCTTTCTTACCCCTTATATACTCTATGTTATGTTCGGCCGCATGTATACGGGTGCTTATGCGTCGGTATACCACACGCATGTTGAAAGCACACACTCGTACGATGCGCCTAGCACCACAGGACAGAGCAAGACGCAAACACCTACCTACTCTGGATGGATGTTCAAGCCGTGCACGCACATTCATTCTACACAGTTCAGCACGAAAACCAAAGGACGCGCAGCTTGTTGATCGTGTGAATCAATATCTGCACGTAAAAAACATTACAATCACACACAACACCAACTGCTTGCAAGGGAGGGACGCCACAACATGTACCGAATGTGTTTAACCTCACTCCAGGATCAATGCGCTTGCCGAAGCAAGCACGGAGTGCAGGACAAAAACAAACACCACACGTTTATGGCAAGGAAAAAGCAGGCACGTAAACTGTTGCACTTTACAAAACACCACACCCGTTCGCAAACTGCACTGCACAAAGCAAATGCACTTCTTTTGCTTCACTTTTTAGCTCTCTTTGCTATGCGGGAAGCGCTTTTACTACACCTCCTCTCCATACACTTTGGTTCTCTCATACGATATGACGTTTAAAGTTTGGCAAACATTTTCGAAGACCAGCGGGTAAAACGCGTACCTTTATTGTGCTTCCGATTCGCAAGATTTTTCAAACGTGTAAACTCTTCTTATAAGAGATACGGCACGAAATCTGGCGGAATAATCTGTTCTTAAAATGTAAACACAACTATCAACCAGTACTCCATTCTGTCAACTGAGAATACTAAATTGAATTGTTTTGCAATAAAAATGTATTATTGTTTTATCTTTGTCTGGAATAGATCTGACAGACTTATTTCGTTTGGATATTGCTAAAAAAGAAACACTACACATCACGTGTTCTGGTGTCAGTTTAGTACGTGCGTTTGAGTCATTATATTTATGTTTCAGATGGTTTTGATATGGTTGGACTCTAGGAACTAGAAACACATGCCGCCCAGCTCCATGTTGCGTACGAGCGACGGTCTCACGCTTGTTTTCTCATCCCGTGTGATTGTTGAAGTAGGAAAATTGCTCGATAATCATACGATACGCGAATTAGTTGGGCAGTCTCTCTCAACGCTCGAGCATCGGACTATTTTCAACAACGCAAAACACAGACAGCGCAGTCACCACCACCCTGTGTTTAGTGCAGTTTTGTTGACCCGTTCACGTTGTTTGTTCTGACAAACAAAAAGGCGAATGACAGCCGAGCCGAGCGAGTAGCAGCAGCAGCAGGCCCGCTGTTGCGACGTTGTTCCCGCTGACAGTTGTTTTGCACGTTCATTGGTTAATTTCCGTGCTTCGGCCTGGGGGTTGCTGGGAAAACAAACAAAAAAAACCGCAACTGTGCTGTGTGCTGTTGTGCAAGAGTTAGTAAATGTGCTTGTATTAATATCAAACAACACGCAGTCGGCAGTAACACACATCTAGGTGTGCCGTGTTATTTTCGGTAAAATGGTGTAGCGAGCCTGTATATATATTCTAATATAATTTAGGTTGGAATATTTCTCCGGACGCATGCGCGTCACAGCTTTGTATTTTTCCGCTGGAACGCAAAATCAATTGGATATACTGCTACCGTCAACAATTGGTACGGTGTGGCGGTGGTTGCTGCATCGAACAGCGATGTTGTTTAGTAGCGGCATAATCACGGTTCGCTCCGAGGGTTTTTCGTTTTCCAATCTACTGCGCAATAAGTTTGAAAATCCTAAAGTTAGTTCCGTATATAATGCAAACATTTAGAGCGAGTATTACCAACAGTTCTTTAGGAGCTTTGTATCAATATTTTTGTTCATACCACTAACCAGGAGAGTGATTCATACCTTGGGAAGGTAAAAATTGCCGTATCTCCTGCAGGGGAACCACATACGTGTATTCTCGAACCATAGTTTCAATGCAAAAAAGCAGGGGAAAATATTTATCGATATGATAATGTAATTTTACTTACAAAACCAAGACTAAATATTCTTACATGTTGTTTTTTTCTCATTGCAGTTGCTGAAGTGAGTTTGGTTTGTGAGCTTTGCTGATTTCGACATCACGCGCAAGATTATCACACACAGAGAAAGAAAAAAAAACGAGACAGTTTGTGTGCATTTGTGAGTGTGTGTGTGTATGTGTGTTGTACGAGGAGTAACCAAATCGTAGGACGACATCGTTTCGCAGATATTTCCATACATTGTTGTTCGTGCATATATGTAGTGCAGCAAATAATATACACGGCAAACCATCAAACTCTCTTGTAGGTGTTCACCCCCGTTGGTAGTGGTCGAAAGTGTGAGGAAAGGAAAAAGTTTCCGTCGACCGGGGGTTGTAAAGGACGATGCGAAACACTGGTTGCACGTCCGGGACTATTTGTATCGCATCGTACTGTTTAGCATACCACAGACGCAGCAGCAGAAGCGGCAAGTAGTAGTGGGGTGCTGGTAGAGGAATTTAAGCATTGTTTGTTACCTCGATTCAGACCTATAGTGTACAAGTGTGAGTGAGTGTGTGTATCGTTGAAAATGTCGAACGCAACCCAGGACTGTATACCGCCACGCGGTAACGGTGAGATGAAGATGGTTTCGGTCAAACAGGAACCACAACAATCAATCAGCCAGACCGATCCAAACGATTCTTCCTCCGGAAGCAACAGCAGCAGTATTGCCCAACATCTGGCCGGCGGTGCTGGCCAGCAGGGCACATCCACGTCCACCTATCAAAAACCAGCCTCCTCAAGCAACAACCATACAGCGAATTCGCACCGTTCCAGGCGCACGTCAACGTCCTCCCCCGTGTCCTCACCGTCGCCGACGCTACCGACCGCGTCCGCGAAGCTGAGCAACGGTGCGGGCAAGACCGGATCGTCATCGACGGCCGTCTCCGCCAACATGCCCGGTTTCGCTGGCAGAATGGTGCATGAAACCACACAACCGTTCACCGGTGAGCCGAGCGGGATCGGTTTATCAGGTAGTAACAATACGGCAAACTATCACAACTTTATTGGGCGACTGATAAGCAAAGACAACATGCTGCTAATAAGCGAAGACGTGATCGAGGTCGGCCGGAACTCGTCCAAGTCACAGGTGGACTTCCACGTTGGCAAGAACAGTTTCATCTCCCGCAAGCACTTCATCATCCAGCACGATATGAATGACGAGTTTACACTGTTCTGCCTGAGCAAGAACGGTGTGTTCATTGACAATGTATTTCATCGGAAGAGTGGCGAACCGTACAAACTACCAAAATTGTAAGTGTTGTAATTAAGCTTTGCCTGTCTGTTATAAATCACATTCGCTCGTTACTCCCTTTGCAGATGCAGCATCCGTTTTCCAAGTACAAACATTAAGATCCAGTTCGAAAACTTAATTCATCAGCCAAACACTAGCATATTGATTGATCTGAATGAACACACGCCGGTGAAGCTGGGTACCGGAACGATGGGTGGTATTCCGCTGCATGCCGGTTCCATCACCGGCGCCTCGATGCCCCAGGGTGCGACCAGCAGTGGTGCCAACCACAGCGCACTCGGTCTCGGTGGCAGTGGGGGCGGTCAGCACCATTACCACAATCGTGGCGGCAAATCCCCGTCGTCGAGCGTGATTTACGCGCCGCTGAAAATTTCTATTCCCTCCGAGCATGGTGCGGCCGGTACGGTTGGTTTGCTCGGCGACGTATCGCGCGGTTCCGCGCGAAGCGGTGCGGCTGGCGGTGGACGGGGAAGCGATGTGCATGGTATTGGGGGCAGCGGTTACCCGTCACCGACCGGTACGATCAGTGCTGCCAACAGTTGCCCAACTAGTCCGCGACAAAACGTGCACGAGTTTGCCCAGTACAACAGTAACCACCACCATCATCAGCACAGCACCGCTAACGTAGTCAGCAACAATAATAACAATAACTATTCCGTGAGTAGCTGCGCTCGAGATTCTACGCGTTCCCTCCGCACCCACTCGATATAATGCTCACTGCGTTAATGCTTCTTTTGTGGTTCTGTGTAATTCGTAGGAATTTCAAGCACCGGCTACACAATCATTGGAAAGTGATAAGCCACCGTACAGCTATGCGCAACTGATCGTTCAGGCTATCTCGGCGTCACCAGAAAAGCAGCTGACACTGTCGGGAATTTATTCGTTCATTTCGAAAAATTATCCATACTATCGAACTGGAGCGAATAAAGGTTGGCAGAACTCTATTCGGCACAATTTGAGCTTGAATCGGTAAGCATCATGTAACAACTATTTGTGGAATTTAAACACAAATAGTTTTAATTATTTAATTTATTTAGATATAAGTTTAAACGGATTTTTTTTTATATTATCACTTTGAAGCTGATGCTGGTAATATTTCTTTTACTAGTGATTGAAACGCTTGGTTAGTTGGGTTATACGTAGAATATATGTACTCTTTTAATCTAAATTTGGTTTTCGTCAAAACATATTTTGTTTAATTCTTATACTATTGCAACAATAATGGTGAACCGAAGGGGTCTTTACAGTGAAACACAACTTATGGAGGAGATCAGTTTCAGGCGATCCTTTCAAATAAATTTGACAAAACGCATCATTGGTGCCGTGAACCAGGATGGTTTAGTTATTAGATGTTTTGCAAATATCCGGTAAGCACGTGCATCGTGCAATCGTTAGTACAAATCAACACGTTTTTTGAGTACCAAGATAGATATTTTAAGGGATGGATAACACGCGTTGACCTGTTGAACGAACGTTGGAAGGAGTTCCAAGAAGTGTCTCGACAGCCACTCATTTCCGGCCACCTGCTAATAATGTGTCTGCGGAATATAAATGTGTTCATTGCGAAGGATCGCATATGGTGGAAAGTTGTAAGGCATTGAGAAGCCTATCTCTGGAGCAGCGCCGTGAAGTGGTTAACCATAAGAAGATATGTGCTAACTGTGCACTGTTTGTGTATATCTTCGGTTATTATTTAAATTAAAACACACCTGTAACTTTTTTATAACTTGCTAAATATTAATGAAAAATTTTAGGTTAAACTCGTCTTAAAACTGTGAAAAACGTTTTGCTGTTAAAATTTGGTAAAGTACTTAAAAAATTATTTCTTACATTTTTATCGAAAAAATCATGTCAACTATGAAGTGCCATAACATGAAAACGGCTAGGAGCTGAAATGATGTATGTACAGTCATCGAAACTGGAAGAGTTTAATTAAATTCCATCAGAATATTTCATCGACATTGGATAATGTGTTAAAAAGTTACAAACCTCCAAACTTGCGGGCTACACGGGTAGCCCGGTTGTCAAAAATAGTGGTATTGACAATAAAGCTCTAAAACACAGATAAAATCAATTCTGTAAAAATCTACGTAAATGTTTGGGGAAAGATAATCATAGTTGGCCCACACCAAACAAATTTCAAGTCAATCAGTCAATCGATGGTTTAATACCATCGCCTCCAGCATATTTAACATTAACTTATTCTGGTTCGTAATTGAAATGTACTAAAGTATAGTTGCGTATGTCAGTTGTTGCCTTTATGGATAATTAACGTGGGTTTTCGCCTTTCTTCTGTTCCACAGATACTTCATCAAGGTACCGCGATCGCAAGACGAACCTGGCAAGGGTAGCTTTTGGAGGATAGATCCCTCCAGCGAATCGAAGCTCATCGATCAAAGCTACCGGAAACGACGCCAGCGTGGTTCGCAGTGCTTCCGGTCGCCATTCGGCATGCCCCGTTCGGCACCGGTTTCTCCCAGCTACACCGACAACTCGCGCGAAGGTTCGCCAATCAACGAGGAACTACTAATGTCGGCACCGGGTTCGCCCGGACAAAACAATAGCGGCTACTCTGCCAATAATCACGACGGTACGGTGTTATAGCGTTAGCTTCCGTCGTTTTTGAAAGATTCACATTTCTCATCCTTTCCACACATCCTCTTTTGGGACATTCACTCCGCAGGTTCGCAACAATCTTCGTACCAGAACCAGTACACGGCATACGCGAGTGCCGAACATCAGCAGCAGGAAGTGTACGAGGAGGACGAGCAGCTCGAATACGAAAGTGATGATTATGAGCCGGGCAGCAAACGCCAAAAGATGTAACTTTCTTACACCTAAAAGAAAGTATCCCTGAAGTGTTTTTCCGTTCGGTTCGGTGAAGCTCGTTACTGTTTATTCATTTATACATATATGTTTAACTTTCAATGCACACACACACATACGTTAGAATGGAACCTATGAGTGTTTCAGCATGTTTCACATTAGAATGTAAACGAAAAGGGAAAAACGAGAAAAAAAATAACAAAGGTGTTATTTCAAAACACAACACAGCAAGTTCATCGGCATACAACCTAATTTACCGTTGTGGGGGCAAGGGTGGTGGCGATATTACACCAAACCCCACATTCACGTTCGTAATAAGTTTTAAATACTTCCCCCTTGCAAGCGTGCCGACCCTCCCGTTTTCAGTTTTTTTTTTTTGGTGATTTAACAGGGCAAGAGATGATTTTGCGCCTGGAACGAAAGCTTGCCACGGAGGATGAGCTTTCTATTTATGTGTGCTTGTTAATTTTATCCTTTTTTATTACAATTCTATCCACCACACACAAGCTGAATTGAAATCAAATTTTAATGAATTAATTCGTTTCTGCTAAAGAGACAAAATCACCAAAACAAACACAAAGATTAGCGCGAATATCAACATCTTAATTTTATCGTTCTCACATGAAACAACTTTCGTTTGTTTGTGTTGTATCTTTTTGTGCAATTATTTGGTGAAACAAAATACTAAAGAAACAATAAATTGCCTCTGCTGCATTTTCGGAACTTCTTCTTCTCTTCTACGGCACTACAATCTCGTGAGGTCTGCCATTTCTGGCTTCCGTGACTTGAATTTACCCGCAACAGGATAGTCAGTTCTGCGTATGGGGGAATGGCCCGAATGTTATTCGATCACCGGTCCTGCCTTATGAGACAGGCGCCGCTATTTCCTCGGCCACCTAACCGCTCCAACCGCATTTTCTGAACGGATAAGTTAAAAACGTAGGAACAGAAACACAGGAAAATAGAGAACAAGAGAGAGAGAGAAACAATTTAGCTTTCAACGTCCAAGTAAGATTTGGAAACAACGTTTTTTTTTTATTTGTTAATAATATCAGAACTAGATTCAATGTCAAAGTAGGTCGACCGTTACAAGCCGCTCCATCATCAGCAGTTTTTTTTTTCGTGTTGTATGACGGCCTGGCCGTATTAAACTTATTTTTTAACCACGTAGCAGGATAGTCGTCCATGCTACGGGGGAGCGGTCCAGATGGGATTTTGGTCCCGGTCTGTCGTGTGAGGGACCAGCGCCGATGCCACATCATCACCGGGCCGCTCCTATCATCAGCAGTGTTTGTTAAAAAAAAAACCAAAAAGGAATGACATAAAGAATCTATGCTTTGTGACGGTTTGAAGAGGTGGAAAAACAAAATGGTGTTAGATACACATTTTTGTGTGATTGTAATAAGTCATATGAGAGTCTCCCCTAACCTGTGGCGAGGAGTTGAACCTGTGGCACTCACGCAATTGTATGTGTGTGTGCGTGTATGTGTGTGTGGGAGGGTGTGAAATGCAAGTGGATGTTTTATGTTGATCAACCAATAAGGCAACGTAAGGGAACGTTTAATGCCGCGCGATTTATAGCATGGCCCTCGGTGTTTCGGTGGAACAGGATAGAAATAAATGAACGGAATGTAGCTTTATGCTTTGGATCATGGTGTGTGTACCCCGTATCGTAAATCTACACATCCCCGCCGGAACAACAAACAAGAAAAAAAAGGAGAAGGAATCATTTATAAAACCTAACGAAATGTAATTATCGTAAAGCCAGAATATAAGAAATCTACATCTAGTGTAATGTTAGTGTAACGGAAAGCAAACAATTGTCAGTCGGCAGTAGTAGTTGTAGCTGTAAGCCACATTTTCCCCTTTTCCCCTTTCCACCTGTCTCATGTCCTCATGTTTTGTACCTTTTTATACATAGCCGCATCCCTGCATCTGATGGTTCTTGCGATGCATCATAACACCGTCCCTTTAAGAAACTTTCAGCAATGTGTACCGGAAAACTCATTTTACTAATCCCCCACTTTACTGTGTCCTCTTCTTTTTCATGGTTTTCCTATTCATCCAAGGTCCTACATAGAACCATTTGCATTAGCTTTTAGTATGTTTTTAGGGAGAATTTAAAACTTAAAATCATTGGTCTCCTAAACGATGCTTGAAACAAAAAAAAAACAGGAGCATAAGCACGAAACAGGAGCATGTACGTCTCTAGCGAAACGATAAGGATTAGCACAGAATTGGATGAAGCCTCCCCCCCCTTTAAAGTAACAAATACAAACAAAAAACAGAGTAATGGGATTATATTTGTCGAAGCGCGCGCCATTTGTTGTCGCATCGTAAGTAAAAGATCATTTGCGAGCGAATCAGTGAAGTGGCACTGTTTGAAAATCGCTACCGGCGAGATGCGCGCATAAGCGATGGAAACCGTATAATCTAAACAAAATGTGTTATATCCGGGGCGCCGCTCACAGCTGGTTGTCGCGCAAATGGTTTTTGTATTTGTTCTCACCCGTTTTTTCGTTTATACCCAATGAGCGTGTAGTTAGCAGGATTATTTATCTGGAAAATAATTCTGAATAGTCGGAGAGAGAGAGAGAGAGAGAGAGAGAGAGAGAGAACTAGTGCACATGATTGGGGGGGAAAACAAGAAAACAAACACTACATTAAATTGTATGTTGCACACGGGGCAGGAAAAACAAAAGCTATCAGGCTAAAAAAGGGGAGAAGTTTTGTGCGGGAGACGTTAATGTATAGTGAATAAAACATAAGGCCATTCGTTTGAGACGTTAATTCATACTTAGATGTATTCTGTAAGAATGTCAAAAATATTGTCAGCATAGTAAAAAAAGAAAAAATACAAATTTGAACTAAATCAATCAGATTGATTTTTGTGAAGTGTGTTGTATGGAGGGGGGGAAAGTATGCTTTAATGTGACAAAAGATGTAATGTGTTACACACACTGCCTGCAGAAACGGAGTCATACACCTACTATCAGTCGTTTTCATTTAGAGCACAATCCATTGGACGTATCAAACAAGGGAAGCCATCCACAGAAGAAGAAAAAAAAATCAATTGTTGTGTAGATAGGATGCTAAGGAACCAATTTTGGGTGTGTATTAGATCGATGCTTTCGGAACTCCTGTTCGTATTGGGGTTTTCGGAGAACAAAGGCAAACCATGTTAAAATACTACATGAAAATATTGTTGCACAACACAGAGGTTTTTTGGTTTTTATATGTTTGATACTGGACGTCTTTTATCGTTTAGTGGATGATGGTTGACGAATAAGCGGTTGCAACTTGTGACGCTTTTCTTTTTTTCCAATTTGATGTGTGGATCAAACAGTTCTCTCTGGGTGTTAACAAAGACGCATCTACAATATCTGTGGTTGAGCATTTAAAAGCAAAACATATATGACGTTTAGTTTCAAAGAGATTGGATATTGGCTAGCGATAGATAACAGGGGGTTAATTTTCCACCGTAGGTAACATTTCTACATATAAAGTCACTGTTAAACATGCGCTGGAAGGTGCGGTAGTTCGATTGCGGTTCATTTAACCCTATCTTTGACAACCAAAAAATCTTCATATTCTTGACAACCGGGTAGTCTTCTGTAACGGTTTTCATTTTAACTGTAACACATAACTTTTTTATAAACAGCATAAAATTTTTGAAAAATAAGGTTAGACTCGTAATATCCTCTTCTTATGACTGTTACCAGCGTTTTGTTTTAAAAATTTGGTAAAGTACTTAAAAATTCATTTTTAACGTTACAATTTTTATTAAAAAAAAAATCATGCCAACTTTGAAGAGCCATATCATGAAAATGGCTTTCTAGTTGAAATGATATATTTACAGAAATGGAAACTAGAAGATTTATATTAAACTCCATCAGAATATTTCATCGATATTGGACAATGTTTTAAAAAGTTACAAGCCTCCAATGTTGCTGGCTAACCGGATAGCCCGGTTGTCAATAATAGGGGTATCAACAAAAATATCCCAAAAAACATAGATAAAATCAATTCCGTAAAAATCTACGAAAATTTTTGGAGTAAGATATTCGTAGTTTGACCACACCGACAAATTTCAAGCCAATTGGTAGAATCAGCGATATAAGCAATTAAAATCGGTTCAGCTACCCGGGTAGTAGCCGGTTGTCAAAGAAAGGGTTAAACATTGCACAGAGAAGTATGATTGTGATAGATTCATCAAGAAAGCATTGTCAGTCTCTAATATCACTACCTAGCCAAATTTAAAAAAAAACAGGCAATACTATTCACATGCCATGCAAAAAGGGACCTGTATATAGAGCATCCTGCCTCTCAACGAAAATGTTACGAATCGCTCACAAACCTTTTTTTCCAATTTTATGTTTCCTTTGTTTTATTTGGCGCTGGAAGATAGGTTCAGGTTTACGATTAACGTTCACTCAGTGGAATGTCCTCTGCATGATCACAAACAGTAGCGTTTATTTATTCAAAGATAAAGTTGATTGTCTGCCATCCCTGGTATGATTGTACGCTTCTGCCTATAAACACATTAGATGAATGATAATTGTAAATGGATGTGTACATAAGTCATGTTTCCCATTTCGACGGTTTGCATGCTTATATGTACAAGTAAATTAAAATCTGATAATTGTATATAAATGTGTGTTTTATTGTACCTATATAATATACAAAACATACTTAAGAACATAAATGGATAAACTACTGACGATTTTAGCAAATCGGTTCGATGCAACAAGAAGAAAAATACGCGGTCCGATGTTTACAGCGGTTCTCCTTATTGTTTGTAAACTCAAATGTTGCAGAGGTGCAAATACTGAAAATCAAAAAGAAAATTGCAAGACAGAACCGTAGAACCTTGAAATCCTTTATACGGTACGTATCTTTGATGGAATGGAATATACATGATAATAAACTAAAGGAGTTTCCACTGAGTCCAAACTATATCCTTAGAGTGTTCATTTAAAACATTTATCGACATCTGAGTTTTTATACACAGGCTTTCGGCTTGTTAAATTTTGAGTGTATTAGGTTTGTATGTCAAACCAGTATAAGGAAAGGATCCAGTATCATGAAGTTGTAAGATTCAAGTCACCTGGGTAAGAGTTAACATTACTAGTCCTAGGTGCTATCAGTGGTGCAGTGCAATTCGTTAAGAATCTTAGAATTTAACTAGATCAAACCTCTTCGTAACGTAACTAAAATTATTGTAAGTGGTCTTTCTTTAATCCAAGTCTCGCACTTAAGTTGGAGACTCTTTAACCCGACTCTCTGAACTGCGTGCGAAGACACTTTAAACTGAGTCTCTGAGCTAATTCGGAATATCTTTAACCTGAGGCTCTGACCTGAGTTGGAGACTCTTTATCCTGAGTATCTGAACTAATTTGGAACATCTTTAACCTAAGTCCCCGAGCTTCAAAGTGCTTGAAACGTCGCATCTCCTTCCGTCAGGGTATCCAGTCGGCCAAGCTGCTCATTTTGAAAGTGATATATACACCTAGTTAACAAAATCTTTTTCAATATTCTGTCACAGCATATCCGTGGAACGAGCCGTTTGAAAATTAAATGAGTTTAGAACTAATGTCTGTAAACAATTCAAAATGAACCTCCTAAAATCTTGCTCATCGCAATCTGTGCACTGTTCTGGATGTGTTGTGCTATCGCTTTCGGTTTAACATAATGATATTTACTTATTGTTACTGTTAAATTATTGTCGAAACCAAGAAATTGAAAAGAGAATGAAGCTTCCAGTAATTTATGCGAATAAGAAACATATTTACAACTAATTTGAAAATCCCAATCGTTTCAAAACATAAAACACGCTTTTAAGACAGAATTGGTGGAAAGCCTGTTTCGTTTGCAATAATTTTGTGCGAACACTTTTTTAAGAGAGACCTGTTATCGACATCATTGTCTGGCTCTGTTGCAACATGCAACAGAAATGAAAAAAGCTTTCTCGTTGTTTATTTGTTTTACTGGATTTCTTTTTGTTTGCCTTTAAAATCTGGAAGTGGGTCATTGATTATTGTAACCGTATGCTCATTGGTCTTAGCTGATATAGAAATGTTCCCAGACCCCAGAACAAGAACTCGCGTGGAACGTTTAATTTCTTAAAGCATAATTTTCATATCTTTCATAACATACGCCCTTAGTTTAACAATATTTACTTTCATAGTGAAGTCACGTTCGAAAACTTCAACTTTAAGCTAAGAGGAAGATAAGCAAATGGCCACAACTTTACTGGTTCTATCTCTGAAAATTCGTATATTTCCACAACCATCGAGATATACTGCGTCGTGTAGCCAGAGCTGTATATCGTGCAGAAAAAAAAGCAATAACAACATTGGAAAGAAAAGAAAAGATCACTGATATAAAGCACACAACACAACGAACAAATATCCAGGGTTGTCTACAGGGCTTCACGCACACATTTCCGCACAGCTCATTGTTTCTCGCGGGACTCAACGATGGGTTAAAACTCTTTGTACGGCGAAACCGTTCGCTGTGTGGTCAAAACCTTGCAGGAAGGTGGTAGTTGTACTGTTGCTCGGTTTTCTAGAAAACTTTGATCATCGGTGGTTAGCCTGTAGTTGCTAATGTTGGTTTTTCTTGTATAGTCGTAAGCAATTTAAGCCCACGACACGTCAAGAGTTGGTAGTAAAAAGTAGAACCATGTCAACAAATTATCAGAAAGCTGTTCAACCAATATACATCTACGAGCGTTTAAGATACGCCACAACATAGCCTGAATCGTCATTTATTCTACGCTCGCTTCTAGGGTTCGAGCTGGTTGACTTTCTGCGCGAAAATTTTGTTTTTATTGTGTTTGACGCGAGTGAAATAGAGTTTGCGTATGTGTGAGTGTGGTCGAGCATCTTTTGGTTTATAAAGACTGCTGTAATAGAGTGTTGAGTTGCACCTGCCCCATTTGTAAGACCAGTTTTTAATACACAGCGGCCATAATTAGTTGTTTTGTTGTATTCACCTCTATTTATCGACCATTTACGAACTGTATGTTTCTGCGTGGTTGTGTGCGTGTGTGTGTGTGTGTGTAAGATTGAAGGCAAAGTGATGCAGCTGACAGTACACGCCATTGTTATTCTGCTATCAGTACTCACAACACGAAGCTAACAATCAACTCGAATTCAATCCCATCCATTCATTGCATCCAGGAAAACGCACAGAGGAAAAACAGATTTCACTACGGAAAAACACTCTTCAGTCGAAAGATCGGAAAACAAATCCCATCCTTTGCGTCGTGTTTTCGTGTGCGTGTCCGTTTTCAGTCTACCTTTTCCTTTTGTGTATCTGAGTTTATTTTTGCTTACCCCGTAGCGTCAGTTATCTATATTGTGTTCTACGCAATAGAATTGCAGGCTCGCCAATGGTTTACGTTGATGCTTTAAAGTGAAATCCCGTACGTTATTAAAATGCGGAACATGGCAAACTGACGTATTATTGGCAATATGGTGTGAAGTCGAGTGAGTAATGAGAGACAGTCAGCAGAACATTCAATAGCAGCGGTACAAACACAGCAAACGCGGGCAATAAACGGGTGCAGCAGCATATTCATTGGATTATGTAAAATCAACATTTACCGTACCAGTGACCAAGACCATCGTCGAGGTACGTAATTAAATGTAATTGTGATTTTTTGCCTTTCCTCAAAATGCAAATTTACTGTAGTGTTTCCGAATGTTGGGAAAGCGATGACATATCCGTATGAATCGTACATCCTGCCATTGTGTTAGTTCTGAACAGGGGCTGTTCTCGCTTTTCAACTGTGTGTGCGTGTGTATACATTCCCGTACATGTGTGTTTGTGTGCGTGTGAATTGTTGGGTAAATACATTGCATATATGCAGAACGATTTATATTTGGAAAATGGGAAACAGAAAATGATTGCAGTTTTAATAATTCGCAAATATACGTTTATAATTATCGAGCGAAACGGTCTGTAATAAATTCTATCCCTTCGACATCTTTGTCAACAATATTTCAGTGAACGTAAAAATTCAAGCAATGGCTTTATGCAACAAGTGAACGATAATTGAATTCTACACTGATGGACATTCAAAATATTGATAAAATTTAGTCTACAAAGTCTGTTTACACTATATAAATGTTTCTTTCGATGATCTAGTTAACGTTGCTATGTCTAAAAAATCGTATGTGAGTAAGCCTAAGAATAACTGCTGCATACTTTTTGGCAACAATCGAACAGCTGTAAGTTAGCTTCATGATATGAGTGTGATGCAAATGAGCACGGATGCGGTGTGTTTGTGAAGTGGGTTGCAGTTTTTATTCTTTGCTCCCCACTAAGGATGCATTTGCCATATTAAAGGGTGGCCTTTGCATTAAGTTTCTAATATTTTATCCCATGATAGCCTTATTTTTGTTTCTATGGTTTTCCTTCATATTGGTAGGTTTTACTAATGTTGTCGGTTTTGAAATAGCATATGGGAGAAGTTCATATGACAAGATGTCTAGTGCAACATATGTGTGCAACTATTGCGTAGATGTATGCTGTTTTTTTCAATTAAAACACCCTTTGATAACCCTCAACCGATCAAATGTTTGATCAGAACATATTTTTTTATGTTTCCTTATAATTCTACCTTAATCTGTTTAACCCTTAACCCTGTTAACCTACCTTAATCGAGTATAAACATTAGAAACGTACAATTCTAAGGTGCAACGGTTATTGCCATTTACAATTTGTTATAGATTAGTAGAATGTCGATTAACTGTGCTCATCAGGATTGTTCTTTAGCATATGCACTAATGCATCCTACATTTTTCCGTCATCGGTTTTATACTTATCTATTATCTTTAGAAATGTTACTTTTGACTGGATAATCGGCGTTCCATTGTAGTTTTACCCCATTATAAGAATATTTTTCAGAATTGAGAGCTGTTGAACGACACATTTTGAGAATTTTGAAAAGTGTAGTGATCATTTTGAGCGTTTAACTTATTCCTTCTTAGTATCTTCATAATTACAATGCCAAAACAATTGATTTACATATGAGTGAGTTAATTAGAATCTCTACAAACAGTTACGGTGTAACTCACTCTCAGAGATTTAAATCACGATTGATCGATTCACGTATTCGAAAGGGATAGGAAAACACTATATTTAGTCCATGAGTTATATCACTTATGAATATGTCATCTAAGTCGTTAGTTAAATAACACGTAGTCGCCGCAAAGAGTGATGTCTTGTGAGTCAAATGAGACTTGACGTGAGTGATATGACTCATGAGTTAAAATCATTCGCTAAGGCTCAATTGAAGTAAGTGAGCGGGAAAAATAGCTCGCTAATTCAAATAAACTTCTACCCTCATGTCCTTTAAGTACAAGCCACCTAATTTCAAAAAAGTTATGAAGCATGTCAGATAACACACCTTAACATGATTGATCATAACCAAAACTATTTGTGGACTAGAAACAAATTTTTGGGAAAAACGTCGAAAAATACGTCTACTTATAGTGAAGATCTATTGCGAGAAGCATCGTAAACAACGCGATCGAATCTCGGTGTCTTTGTTCATGGTCAAAAAAGTGTTTCGCTAGTAAAGGGTTTCACACAGCTCCAGCTACATACATTCGCCTCCCCACAACCAGGGGCGAAACACAGATTAGCAAATACTATCAACATTCACCGCATGCACACCATCAACAAAGCGAGCGCGAGCGTACATGTCCAAGGTGAACACCTTGTTGATACGTTATAAGCTTAGCGTAATACAGCAGAGCAGGGTGACGGTAGTGTGTGTGGCTGATGTTTTGCTCGCTGGGTTTATGATGTGGGAAGTCAGCATATGTGATCAGTCAGTACAGCTGAGTGCACAAAGCGAATAGCAACGTTGGTGCAGTGCAAAGCGTGTGAAGGAAAGAAAAGATAGAAGAAAAAATTAGATGTAACAATCCCATGACTGGGATGGACAGTCTACCAGTGTAGTGTGAACATTGAAATGTGTAACTAAGGGCAGTCAAAATCACTGTTTGGAGACTTTATTCGCGTACCGTCAGATCATAGCAACAAAGAATATCGACTCATGACTTTTCCTACAGGCAAAGCACGTCAAGAAAAGTGTGTTGTTTACTATGCGTTAAATGTGTTGAAGCGTAAAAGCAAAACATTGTGCGTGGGTTTGGTACAAGGTACGGCATAAAAAAATGATTTCTACGGTGTAAACAACAAATTCACTTGACGTAATTTAACGTAGAAATTTTAAACTGACAGTGTAGCAATAGGTTGCATACTAGAACGTGTTGGTATTGGTATGATAATTGGGCATATAGTGCAGCGGTGGGAAACACTTTCAATACTGCTAGGTAGCTTAAGACAAAGTATGGATTCGTCAATAAGAAACAAAAGTTACTATATTGAACATTGTGCAATATCGTCCTTCATGAGCAAACAAAACAAAATGCTGTGAAGAGTGTGATGGAAGGATAATGAAGTTTGTTTGACGTTTTAGGGCTATAATTCTAAATTTAACGCACCCAAACAACGCAAAATATTTTGATAAATATCAACATCGAGTGCATGGGAGTGTGAGAGGAGAGCAGAGAGAAAGGCATATAAGAAAAAAAACACATTGTGATAAACATGGAACTGATAATGACGCAGTTTTCGTGATGACCCCTGCGTAATACACAACTCATCCGTTTCGCGTTACCCTCAAGTGGTTGTTGTGTACGCACGTCTAGTAATCGATTCATGTTGTTTGTTTAAAAACGAAAAGGATATTGCCTGTATTTTGCTGCCTTTATAACAAAACAACAACAACACAAAAATGCGAAAGTGTAAAGAAAGTTGAATAGGCGGTTCGTGTGGAACGCAATACATCGGGAAGTGAGTATTACTTGCTGGTTGACATAAAGTGTAGCTGCGTGGTGTTGACCTTTCTACTCCCGCGTCGACCTTTATTTTATTATTTTTCCTACACTAATCACCCAGTATTTTTGGAGGATTTTTTTTACATTTGACGCTCTGGGTTTAGTGTGTGTACAGACGGGCTGACCTCAAAATGAGCTGCTAGTGTTTTGTATTATGCAGTTGTGTGTAAATGTATGTGTGTGTGTGTTTGTCTGAAGCAATGGTTGGTAACAGATGCAAAAGAACTTTGGGGGAAAAAGTGATGTGTTTTCAAAATGCATCTGGTGCTCGTGTCAAATGGGAAAATGGGAGAACAGTTCTATACCGCACACACAATAGTACATGTCACGCCGTTGTTTTGAAACATTTCCACAATATTTGTGCATTGCCTTTGTGTAAGGTGCAATCCATGAAGGTTTTTCCTTTGTCCTTCAGTTGACGCGCAGCAAAAACCATCGCGGATGTGTTTGTGTACTTGATTCGTTCGATTGGGATTCTTGTTTGATGCACGCTTTTGTACCAATGTTCTGCGCTAGGTTTTATTTTGTTCTGTTTATTGTATAACCTTTTTCGGTTCTTCTAGCCAACGCAGCCGAACATTTGCTTGCGATTTCCTCCAGTGTTGCAATCACGAGTGCATCCAATGTGTGAAATTCCCCACCCTGCGGTACGGTTGTGTGCGTTTGACGCAAAAGCAGTGGTGTAGACAAGCGTTCGTTGTTGTACTGCAGTGTGTTAGTGACCCCGAGTGGGCTGGTGTTAGGGGATTGAGAGCAAATATTGTTTTTATTTTTGCTCCGTTTGGAAACTGATGCAAACGGTCTGTGCTGCGTCCAGCTGATTGCTGGTGTGAAGATTCATAGAGAGAAGGAGGTTTGGATTCACGAATACACCCACACACAGAAAATCAGCACATACACCACGGCAATGTAGTCATGTAGACGTTCGACGATAATTTTATGTTTTAACGATGTGGTGTTGATCACAACATTTGAAAATAAAAATCGTTGCACCGTTCCTATTTATACTTCATGCATAGTAACAACAGTTAATTAATTGCGACCTTATTACAGATTTAAAGTTGGAACAAATTATTATAGAGACGAGAAGACAAACCATCGATCAAATAATTTCCATCAAACACGTTTTACCATGAGCTTAATTATATGAATTGATTAATTGATTGTTGAGCATGGTTTTTGTTTTGCTGAAAACTCACGTAGCTTTGAAACTAATTTAACGCATTTCGTCCATCTGATACCGTGTTGTGTTTTTAAAAGTTCCTTTGTTCTCACAGTATGAAGAAACAGACACATAAGTATGAAGAAAAAAAAACTTCTCGAACTGTTGGTCACGGTTGGCCATATTCCATAGGTTGCTACGTTGCACCACACCCACACACATGCAAATGAATGCGCTTTTTCGCTAGAGAGGGAGCAAAGGAACCCAAAAAACATGATAAATGCCACATTAATTGAAGAACTGAAATGGTTGTGTTGTTGCTAAGCTCGTGTGTTTTAATTTATTGTTCATATCAATTGTAAAATCAATAATAAGATTTTGATTAATTTGATTTTATGGTTGATTGTTTCTAGAATATAATATAATTGAATACAATTTTAGCATTTTGGTTCAAACAAGTTCTAACAAAAAATACAGGTTTTTTCTTGTAACAATAACCATGCCATTACACACCCATATTTATCAGCAAAATCATATGTTCCTATTATCTGTGTTATCCGCTTATCTGACCAGGATTGTTCTGCGGATATCTCTAGGATATTGTACCGGATCTATCTTTTAGGGAGAAAATCAAATTGTTACACAAACTTAAAGCTTTATATGAAATATTTCGCTGTTTTAACCGAAAACGATTTCTTATTACAGCACGTACCACAACTATCTGGACATCTGTTTTTTTCGATTTGCTTCAAATCCTTAAGAGATATATACAAACATTGTTCGTATGATTTATGTGAAATACAATTTCACGTCTTTCTGTCATATTTTAAGTCCAAAAAACTAAGTAAAAAAAACTTTCGAAACGCTACAACTATAGTGACTGTATGGACGCTTCGGAACAATATTGTTTTTTTTCCATTAAATTAAAAAACGTAAAAAATAACTGCAAAGTTATTCACGTTATCTTACACAAACATATATTTACATATTATATCTACAATTCCTGTGACTCCCCCAGTACGATTTCTACTTTTACGTTAAACTTTTAGAACTAGCTACACTTATCTGTAATTCGGGAATGTTCTAAAAGGTTGTAACCCCAAAAGAAGAAGGTTTTTTAAACCTTCTCCAACTTGACAATTACATTTTAAACTTAGAAACAAACTTACTTAGAACAGACGAAATAATCACATCCTCACTAATGTCATCATTCATCTATTTATTTAGGGTATTGCATCTGAAAATGTCTGCCGACTCCCAGCGCAGCCGTTCAATGGCGTCCTCGGTTGAAAGCGGCGGTTCCAGTGCGGTACGCTGCATGCCCACCATTGTTCCACCGCAGGCAGTCAGTGACCGATCGATCATAGACAGTGTGGCCGGTTTCATCAATGACGTAACGCTGCAAGCACAGGCACCGCTCGGCGACAGCAAGGATCACATACTGTGGGTGCGCTTCGAAAATGCGGCCGACATTAGTGATCCCTGCCTCGGTGACGATTGGGAGCTGGAGGGTGGCATTGCACCGCCATTGCTGCTGATATTGGGCTACGTTAGCGGTGTACAGGTAGGGTATATCTGCGCCCGCTTATCGCTTTGTTTCACCTAATGTTTGTGCATTTCGTTGCAGGTTTGGATCGTACCGGCAAATGGTGAAGCTATTGAGGTACTTTCCTGGCGCCACGGCAGCGTGAAGTGTTTGCGTGTGCTACCAACGCCCACGTCGGGTGACCGTGAGACGGCGGCGGAATCCACTGACCATTTTACACACAAGCGTCCTCTAATAGCGTTGTGCGATAGTGGGTTGGGCGGGGCCAGCGCCAGTGCAGCTGCCGCCAACGGCAGCTACCAGTATTGCGCTGTCAACTTCATCTCCCTCAAGGACGGCGAAACGGTGAAAAGTATCAAGTTCAAGAGCATGATTGTGGACATCCTGGCGAACCGTTCCTCGATCGTTGTTACGTTCCCGGAGCGTATAGCCGTGTTCGATGCGCGCACGCTAGAAGATCGCCTCACCGTGACGACCTGCCATCCGAGCCCGGGCCTTAATCCAAACCCGGTAGCGCTTGGATCACGCTGGATCGCATACGCGGAGCGACGCCTCATCCCTTCGAAGCGATCGAGCGGTGGTTGCGAAGGGGACGGTGTCACGAGCTACACCGCTACGGTGCTTAACGCTGCGAAAAGCTTTGGCAAAGGTCTCCGTGAGCTCGGGGAACAGGTGGCTGCTGGTTTGACGGGCAGTCATCTGGGATCGAGTCTGGGTTCGACTTTGGTCGGCGGTGGCAGTGGTTCCAGCTCCGGCGGTGTTGGTGGCGGCATGACTTCGGGAAGCAATACCGGTTCGGCAAACGACGTTAGCATTTTAAGCGGCGGAGGAACAGTTAGTGAAGGTAACCAACCGGGTATTGTGACGGTGTTGGATATCAAGCACCCGGTAAAGGACGTAAGCCCCACGACCGGCACACCCGTCACGTCGAATGGCAGTGACCCTATTGTTGCTCACTTTCTCGCACATTCGGAAGCGATTGTCGCGTTAGCGTTCGACGCGCCCGGCATGCTGCTGCTCACTGCGGACAAGCGTGGCCACGACTTTCACGTGTTTCGGCTGCATCCGCATCCGAGCGGTGCATCCCTTGCGGCCGTACATCATCTGTACGTTTTGCACCGGGGCGACACGACGGCCAAGGTGCAGGATGTGGCGTTTTCGCTCGACTCACGGTGGGTGGCCGTTTCAACGTTGCGCGGCACAACACACGTCTTTCCCGTCACGCCGTACGGTGGACCGGCCGGTGTACGGACCCACGGTTCACCCCACGTGGTGAATCGACTGTCCCGCTTTCATCGATCCGCTGGACTGTCGATCGATGGCCGGTCAAGCAGCCCCGTGTCACACTCGGGCGAAGGTGGAACCGGTGCGAACCATGTACCCACTGCCATGGCTTATGCAAATCCCCGTACGCCACCCTTCCCCCATCCGACCATTGTACAGCCGCTGGCACAGCTGAGGCAACCGTCTAATTTGCTGGGTAGTGGCGGTGGGAGCAACATTGGTGTTGGTGGCGGAGGCGGATCAGCATCGAGCAAAACGATGGGCGGTGCGCATCATGGGCATCACACCCGGCAGCGTAACTCTTCCTCGTCCTCGTCGGACGATCTTATGAAACCGCTGCGTGTGTGCGCCAGCTTTGCCAAGGCACGCTCGTGGTTGCTCGATCCGCCTGGTTGTGTGGTGCGCGATACACCCGCCCATCGCATCCAGCGCAAACCAATCGATTCGTTGTTCATCATGGCTGCCCACGGTGCACTGATCCAGTACGATCTTGAACCTAAACATGCCTCAGGTAAGTGTTTCCGTAACACTAAGTTAGTTATTTTGTTTTTACATTATTTATTAAAAAAAACATTAATAAATCGTTCAGAGGAACCAATCATTCCCTTCAACTTCCTTTTAGAAATCTCAAAAATTCTGGATGTTTTTGTAACATTCTTGGCCTTTTTTATTCTTGCTTGGCGTAACGACCTATTCGATCGTGCTAGTCATATAATAGCTTACTAGATTTAATGATACCAAGCAGTTGGATAGTCAGTCCTCAAGTAAGGTTGAACAGTCTTAATCGGATTTGATCCTCCACGATGAAGACTGGCACCGCTATTAAAAACACAATCTTAATAATCAATAATTAATACTAATTGACAAAAAGATGTGAAGGAATACATGAAAGGGATGAAGTACAGTGTTTCCAAAGAGCATTCAAGGATAGTTACATCTATCACAGTATTGTTGATTTCCAACAATTGTGGATGATTTAATTAATTAATCATTATTTTTTATCATCTGTATTTAGGCTTACCAACACAACTTACAATAAACTTAATTCTATTGTAGCAATATACTTAACAAAAATACTATGGAAAGCCCAAAGCGGAAATCAAGAAGAGGGAAAAATTGTGATTGCATCACAAGATAAACAGTAAGATGAATGGGTTGAGGAAGAGACACGAACACGAAAGGAAGTGAAGGAGGAGTTGAAATCAAAATAGTCATAGAAACAAACAGAGGAAAGCAGATCTGGGGCATCAGCAGATCCCAGAAGCAGGCCACCAATGAGGCGCGTTTGTGCTCTGGCTTAAGGAGTCCAATCCAAATTGCAGAAGGCATCGGAGAAGAACCAAATATTCGTCTATAAGCGTCTATGAATATTCGTGAAGTACTTTTGCGTGTTTTCAATCCTGGTCCAACAATTATTGGTAGAAGGGGCTCCACACAACATTAGCATACGCTAATAGAGAGCGTACCATACTACAATATAAAGCTTGTAGGCAACGTGGATCTCTGAAGTCAGAAGTGACTCACAGAATGAACCCAAGTCTTCTATTAGCTTTTAGCAAAACCTCCTCAACATGTAGTGTTGAAGTTTAATTGAACATCCAATATCACTGCGAGGTCGCGAATAGATGAAACACGTGTAAGAGGAAAGTTTGAAATAGAATAGCTATAAGAAATAATATCGAATATAGGATAATATCGAAACAATCGGACATTACCGTTCTGTGAAGATTTAGCCCACCTAGACATCGTAAAGCCACTAGTTCTTGGGTCGGTTTTCACTCAATCTGTGCAGAGCGATTAGTGTTCCATTGAGTGATTTGCAATGTAAAGGAGTAGATTGTTTTTTTTTTACAAAGAATCCATCACCCTCATCAAAAATACCAGACAGCTCTTCATTATTAGCATGAGAATCACTCCGCTAAAATGGCGTCTCTTCTCCTGTGCTATCCATGACATTGGGGCTTGATTGTCTTGCTCTTTTGCAAACTGAATGACTGAATGAAGTTTTTTTTCGGAGATTTTTGCGCAACAGTGTTATTGCCACTTGTCTAACTCAATGTGGTAGTGAAAACAAAACAGAACAACTTAATCCTTTTCAAACCAGCTAATAAGTAAATGGGAGGTTGTGATTGTGGAAATTCTTACATCCATGTTTAAAAGCTTTGTATGTATAAGCACGATGGAGCGGCCTTGCAGATAACGGCGCCGGTCTTAACCGGCAGACATGGGATTCGAATCCCATCTGGATCGTTCCCTCATAGTAAGGACTGACAATCCAACTACGTGGTTATCGATAAGTCAAGTAAGCAAGAAATGTCAGGCATGATCAAGTAGGTCGTTAGGCCAAAGAAAAGGACGAATATGTACAAGCACACTCATGTACAAAAGACCCCATATTTTTTATATAAACAAAATGAACCAACAAGGGTCTCTTATACACGGGAAAATGTGATAATTAATTCTCGCATTTAGTGGCTTTGGATGTTTTGTTTGTTATAAAAACGTGTTAAACGATGCTTCGTTGATGCCTAATAATTTATTTCTTATATTTCCGTATTACCAGGAACACCAAAGGAAAAGATATGCGACGACACACCTATCGAGTTAGAGGTAGAAGCGAAGGCACAGTGGTGCCTGCAGCGACAGGAAAATTCTTCTACGGGCGATATTCAACCACCACTCTCACTGGACAACTGGCTCATAAAGGACAGGTTTATCGAGGAAGGTGTCGCAGGCGGTAGATCGGATTCTGGCTCGATGCAGGACTACGATCGCTTGCTGCATTCACATCATCGTGGCAGTACGGGTAACATCTCAGTTGATCATGATGATCGATGGTTATCACAGGTGGAGATTATAACTCATGCGGGGCCACACCGTCGCTTGTGGATGGGCCCACAGTTTATGTTTAAAACTTACAATACACCGAGCGGGTAAGTGCACGGGGGATGAGCACTACGTCATTGTTCTTTTCTGGGTATTTATATTTTTTTATTTCCTCTCGCTTTCAGCTCTCCATTGTCCTCCATAGACACAGAGGCAGTGGAAATATGTACCGGTAGTGGCAGCGGCAACGTGTTTAACCGGTCACTGCAAAGGTCTAACCCGATGAATATGCCTTTAGTTGGAGGTATGATGAGGCCCTTGGTACCCGTACTCATTGAATCAGGATCATGTAGTAATTTTCATTCATTCTCAATTTACGTGTTCAATCAATTCGAAACGCTGCTAACGCGAGGATGGTTTTGTTCTATTTTTCCGGGTGCATCCAACAACTTCCTCAACGTCCTGGACGAATCGAGCAGGTAGCTACGAACAGAGCCCGCGCATGATGAACATGAACGAGTTTCGTCATCATGAAAATCTTGACACTGAATTTTCCTCCCTCGGCCCAGTGGAGTCACAGCTGCGCGAAGATCTGGCAGATGCAATGCGTGAATCGCCCCTGATCGCTACCGGCAAAGACACGACAGGTATGGATTGAATAATTTCATGCATTATTGCCCTCGCACCAAATCACCTTCCTACCAACTCATCCACCTACAGACATCTCATACATTTTCCGTATATTAGTTTCGTTTCGATTTGTTATTTGTTTGATTATGTTTCCTACTTTGTTTTGTGGCGAATTCAATTTCGTTTGCAAACAGTACTGTGAGATATAAAGCAGTTTAAAAATCACTTTGTTAGTTTTGTGTGTTTATTCTGGCTACTGAACGACTTTTGATTCTTCTATTGCACAATATTTCGTTTTTAAAGCTGCCGTAGTAGTTATCTTCTTGTAAAGCGTAAAAAAATATTAGTTTACATTATACTGTTTTTGTTTTGTTTTGTTAAATAGAATACGTGATATTACATTAAATACGTATACTATAAAAGCACAAAAATATCATCGTAGATATTAATCCAGGTGTGTATAGAATGTTTTGTGCAGTTTTTGTTTGTACTTTATTAAAAGTATTTTTCTATGTTTTGAACAATAAATACTGTGACTCATAGAAGAATATTATATTGGATAAAAAAAAACATCTAAAAGTATTTGTTTGGGAAAGGAAGAGCTAGGCAAAAGAAAAGGGAAGAGAGAGAGAGAGAGAGAGAGAGAGAGAAACAACCTAAAATTTTTAAAAATAATATTGTATGGAACAGTCTATATAAAAATCAGTTACCATTGTTTGAAGTTTTAGCTAAACCGCAAAATACTTTTTGTTCCTCTTTAGACATTTGCGAGCCTTCTTGTTAAGCTAAATTAAAATATACTAATTTTAACTGATTGCTTCTTTCGAGAGGATTTTTAGGTATTATAGGTTTACACTCAAGAGAGTTTCAATGTTTTTGTATGTTTTTTTGTTGATATTTGCTGAATCAGTAGCTTTGATAATATACTTTTAAAAACATACAGACCTAATTTAGTTTCTATTAGTTCTGCCTCGCTGAAATGAATGTGTTACTGTTGCAGCGCCATTTATTTCTGTGTTTGTTTTTCCCTTTGTTTCATTTCACGTTGTTTTTCACGTTTTCATTTGCTTGTTTCCATATTCATTCACCATTGCTTGCGTTGTTTTCATGACATATTAAATGAATCATTCCTATACAATTGCACTAGCTTGTATCATGATATACCGTTTTAAATGCACCTATATTACCGAACCTTCTGTTACAACTACACGTGCTGGAAAACAGTTTTGAAACGTTGTCTTGTATTGGAATGTTTTTAGTGCTTTATTTCGAACTAATTTCTATCTAGTCCCGAACGCGATATGTTAGGGGGCTTATAAAATGCAGTCTATTCAATGCACACAACTAATTATGCAGCACACAAACCAGACACGAACGATTTACCTTTACCTATAATCGCTTGTGCATACGATAAGATTTGTGAAGATTTTATTTGCATTTGAACGACGTTGTTCCATCGGATCTGTGGTTGGTGAAAATATGTAGTAGCGTATGCGCACTTTTATACGCTTTTATTTTTGTTGTCCCCTACCCCCCCATACAACGTTGTATTGCAGAATGGTTTTACGAACTGTTCTGTTCGTGCTGTCCGTTCCCCATTTCCTTTAGCCAGAGCGGTATGAAGAGAGCGTAGAAACACTGAGAAGACTGTGGAAGAAAAAGAAAGAGGAAAGTCAAAGGCAATTGGAGTGAGAGTGTTAATATGAGAACCATGTACAGTTTTTCGTTCCTTCCATATCCGACCGAATGAGTTGTATAGTGATGTATGTATATTATGTAATTTAAAACAAACTCTTCAAATAAGTTGTGCTTAAACTAAAGCGCCCATAAAGCTTTTACAGTAGCAATCGGAAAGTGCATTTCTGTTATTATTTAAATAAGTAATTTTAAAGCAATTTATCGATTTACCATTGCTCGTGGTAATTTCAGCTACAATGGAGCCCAAATATTTCATTGATGCCACTAGGCAAACGCAACAAATTGATTGAGCTACGTTTTAATATGCACTGTACTTTTATACAATTGACAACCTGTTTAATTTCACTTCGGTGGAATTATCCATCTATTGCGGTTTTGTAGTATGCGTATACCATCGATAATATTTCCGCTAGTTACTATACTTACAGTGTATGACGTATTTGTAGAGGTTATAGTTAAAACAGATGATATTTGTATTACTTTTTCCGTTTATTGGCAATCTAAAAAAACAACTTTAAGTACAAAGCTAACGTGAACATCAGAGCGGAACACGCGCGCTTGCCTGTTTTATCAAAAACTTTCAGTTTAACTTATGCAGCTTTATAATTCACATAACCATGAAGTGCGCCTTTCGGCATTTAAATGCGAAACAAAACAAAAATGCTAAATTTTCCATTTCTTTTCTCTGTTTATAGCGGAGTTGCATTACTGGTCCCAAGTGTTTTTTTTTTGTTTCGTGTAATTCGCAATTCAGTTTATCGTTAGTGAGCTATGTTACATTTTAACTGCAACCTTAGATGTTTTGTTTCCGTTTTGTTTTACCGTATTCTCTTAGCATTCGTTCAAGATTGCATGTTTTGTTCAACTGCCGCTATTTTAATCCGTTTGATATCGTTTTTATTATTGAACAGTTTTGTCAAATTATGTTGATTGTGGCTTACAGTGGCAGTACGTACGTTGTCGAATGTGTACGACATGTTTGTTTTAGTATTCTTTTGTTTTAGTTTCTCATCCCTGTATGAATTCGCAAATAAATTCGTTTCACTTTCCCAAAAGCACTTAATATGAATTTTGGAAAAAAGAAAATAGTACGTTTTCTTGTATGTTTAGTTACTTATTTGTTGAATTAAAATTTTATTTTCTTAATGCAGATAGAAGCGAAATTTAGAAAAGTAATATAAGTTAAACATCCAATGCAATGAACATGAGAGAAAAGATGGATAATTGATTAATGTTTGCTTTAAATTAAAAAAAAGATTTAGTTTTTTATTTTCCATAGTGTAATCTCGCAAAGCTGTAGTAAACACACACCTTAAACATAGTTGTATAAAATCGAATTAACCATTTACACTGTTTTATCATACGATCATGGTTTGTGCTGGAAGTGTTAAAATTCAATTAGCTACCCCAATATGCAAAAAGCAAATCAAAACCAAACAATATTACAGTGAAAATGAATATGAATAATGGTTCTAAAACACCTTGCCTCTGGCTTCTTTCTTTTTCTTACCTTCTATCTCTTTCTCTCTCTCTCTCTCTCTCTCTCTCTCTCTCTTTTCTGTGTATCCTGGTTGGTAATATGCACCGTCGCACTACTACCGATTACCGGTGTATCGATAACGTGCGTGGGTCTGCTTCCATCTCGAAATGATAACGTCCCCGGATGTCGATTGAACATTGGTCAACGTTTTGCATCACGCTGTCGTGGTTGCCGCCCAACCATCGCAACCTGGCGCCTTTCCATCTCGCAACCGAACGCCATATGTATTTCTCTTCTATTTTTTTGTTGTAAACCTGCCGGCGATATAACTCGATACGTGTGTGTCTATTCCCAATCACCACCACTACCTTTCCCGGACTATTCAAAACTGATATAGGCAACCTCGCGGGATCATCGGGCACGGCGTGTGGTGGCAGCGGTACGGGTGGCACCGGGGGACAACCGTCACAGCAGCATCATCCGTCTGCGGTCGCGAACCAGCATGCGTTGAACTCCGCCACCGGTCTGTCGTCCGTGTCGTCCTGCTCGTCCACGTCGATATACTCGTCCACACATTCGCTGAGCTCGATCTGCGATCAGCAGCATCAGCAGGTGCACCACCAGCAACAACAGCACCAGTTTGGTGGAGGTGGTGGATGTAAGGTATCTGGTGGTAGCAATGAAGGCGACGCTTCTGGCTGTTTCTTTGAATGTAAGCAGCCGCCCATGTTTGCTAGCAGCGGTGACAGTAGCAACAAAGCTAGTGGATTAGTTAAGAAAAATGTTGGTATTGTACACACGACTGTGCAGCATCAGCAACAGCTGCACCAGCATAATTATTATCCTGACCCTTCCAGACCAGATTCGGGTGCTAGTGGGCGAAATATCTATCCCGGCGGTGGCATCACGATCGCCAAAGTAGTAAACCCGCTAGGAACGGTTACCACGATCAGCACCGTGGGTGGCGGCTCTGCTGGCCCCGAGAGCATCGATTCTGACGATTTCATGCAGGAATGCGTCGAATCGTATCTGCATGAAAATTGCGATGAGGCACTCTTTCGCCCTGTGGTAACTGTGCATCACGAGAGCGTGTCTGCCGGTAACTTACCCTCACAGGAGTTAGACATGGTGGAGATGCGTTCCGGGCGTTACCGTGGCTCGTCCTTGGATCGCACCGGTGGTAACGGTGTGGAAACGACCGGCAAAGGTAGACTGATGGCTGGTGGATGTGAAGAACGTCCGCTCAGTCAACCGGCATCTTTGATTGGGCGTGATTTAATCGTGCCGGTCATTGAGGAGAAGAACATGCCGTACTTCACCAGCAGTGGTGCAAAAAAACAACATACAAAGCATCTCACTGAGCAGGAAGTGACACAACGCCCGGATGCGCAGGGAGAATCAACGGTTCAACAAGTACCCGCTCGCAAACTTTCGAGCAAAAAGGATACAAATACAGACATTAGCAATATTGGGAAACTTTTGAAGGATACTGGTGTGGATACCAAGGGCTCGGAAACATCAACGCTCAACGTCACTGATCCTTTGAAGGCTTGTGAAGAGTTTGAAACCATTGAATTACCTCTGGTGGAAAGTGAACCATTAGAGAAGGATTCAAAAGTGACAAAGAAGGAGATGAAAAATGTGCTAAGAGCAGAAAGTCATTCGGTTACTAGTGCCGGCTCAAAGAAGAGCAAAGAAAAAAAAGTACCTCTATTGCTGGATGCTCCAAGTACCACCGATCGAAAGAAGGAAGTCGGTAACGTACGAAGTAATGCTGTACAGGATAAAAAGAATATAAGTATTCCTAACTCTGTCAGCGAGAAGCGAGGCAACAAACGGACGACAAACAGCCAGAAGATCCATTCGAAGGATAATAAAAAGGAAAAGGAATCATCGGTCGAAACGAAGCGTTCTGTTGTTGCGCCGGTACTGGATAGCGATCACTTACTTCCGCCTCTGGAGGCACTGAAAATTGACGATTTGGAACTGTTCGGTGATGATCTTGTGCACGATACACCACTACACGCAGCAGAATCAGACGCCGCTAAAGCTGTTACTACGTCCACCAAACAGTCTACCGATGTTAGAAACGTAAAGGTAAAGGAGGAAAGCAGTAGTGTCGAAGAAACTGAAGCATCCCTCAGGGCTGTAAAGTTAGTATTGGACACGTACCATGATCCTTTAGCGAGTGATAGCAAGTACGAGGTGTTGGAGTTTGTTGAGCAATCTCACGGTTGTGCAGCGAAATGTGCGGATACGGAAAACGATGAGAAAACTCTGATCAGTTTTGAAAGTCCACTCGTGGAGCAAGCTAAGGCGCTTGTGGACGAAACATTGGATGGGGAGCAACAAAAACAGATGGCGGTCGATATGGAGAGCGTTTTTGCCGGCGGCAATATAATGTTGGCCATGTGCTCCAGCTTGCGGGAAGCGTCCCCATCCACAGAGCCAGAATCGGCGGACGCATCCAATGAACCGTCCTCCGGGGTTGGTACTGCGGGTCAGGGTGTGTTGAAACAACATTCGCTCGAGGGTCAGGATTCGGATTACAAGAGTCTTGAGCTGGATATGGATATGCAATCGACGAGTGGTGAGATGGGAAACATGAGCACCTCTTACAACCCGACTACCGATACGACGACTACCATTGTTAGTCTGCTGTCTTCAGCTTCCGAAGACGATGAAGATGTAACAACCAACTCAACCAACAATGACCAAGAAGAGGAACCTGCTGGTGATGAGGCACTGCTGGAGGTGAAAGATACCGACACTGTACATAAGACATCGGAACCGAGCGGTAAACGGCGACGACGCAAACGCACAATTACCTGTCAGAATAGCACCACCACCAGCAGCACGACCATCAACATGGCAACCAGCGATACGAAGGACGAGGATGGTGACGAAGAGGAGGAAAACGGTGACGAAGACGATGAAGAGCTGCAGCCGCTGATATCGAGCAACAAAACTTCGTCCTCCTCGCTTTCCGCTCCGGCAACGACGAAAAAGGATTCGCTCACGTACGGAGAGGGACCGCTTTTGGGCAATGAAACATCCGTACTGCTTACATCACTGCCAACGGAAGGTGAAGAACCAACAGTGGAAGCGACGGAAACAACCGGAGGCTTGAGCGCAAACAACTCCACCATGGACGATTCCTCCGTTGCTGCGGCGAAGTGTTCGGCGACGGGCAGCGGTGCCAGTCTCAGCACCAGCCTGTTAGCTACTTCCCTCACCGGCAAGACAGCGGGCGCCGCCGGTGGCGGCAACGGTGGAAATGGGAAGAAAAAATCGAAAAAGAAGCGAAAATAATTACTAGTGCAGCGAATGGTGCTGTTGGTATTCTCCGCTGCATCATTGCTGGTTTTGTTTTTGCTGTCCTACTTACTGCTCCTTTACATGTCGTGTTTTGCTCTAGGGTTTAGAGGGTTGTGTAGTTACGTCTAAAATTTCGATTGCTAATGTTTACGTGTTAGTGGTTTTATTTTATTTTTTCAATTGTTAGGCATAATTTTCCCCAACAACCCGATTGATGGTGTAATTTAAACAGTCGTTATATGCTCTCCCGATAAAAGAAAAGCCAACTGTCCGTGCAAGCATCGTAAAGCATTAGCAAGCACTGTTATTTCGCCGTACATCGACAATTGTGTCAATAAAATGCAAATTTTCACGCGTTGCAAAACAAAACAGCAAAATGGCCTTCCCCCGGCTACGGAATAGGAATGTTTCGTCTGCTTTGCCTTCAGATCGTCATTAGTTTTCGATTTAACGATCTCATTTAGCTTTGAATATCAGTTTTTTTTCAACGTGGTATTAGGGCGAGAGAAAAAAATGGAGAAAAATAATTTAACATAACTGAAGGGACTGTTCATACGAATGGATAAATTTCATATTATCGTAATTTATGTTCTTAGTCATATTTATCAAACGCATTACAATTTGTTTATCGTTCTTGGGAAAGGCTTGCTCTCGAGAATAATTTTGAAAATATTGAAATTACAAAAAAAAAACACAAAAAATATTTTAAAGTTGCTACATCGTGTATTAAATTTAGTTTATGTTGATGTTTTCTTAAACTAAGATTGAATCATACGATAGCAGAAGTTTAATTTCCGTAGATAGAAAAGAGATGCAAAATTCATTATATTCATTCATGATTCATACATTAATGTGTTTTTCATTATTCTGTTGAAGCAACAAAATGAAGGTTTAGAGGTTAAATACATCAACGGCGCATACCATTATGATTTCAACTCCCCTTCAAGAAAGGAACTTGTGTGTGTGTGTGTATTTTATTTCACATTATTTACAAATTCAGTTGCAAATTCGTTCAAAGTAAATGTGCCATAGCTATTCCATAGTTGCATCGAACTTAATTGATCGAGCAAAACCCCACACGCAGTTTATTTTAAAATTGATAATTCTTTAAAATCACAAATCGATTGCAGCAAGCAAAAAAAAAAAAATAAAATGTAACTTCAAAAGCTGATGAAATATGGGAAAAAATAGTTATTTTACAAACGCTTTAGTTACTACGATCGCGTTTTGTTTTTAAAATAGAGAAATTAACACATATAACGAACAGTGCACCGTGAATTTTTGAGTTTGAGTAACCAATTGCGTTGCCGCTCATGTTAGCAGATTTACATACACTAAGACAGCACATGAATGAGCGTAGACGACAGCATAATAATACCAGATTCATGTTCTGGACGTACGAACATTAAGGAATGCTTTTCTTTTGTGCGTTGTTATTGTACAGATGTAATAACACTTATCTATTGGAAGCAATCAATCAAGAGTAATTAGTATAAGAAAACCTAAGTAGCAGCAGAAGTGAAGCAAACAACACATTTGCTTGTTGCTAAAATGTTATACCAAGCAAACACGACAGCAAAATGCAAAGAGTAGATAGAGGTGTGGATATACCGAGTTGTGGCAATAGAAGCTTTGTTGGGGTCAGATCAATGCGCCCTACAGAAACAAAACACACGATAAGAAAGGAACAAGCACACAGATTCAGAATTTTTCTTCGCTTTTATTTGGTTGCCGCTATTTATCAGCGAATATTTATTTAAGTATCTAACTGCCAATATGTAAAAAAAAGGTTTTGTTTTCAATCCCTTGAACATAGAATGTAAGCTACATAAGAGTAAATTAAACAACCGTACAGCCAATGTTATTCAATGTAAAACACTGCTAGAATCGAATTGCAGTTCGAAGAGGGGTATATACATTTTGTTTCCGTTTCACCTGTTGTTATGCTGAATTATTACAAATTCGTTCGTCATATTTGGATTTTCAAAATAATGGCCCTGTATAACCAGCACTAAGTTCTCGCTTCCAAACACCCACGATCCATTTTGCTACGGGACTGACTATTCGGGAAGTAATCAATCAAGTAAACCGCAACCAATGGCAGATATATGATTGTATTCTTTATGCTTCGGTTTAAAAAAAAAGGTGTTGGCTTTTCAAAGGATATATTATAATGTATACATAATTATATCTAAACTGATTCTAGTGTTTTCTCTATAACGCAAAATGGCCGATGTTTTCCTAAATTATGCGAGAATGTTCGAAAAGCGAGGGGGAGAGAGTGAGAAAATCGAAAAAGTTAAAAGAAAAAAAAAAACTTCTAAAAACAAGGGACAAAACACAAAGAAAAAAACAAAACAAAAAAACAAATGTAGATAATCAAATATTTCTCAATTGGACACCAAAATAAGAAAGCACATTTGAAAAGGCTGAACGAAAAATTGAAAAAAAAACTAATCGAAAAACTTAATTTGGTTTAGTTGAAGTGGCTTAAAATAAACGAGACGAAAATAAAAAAAAAACACAAAAAACCAACAACAAAAACATGTACAAGTATTACATTTCATTGTCAATATCACGGATTTCATTTTAATGCTTGGAACATCTTGAGTAGGGCGAATTTATTAAAGTTATTCCTCATAAATCGTTGATGCGCCATTGAATATGTAAAACAAAATAATCTATTTTTGTACTTTTGAAAATGCTGCTAAAATTATGTGCAAAATTTAGGACGTATGAATTGATTGTGAACGTTAATGTTTGAGAAACCAGATAAGAGTTGATGTTATGAAAAATTGTTAGGGTTTTGAAATTATTTGAAATTTTTATCACAAGACGTAATTAGTTGTTGTGCCGTTGACTGCTTTGTGGGGCTTTCGTGCGATCGAGTTGTTTTTCGATGTGAAATTTGGTTTAAAATTTTGATTTGTTTCTGATGAAAACAAATTAAAGTGCTATAAATGGTTTCATTCGATCAACAACCTCGCTAACTTGTTAAAGCTTTAGTTGGTAAAAAGGGTTTTTGTTTGAAGTACTTGAACTGTGCCAGTTGTAGTTCGCGTGATGTCATCCAATATTAAACTACAAAGCCTCCATTTTTGCCATTCAATCCCTACCGTTTCTATCTTGTATTTTCTATCGCTTTATTTTTCACTCACTGTAGACGGACCGCTCGTGATGGATGGCAGCGGGGAAAGCTTCCTAGCGAGCAACCACCATCATCAGCAAGGTGGTGCGGTGTTGGCGGGTACCGGCGGTGGATTACAGTCAGCGTCGCTCGTGCACCTTGACCAGGAGGACATGAGCAGCAGCAGCTTTAGCTCGGCCAGTAGGGCCTCCCTAGAGTTGGGCCAATCGTCATCCAACACTGGGTCGCCTACCGCGTCCTACGGTGAAAATCTGCTCCCTTTCCAAGGTGACTCGAGCGGGTCGTTATAATGGAGCGCTCAACGGGCTGCCGGCGTAACATGGCCAGCGCGTACACCGATGCTGCTCGTGCGCCGCCTGTAAATCGACACACGACAATCGTGCATGATCCTGCAAAACATTGTCCGGGAAAATTAGCCTGTGAAAAACAAACACAAAAATGCTTCCGAAAACAACTGTGGTTCTTTACCGGAACCTTAAAACCAAAGAAAATCCTTGGAGAACGTACTCAGCGGGGTTCTATTAACTACAACTATCGTTTATAGTGAAACGCGATGCAGCAATTGCGAAACCTTTGTCCAGTGTGGAAAAAAAAAAACACTTGAACCTAGAGCTATACCTTCTATCCTCACGGCAGATGGTGGAATTCCAAAACTGAGTTGGAAAGGAATGAAGAGCAATTATTGAAGCAGACACATCCACGGCATCACCATATATGACGAATTTATATGGCTAGATGTTGTCCATCAATCAGGGCAGGCATGTGATGACGAACATCATTATAGTTATTTTTAAAAAGCATTTTAAGAAGGTTTTGTTTAATTTCCTTTACATTTAGGCAGGGTTCCTCTCGGCAACATCGTTTCGAACGACATCTTTGCGTTTTGTTTTAGAAAAAATCTTTAGATACTAGACCAAATACTGTTTAAAAGAAACCGGAACATTCATAGCTATGCCAACCTTACGCGTATATATTTTCGTTATAGATCCTTTTTTTTTGTTCGGAATTATTTTTGCAATGAGTTATTCTTTTTTTCCGTTGTCGGTTAAAAGGTTACGTTAAGCTTGGGTTTCCTTTCCTTATTGCAATGTTTCTAGTGTTTCATTGCTATGTTATACTATGATGTGACTATGCGGACTCCTTTTGCTGGTTTTACTTTTGTATTAACATAAGAAAAGGTGAAAAGAGTTATCAATCATACAATCTTCTATGCGCGTGATGCAGTTGTAAACTGAAACGCCCTATTCGTAGATAATTTTAATTGCTATTTTCAATTGCAAACTTTAGAAGCTTTGAATTAAAAAAAAAACATATTTTGAATTACCCTGCTATCTGTTAATCAAATTTTTTGATTTCCAAACAGATCATTAGTTGAACTGTTTACCAGCATAATATTTTTTTCTAAGTTTAAAAACATTTTAAAATGAAATTTATTTACCCTCCCAATTATAGTTGCACATCGTGCAAGAATAACTCGATCGGTACGATTATTTGCATTACATTCACTTTTATTTGTTTTAATGGCAAACGGCGTCGGTGCGTTCGAATAGCTGACAGTTATTTAATAGCCATTTTAAAAACGATATACTAGCGATATTATCTGGGTGTTGATTGTAGATAATCGATGTTATGAACAAGTTTGCTTCTACAGGCAAATTTTACACGTTCATTCAATCGCAACATTTATTTTGTTTTATTCCTTCAAAACTGGTTGGTTCGAAACCATTTAGCTATAAACAGACCAATGTGAAGCGGATCAATTTTCAGTAATTAGAATTATAATAATTTAGTGCGGGCTTTTAGTCACATCCTGGTATAATGTGTCATAGTTGGGGAATGTAAATGCACTCAATATTTTCCTATCGTTTCGTTTTTGTTGGGTACTGTATTCCATGAAATGTGTAAGCCATAAATAAAAGGTAAACTATGTACAATAACTCAATAGAAAGCAATTCTTTTTTTAATCCGTTTCAGCAATGGAAACGTGACGCACCAATGGTCCAATTGTTTTAATAATCCTCTGTCTCATTTTTCAGGTTTCTTACAGGACGAATATTGCAGTTCGTCTTGTGTTTAAGAGGAGCAAAAGTTTTTGTAGAATTTGTAAAACATTAACAATAATATATCAAAAGCTTGAAGGGAAATATATTTTCAATTTATAAGGGGCCAAACATAACGCAAGTGTTTATAGTTAAATTTTTGGCATTCCAATAATCTCTAATATATCATTACTATCATTTATAGAAGGGTTGTTTGGCAATTTTGTTATTTTAAAATAGCCTATTACATTTGCACACAACAACAGTAACAGACTCTTGCTGAAATATAATATTTTCTTAAAGAAGTGAACAATGATTGCCTGTGATAAGAAGTCGGAACAGTATGCTGGTAGAAGGATACATTCGATTACCCTACAAAACACACTGGAATGTGGTGGAATAAATAGAGGACAAACAAAAAGAATTCTTTACAAACCATTCATTAACTCATAATAGCAAAGGATTGAAGTAAGGTTGAAGTAAGAATGAAATACATGCCATGGATCGCCTAAAGAATGATGTTGTTTGTTATCCTTTTTCCGACGCTTGCAGCAAAACTGCTTTGTTTGGGTATAATATTAGCAAGTCCTACGACAATACTATCAACTTTTTCTTCCTTCCTAAAGCAAATCATATTGCAGTTTGCACAAAAGTGTACAGACAAATGCGTGGAATGTAAATATGCCGCTGAAGAATGTAAAAGTTAATTGACTATAGTGCTTGATGTTGTTCAGACAAGCTGAATATTTTACAAACACTGGAGGGGCAATCAGCTAATCCCAAATATCAAACCGAATAATTAATTTTCTACAACTACTAGGAGTGCTAAAGTATGACATTTTTGCAAATAAATATGAACAAACATAATGTTAAGCTCGTTAAGTGGTACTTTCTGTCTGGTTGGTATGTCCACTAATGTTTGGATGTTCGTGCTGGTGCTAGTGATATAGATGTATTGAAAAGGAATTAATGCGTAAGTCACCAACACTAGGATAGTGTTGGAAGGGCAAGGGTTAAGGATATAGAAATCTTTTTCCTTTGCGACCCCTAGACCAGACATTTTGTTATTTTTTTTTGTCGTATAATGTATTTTTCAAGAGTTAATAATTATTTCTTTATTTCGACACTACTAAAGTAGTGAGTTGCAGTAAAGTTAAACAAAATGGTAAGTAGCACTTTCAATAAATAAATATTTGTATGCTATGCTGTATAGCGATCAAAGTAAACAAAACAAAATGAATTTCATTTAAGACTTTGGCTGGAGTTATGAGTCTCTATTTTCCTTTATTTTAAAGAGACTGAAATATTAAGGCTACATTCGTCTATTAGACTTCCGTCCTATTCCTTATTTCTAGTCTCGACCTCCCAGCATAAAAAACTCCGATCAAGCTGCCCGCGTAACTTATAAATATTTTTATGCTCGTTAGATATTTGGAAAAACATATTGTCAAAGTGTTGGTTAATATCGTTAGGCAATTTGCTACTGTGATGTGGCTAGAAATTAGAAACTACGGGTCGGAGTCGCCACTGTTTTACTGAGCATTTTGGAATCATTATGCCTACATAGCGTACTATTTAAAAAAGTTTTAGATAGTACCAAAAAGCTCACTTGACAACCTTACCATGTTTTACCTTATGTCTACACAAGCGAAGTGTTACATCCTTTTGTTGATGATATAATCGTGTAGTTTTTGTTTATGATACATCAGGTGACATCTGTAAAAGTTCAAAATGTGTTGTTAGATCACAGATTTGGGGGTTTTCAGTGCGGCGCCGCATTGGCTCTGAATTATTGGACCGTCTATGTTTGAAGTCCCTATATTGCAGTCTTGTTTAGACAAATATTCAAGTTCTGCAGCATTGTGTAATGACGGTCCTCTTTCTCCCTTATCCTAAGACATTCGTAAGTGCTAGAAAGCTTTCACGCATTTTGCACTTCGGAAGAACTTGGGCTTAGGTCTCTCGAAGTTAGACTCTGTCACGCCATCTAAAAGAATTGATTTACCTAGTCTTGTATCTCCCTATACTTTTATGTTCGATCCCGAAAAATCTGATCACGTTCTCCCCTAAACGTTGTACGCACTTCAGCAATAATGATCCAGAATAGTGCCTGATATAAAAGCCTTCATCTTGATGAGACTTGACCAAGCTCACTATTTCACCAAAAGCAATCGTATATTTCAGAAATCTTAAAACATTAAGGTTGTCTGCATGTTTCATATGCAGAGGTGATCTCTGTGCTGTATCTTTCCAATCAACGATGGATATAGAGTGGAACGTTGTGGTGAACATGACAGTTGCTCTCTTAGTAAACAGTGGTGGATCAAGGTCCTTGGGGGCCCCGAGCGGAATGGCAGTTACGCAAATATTGTCAACGGTGGGGGGAGGGGTTGCTGGAAACTTCACTCATCTGCGAGGCCCCCTTAATTGGCGAGGCCGCTCCGCTCCTAGGTTGATCCGCCACTGTCAAAATATTCTGCATTCGAGGATCCCGAAACAAGTCGAACTTTGCTCCACTCTGCTCAGATTCATGAGGCCAACATTCATCAACAAGCAGGGTCCCTTAACAGGATAAACCCGCTTCTGCAGGCTATCGTATCAAGACATCCGAGGCACTTTGCTTCTGGGAAGGTGTATACTTGCGCACATTTTATTACTTGGAAGTGCAAGTTGCTTAATAGACGCTCGTATATCTCCAGGATAACGCATTAAAGCAGAGTACAACCAACTTGGAAGCAAAAAACTATCCAGAAGAACAAGCTTTTGGTCTACTGTACTCCTCTGTACACAAAGTGAGGTGACCTATTGTGGAGCTTAGAGATGGAAGCATCTTCCACACACACTAATCTTTTTCTAAAAGGCGCATGTCCGACACCAGAATGACCTGGGATGAACATGACTCAATCACTACCCTATATTTCGATAAACAAAAGTGAATTTTTGAGAAACATAAGACACACTTTCCAAACTGAGTGTACATCGAGTTTTTTTACAAACACGCCTAGAAGCGATTTTTTTTTCGGATGTTCATTATCTCAGTACAACAGTTCCGTGCTACAAACAGCGCGCCGCGTAAGTTTTCAAATGTAACTTTTTTTTTCTTTTATTCATGTTTCATTTCTACTTTAGAATTCTACAGTACTTGCGAACGGCTGCAAAGGAAAAAAAAACATTATAAATAGCACTGATCCGTGTATCCGCTACTAGCAGGGGGTGGAGTGGTGTGTTGAGGAGTTTTCCTAATACGCTCAACGAAATATTTTCAGCAAATCTGAATTTAGAACTTGCATGTTACCAGACAGAACCGTGTGGCATGCATAAATTAATTTTGTAATTAATTAAAGTAATTGATTACTTTCATTATCTCTTTCTTTAATTTCTCTCTCTCTCTCTCTCTCTCTCTCTCTCTCTCTCTCGGGTGAGACTTCTTCAGATATTTTCATTTTATAATGTTTTTTTGTTTTTTATCTCTACAACATCCTTCCTGCTTAATTCACTCATGTTGTTTATACCTTGGTTACATCTTTTGGATTAAATGGTTTTAATTTTATAAAAAAAATAAATCCATCCATTTGCTTCTTACACATTAACCATGCGCACTTTCCAAGGTTTTTTTCTGCATGGCGTACAATTGTTTGCTATTCCTCCCTCCTTTGCATCCTTTTCTTTTAGCTCGCATATCAAACTCACCATCCCCACGCCCTAACAGCGCATTATGTGTTTGTTCAAAATACAGTTTTAAGTTATGCATCGGCTTGTTTTTAGCTATTTTTTTTTTATTGCAATGAATCCTACGTATGTACAGTAATATATTCCTTTTCAGTTCTGGGTTTCTTCACATTTCCCCTGCCTTTTTTTTCCTATTTAAATCGATGGTAACCCCATTTCACAGTGATCTCTTCCGTTCGTACGTTCCGAATGAGAGATGTGACAATACCTTTTTGCTTTAACGTTCTGTTGCTGTCTGGTTCGGTCCGGACCAATGTTCAGTCATACAAATAGCCTAACTAACAAGAAACACGCCAACCAGCCAATGGACTTCTACAGAGGGCATCTTATAGAGGGATGATGGGTTTTGCGTTTTCTACGTTACTTGCTTCGTCTTGCTACACACTTTTATTTTGCGTTAAATTTTGTTGTTGCAGCTGTATTTGAAACAGTTTATGTTACTAGGACGAGCCTTTAGAGTACTCTAGTTAACTGCATATCATTGCCCGGTTTACATCTCTCGGAAGAAATGCCTGATGGACCGAACATCTTTCTCCTATCACATTGTATTTGCCTTCCCGTTCGAACCGTACCTTTGTTATACCTTCTTTGCCTTAGTGCCCTATTGCTTGTTTTCTGCTATATCTATTGTTCTTGTTATGCCAATTCGTGAAAGTGAAGTACAAGTAAAGAGGGCTATGAAGAAATTGAAGAATTTGGAATTCAACAAACAAATGCGCCTAAAGTAGTTTTCAAATCGTACTGTTTAATAGTTGCGTTACTTCATTAGATACGCGATGTCCGAATTCTTCAAATAATTTCAGATTTTATTTCATACCATGAGATATTAATATCTCAGTTTCATATAAGTTTTTCTCTTCTAAATGTCGGATGATACCGGGATGGTTTACTTAAGTTTGCAGTGAAGTTGCAACATATCATATTTTGTGTAAGATTAGGAAAACCAAAACTCTTCAAATGTATATCCACTTCGAGGGCACATTCCGCCGTACTGTTCCACGCCAGCTGCTTCTCCTTCTTACTGGGCTATTAACGTTATTGTCACAGATATAAATCCTATATTATATAGATTGACGTTACTTGCTCAACCCGTTACGACTATTTGGTTGCCTCGTTTCCTTCTCAGTTCTTACTCCATCGGCAATCCGCTTCCCTTTACCGCCCCAGATATTTTCGGTTGGGAGTTGCTTGTTGGCCGAACATACCGTTCCACGTTCGAGTAGCGCATATTGAACATAACAGTTGCAGGGAGAGTCAGTACAGTTCGTGCGAGCTTCAACCAAGTCACTTTTCCGATTCGTGTTCACAACCTTCACTACCGGAAGGTATGGTTTCGCTTACTTCATCATCATCTTCAATCACACCGGTTCCCACTCTATCTTCCACCCATTTGTTACGGCGAGCGCTGTAACGCTCGCTTCCTTAGGCACTTTTTTAATGGTTTATGTCAAGTGTACTGACTCTCCGTATGATTCGTATTGTGCGCTCGCTACTTTGCCCATCCGCAACAGAATGGTAGCATTAGCAAAACAAAATAATATAAGTTCTTCAAGCGGGAAAAAATAACAACATAATTTTTAAATGATTTCAAACTAACATTTGTTTAACGGTTTAGTACTGCTCGCACATATTTCTCGCCTCACCGTGTGTGTGTTTTCTCTTCTACTTCAACCGTTACTGGGCCGGAAAACAACTGTCCCGCTCATCGACCTTAACGGTTCATTTAGTTTAACCTCAATCCATCTACATTTTACTACCCAATTCCTTCATTCGTAATAAAAAAAAAACTTTGTAATGGTTGTGCTCTTTGGTACGTGGCCTCTACGCTACTGTTGTGCCTGTAAGTGGACGAAAAGATTGTTTGTTGGCAATGAATGGATTGGAATCAAATGTGGCAGGGACGAACATATTGCTCTTGCTTTGGATTAAATGGATTCGGGTGCGTTGGGTTAAGTTGTACAGCCGCCCCGACTGGTCTGTTAGGTGCATCGTCGAAAAAGCAACATGAAATGAGTGTTAGAATCGATCGTTTAGTTAGCACTTAAGCGGCAAGAAAACTTGGAATATGTTAAACTCGGTGTGTCACATTGCCACCCATCGTTATATGCTTTCGTTAATATAAATTAAGTTAACCAGCAGAGGTTGAATGGATATTTCATAAAGACATTAGCTAGTTGGACGTAAGACCTATGCGGAAAGTTCCAAGCTGTCGTGCGGTAGCTGTTAGGTTTATTGTACATATGGTAGATAGTCAACCTGGATCGCGTTCTTCCGATAGTCGCAATCACCCATCAAGCTAAATCGCTACTCTTTCCATGTCAGCTGCATAGCGCCCACATTGTCCTCTGCAAGGGTTTTTTTCTTGTTGTTGTTGCTTCTTTAGCGTACTGAGTTCAATTAAATACTTATATCAGTATAGGAGATTGTATTAATCTCCAAAAGGGGTTAATGACTAAGGTTTAAAAAGGGCGTTACATGTAGTGAAATATAATGAAGATTGCTTAACTATGTAGTTGTACTAGTAAAGTAGCCATACAATGTAGTAGATCCAATTTTAAGTAAACCAACTGTAATACCGAATGACAAAAAAAAACGGAAAGTAATAGTAAAAGTACAAGAAAAGCAAACAACAAACATAATGTTTTAGAGAACTGTTACTGAAGTAAACCAAAAAACGGTAATAAAAGGCCTTCGTATCCATGAATACTGCTTTCCAATGGACTGTGTGTGTGTGTGTGTGCTATATACTGATACTAATCTGTACTCTGTCTAATATGTAATACTATTCACACTGTTCGCCGATCGTTCATTACACGTGTTATCCCCCCGATTCCCCTGTTCTGCAAAAAACCCTGTCAATTGCGTCACAATTATTTCCATTTAAAAAAACCCCTATTACGTAACAGGCGAAATGTGTTTGGCCGTCTTGGTAGTCTTTTTTTTTCAATAATTTCATTTTTGGTGAAAATAATTGACCCTCACTGGGCGTTTTTGCAATTGAAGAAACAATATATACAATGTGAATTACAAAATTAATTACAATCTTACCGCTCAAAGCGCTTCTTTTGTTCTGTGTTCCTTTCCACCTTCGTTTTCCTAGACATGCGTCTGATTATATCTAACTAAACCACTAGAAAGTAGTGCAATTTTGTTTGCTGTATAATGCATGGTAATGGTACCAAACGGATTCATGCACGCTATTGTATGGTATTAATTGTTAATTGGTAGTGGTAATACATTGACCGGGGGTTTGTAGCATTGCTAGCAGTGCACAAACAAGGTGGCCAAACAAGCAGTGACCAGCACCTATGTGCCGCTGCCATCGTGTATTAGATCTGTCAATGTACCTCCGCTAATGGTAGTCATCTCCGGCGTTGTTAGTAGTCCGAACCCGTCGACCGTTTCGCTCGCCGTTTCACCGTACGGGTGTCCTATGGAGCGGAGGAACAGGAAGGCCAGCATCAGGAAACTTGAACCAAACAAGTCACCCAGTGCAGTCAGGTAAGGAATTGCCGAGTTGTCTGGATCGATCTTCCACTTCCACATCAGGTGGATAATCACATGGGCGATGTAAAGCAGCAGCATAACCTACGGAGAGGACGAACGAGTTTAATGTCTAGTGTCTAATAGTTAGAAACAAGGGCGGAAGATGCTTACCTGCAGCGTGCTGACGAATAAATAGGAGAGCACAAAAGGAACGCCAATGGTGGAGCTAGACATGTGAATATAATCCGCTACAAAGATAAACAATACTTGACCAGGAATTGACATCGCAATGAGTATTCTTGCGGTTCTGGCATAAGGAACTGAAACGGGAAAGAATACGATTGTTATTCGTAATTTTGGCGATGATCATCTAACTCCTGCACTTCCGTTCTTCTTACCTCCATGAAACAGAGCTTTCCAAGGCAACTCAAAAATCTTTGCATGCGGTGGTATGATGCCGATAATAGAGCTCTGGTGAAGCATGGTGGATATCTTGCTAGCCTGCACCGACACAAGGTTACCGCCGATCCCGTTAATAATTGGCTGAAACACAACAAACCCGTTGAAGATACCGACAGCTTTGTCCAGCACCAGACCGCCCATTCTGCAGATAGAAACCATCAAAAGCAGTGATGAGCAACGTTACCGGGTTTTGAGAAAGGATAGCAAACTAGAAACGATCTCTTACCCACTAATGAACAGAGCAGACAGCACGGGAACCCATCCCGTCGAAAGTACGGACCGTGTATATTTGTTACGATAAACGAGGAGCATCCAGAACGGTAGCAGAAACACATAAACGGCCACCATCACAAACGTAACCCACAGGTGTGTATCTGGAAGAAGGTGTGTGTACGATAAGCAGAGATTAGACGTTGCCGGATAAAAGCGATTGCTGCGCATTGAACTCATACCAATATTTTCGAACAATAGCGTAGCCATGCCGGCTAGCAACGAGATGGAAACCACATCACCGATCGACGCTGCTAGTGGTGTTGCCAGGTTATCGGGGTTCATCGTTGTACGGCTAGAAACTAGAATCACAGCCACTAGCACGAAGTCTGCACAGGAGAAGAGTAGAATTCATATTAATACAGCGCACACTTGGAATAGTAGCTAGTAGAGTGTGATTGGAAGTGATCGTACCTAGCACAAAGCAGGAACTGGTGGCAGTGAACATGGCCGAAGCCGTCAGCAACATTACGTGATCGAAGATTATAGTGCCATTAATGATCGCACCGACGGCGACCGCAAACATGGACACGATGAACGATGCTACCGTTGCCTGCACCTGCACCAATGCGATGTTGCCAAGTATCATGTGGAAGATCTCGCGCCGTCCGGACATGTTGCCGAGGTTCGCCTGGGTTGAGAGACGGGACGCTAGACACATGTCCAGGTTACCCTTCAGTCCTAGTAACGATGGCACCAGAATGAACAACTCCGAGACATGGACGAACACTTTCCAGTTCTGAGTGTTTGTGTGATAGAAGGATCGATCGATTAAGAAAATAGATTAGATGGTGAAGGTATTTTATGGTAAATTAGTTATTAAATATCAATGCACCAAAGTAAAGTCAAAGTTGGTTAGGTGTTAGAACTTCAGGTATGTTTAGCTATAATTAAGGATTTGAAAATGAAGGAACCAAACTTTACGTTCAATAAGAATAATTAATTATCATTGTTGAAAATTTTACAATTGCTGATCGGTAATGAACGATTGTTATGGTTTAAGTCTAAAAAATTGTGGACTTTCACTTGTTTGCTCAAACGCATTGGCAAGTTGTAGTGAAACGTATTAGAAAACGATTAGGCTGTATCGATTTATTAATTGAATAGCTTTAAATACAATCATACGCAAGCGCAAAACAACAGCCAGACAAACAAACTCTGTACTCTACCGAATATCTTAATGTGATCAATCCCAAATCTACATCCAACGGGGTGCTTCCCTGGAAAAACGGAAGACAACGACAATTTGTAAGAGATCATGGAACTAATCGCGACATGGAACTAATCCAGCGTGTGTCCGACTGCACTACCATATGTGCTATCTGCATCATCGCAATGCATTGCCGGATGATTCATCGCCAAGTGTGTTACATATTTTGCCACCGTGCGAAACGCAAAAATTCCGCACACTTGTGCTGTATTCCGATGGTGACAGCGAGGAATGCGCACTTGAGCATTGTTGGAGCTTGTGCCTTCGGAAACGTTAGGTACATTCTTCAGACATACGAAAGGCAAAGAACTTCCTTTGCACATCAAACTGATCTTGGGGTAAGCTATCGTAATGAAACCATAGCAATGTCTCGCTCAAGAGAACAAAACTGCAAACCTCAGTGGTGAATGTAAATTTGTTTTGTAAACGTTCAATGTTCACTTGAGAAAAGTAAATGACATTAGCGGAATAGCGACAAAAAAAAGGGGGAAGTCTGCACGGTGCTGTTACTTTGCCATCGCGCGAACAATGTCTCTTCACTTGATGATAAGACATTAAGTGTTCATCAACACTTCAGCCGATTCGATCGTCTGTGAGCTGTGTTCACACTCGCGGCTGATATTTGTTGACGTTATCTCTCGCTTCGGCTGTTCCACAAGATGCCTGCGCGCTATTCCAGGTGCATATTTACGCAGGATAACCAACACCTTGACGGAGGCTATCGCACCTACTCTAGATCCCCTCCCCGGAAGGGCTTAGGCCATTCTTTCTTTCTGGTGCATGAACGCATCACGCTAATTGTCGTCTGGAAATGAAATCGTACATCCACCACCACGGATGATATTTACCTCGACATGACCTAGGATGATGCCTGCCCCGATGGTGCCCACGCCGGCAATGAAGAAGGGTATGGCGATCTGAAGTGTCATATACCACCACTTCTCCTGCCGGATGCCGGTTCCATGCTCCCGTCCCGCACCACCATCCCCGGCCGATCCATCGTCCGGGCCGGCACCACCTGCGACGCCACCGCCTCCCGCAACGCACTTCTGCTCAAGAGGGCCACCCTCACTGACTTCATCGGCCAGACTTCCGGAGCAGCCGGTACCGCCACCACCGCCACTACGGTGATCGCCCCGGTCCGGCTCGGAAGATGCAATCGATGTCGTTATTATCGAGCTCAGCGACCCCGTCGTGGATGCGGGTAGGGTCGCGATTTTGCCCTTGCCATCACCTGTGGAATTGGGAGCGCAATGAAAAAGGTAGAAAAGAAGGGTTAATGGAACATTTCACAAATTACAAACTTTATGTTACAGTGCTTGAAAATCTGAGTGAATTGTTAATAAATATGTTCGTGCAGTAGTGTTGTAATAAATAAATTAATTAATAATTAGTTTGGAATAAAAATACATACTGAAGAAAATGAAAGTGATATCTTAAACCTATAACGACATTGTGCAAAATGAAAATTATTTGTTGACAAACAGATTTCAATTTTATGGCTTATTAAACCTTAAAACCCAGTCCTCTGCAAATGAATTGAATTGAACTCATTGAATCAATATTCTTCAAATAAAGAAAGAATATTTGATTCTAATAAGTTTTGATGATTTTTTATTAATCCATATTTATCTAATTGATCAAAACCATAAGTAATTATTATTGTTATTGTTAGGTTTTAAACTAATGGCTTATTAATCCTCAAATCCCCGGCCGTTTTTAAATAAATATAAAGGAAAACCTCAAATCAAATCAACCTCAACTTTAAACAAAGAATTAATTATAAAATAATCTTTATATAGCTCTCAGTCCAATTTTTTGAAGAAAAAAATCATTTTTATTTTAATAAATTTTGGTACATTTATTACTAAAGTCCATATTTATCTAATAAATCAGAGCCATAAGTTACGTGTTGTAGTTTTTGCCTTTCTAATCGCAAAAGAGCTTTCAAGCTTTGAATTGGAATTTTCTATTTATTATTACATTATGACAATAATGCTACGTGGCCGTCATAAAGGAATAAATAAATGAAATAAAATAAAATAAATCTTCATTACACTAACTTTTTTTCCTAACCTTGAAGTAGCTAAATTAATAATATTGCATGAGTTTTACCGAATGTTCAAAACTACGTAAAAATGTTAGGAATGTGAAAATAACGTAGAAATGTTAAAATAGGAATGTATAAGTGCAAATATCACAAAGAACCAACAGAATAATTATATAAAACTAACGCAGTGCCATACACTAGATTTGTGAAGCAATTTAAATATAACATTGAATTAAATTAAAATGCAATTTGAGTGAGTGATCTTAACGTAAATTCTAGACATTTGTAAGAAGCATTTATTTTGATTAATAATTTACTAAAGTGAGAACAAAGACTATTACAAAATTTTATTAGAATTAATTCTAAGGATGCATATTTATCTGAAATTGTACTTCGTTTGCATTACGCAAAAGCATTCCATTGAGAAGTGTTTAGAGTAGTTACTAGATGCGATCGTTTTAGATGAAAATTGTGGTGATTTTAATTTAAAAGTATAGACAACACTTGATAAAAGTTTTGAAAAAAAAGGAAAAACTGCATATACTGATATTTTATCATGTTCAGTTCGGATCTGCGGAAGTGTGAGCAATGATGCAAATTGTCACGTTATCATTATTAGGCATTGTGTGGATGCGAAGCAGAAGTTAGGGTGCTTAGAACTCATCATCACCACAATCATCATCATAATTTCCTAATTAGAGGTATGGTTAGTTTTGACCACAGCCATTAGGGGCAGTGAATAAAGCGACACGGCGCGGCGGATCCCATCGTAAGCAACGCCAGTACACGTTCACTCAATTTTATTGTGCGTTTTTTTTCTCTGCCACCCTTTTTGGAATGTTTACTTTTATCACTTGGTGGTAGCTTGGAATGAAGGACAGTGCGGGACAACAATAACAAACATGATTCAACGGCATGTTTGCATAACGCTTTCGGACGACTAACAGTGCAATTTTGTTGTGTCGGGTTTGCGTTTTTTTTTCTGTTGTTGATGGGATTGTATGTTGTTTGAAGTGATTTAACTTTTAGTCACTTTTTGTAAATTTTTGTCAGTTTTATAACACCTAAAAAGCGAGTTGTTATACAAGAAACCGCAAAACCGGGCTAGTAAGCAGGGTAGAAAACAATTAAAAGAAATTCGCTAAAACCCCTGCATTCTGTTGGAAAACTTCTAAATAAAAAAATAAGTTACTAAAAAAAAAACAAGAAATAATATCACCCAAGTAGCACTGACAAACGTGGTTTTTTTTTCAACGATAAAAAAATGAAATGCACCTAAAACAAATGTAACGTGACAGATAGATGGCACTGCATTGAAAAGCCTTCGACAACTAATCATTCGCATCAACAAATGTCAACATGTAGATAACATGTGATGTGGAAGTCCATAATCGAACAACGAATCGCTTGTCACATCATTTCTCTCTACATATCCCGACTCACGCTGTTCTCATTTCCACCGAGAGAGTCGTGTACCAGCTTTAAGCTAATTGATGCACGACTGATGAAGATCGCTTCACGATCATTTGATGATCGAGCAACGTGCACTGCACCGTACAACTGGAAGCACTATATGCTTTCGATGCACTCCTTATCTCACGTGGCTTAGTATGTTATTATAGTCCCCTTTTTTTCCCCCGATATAGCAACGGTTGGAACGGAAACCTGCCCTGGTTAAACCGGGAATTAGACCAACGCACGATTTTGAACTCAAATCTTCCCCAAACAGTGACCTTGTGGATGGCGTTGAATTGATGTATGATAGCGACAGAACACTGGCTGCTTACGGTGCAGCTTCCTCAAGGTCTCCGTGGTGTGAGAACCTCAAATTTTTACAGCCAACCAGTTACCTGGCTGTAAACCAAACCAGACGCCGCGCTACTATCTCCTCAAGTAGCAGTTCTTGATTAAAGGGCAATCGCCCAAAGTCCGGCCGAAGTGACTACTGCGGGGCATGATAATTCTCAGCGCGCAGACCATGGACACATTGTTTGTAATCAGAACACGAGTTATATCCGCTGTATCAGTACCTGCGCGACGTCTCGCTACTTGTACGAAAGTGTAGATGGGTAGTACCGCTTCGGTCGGCCATAAACTTTAATCTTGAGGTTTTTCTTATCCTTTTCTTCTTTTGCTGCGCCCATATGAGCAGTAAATCTGTCACCGGTGGGTAACGGCGGAAATAATTGCTCAAAATGCAATTCATTGCACGGTGGCACAAAGTTTCGGTTGAAAGTTCTGTTCAATATCTGTACACCAATCGGCCAATCACGGTGCCAAATTCCGCATTTAATATTTTCTCAAGGTAACATGGGCTGTTGCTCGCAATCGAGAGCCGCTACCTGCTGAAGTACATTGGGTCAACGTGTATATCAGCCAAGGAGCATGGTTAGTCCAGGTCTGCGCAGAGCTTAGTCAGGTGGTTAAGTGGTCACTTCCTAGATGGCTCGTGTACACTTCTACCCACGAAGGGGACTTCTCTTGCGGAAGAAACAGGTTGTAAAGGCGCAACTTTTTAATAGGGTGGTCATATGATTAAGAGTCTTAGACCAATTGCTCAGAGATACTGAGAATTGTAGTCTAATCAGATGGTATTATTGCAAGATAAGCGTAAAAACTCATTGTCATACTATTATCTCAGGTTTATTGGATGCTGTCATTAAAATGTTGCCTTAACTATATAGGACCATAATTAGCTATCGTGCTTCTGGGAGATAGCCTCAAATAAAGTGAGTAACCTTCCTGAACATCCACAATAAGACAGAGAGAGCTGGTTGAGATGCACTGAACTTGCAGTTTTCGGCAGAATACAGAACATTGTAGCTATACTATGATACTTTATAATTATTTCACTCTACTTTTCGTACTATTTTAAACTTGGTGATATATTGAGCTCACGAAAATGGCTCGAAAAGTGTATTTAGATCATTTAGACACTGTGACGTTTGTTACGGCTTAATGACAGTTGCCCATTTGCTGAATTTTTCGTTAAATAAAAGCTCCAAAAGTGGATTATATTTAGAAGTCTACCACATGGTATATTAAGAGTAATTAATTGCATTTGATTGATGAATAGTCTAGACGATAAATATATAAGCCATAAAGTTTTGAGCGAAGAATAGAGTGCATATGTCGCATATAACAAAATGTGAAGATTGACTAATTAAACCATAACGTAACGTAAGCAATAAAAGTAGAAGATAGAATAGAAGTGGAAGTAGTAAGAATATAAGAAAAAAGAAAGTATATGTAAGAAATTCTAAATCAAAACAAGTGAAATTAACGACAACATATAACAAGATCACCCAATAGCAAAACAAGAAGATTTGTTTTTTTATGAATGTAAAAAGATATTAAGACAAATAGAGAGAGAGAGAGAAAGAGAGTAAAAAGGAAGAAAAAGAAACAAAACGGAACGAAAACTCACCGCTTCCACCGTAAATCGTAAACGGTCTATAGCTATCGTCGTCGACGCGGTAGAATTCGGTCGCACCGCGCGTATCGATTTGCAGCCCATGGCCAAGATCGTCCCGGAACGCGTGTCCGGTATCGGGCGGAATGGCCGCGAGCGTTTGGGGTGCAATGACGGTTCCGGCACTGGAGAAGCTCGAACGCTGGCTGCCGATGCGCGAACCGACTGGGCCCGGGCACTGGCTGTCCAACAGCATCACATCCATCGTGTCGAACGCGATGACACTGTCCGGTTGTGTGTTTGGTTTGGCGTCGGCCATTTCCGGATTCATCGTATCCTTTGGTTTCATGCTTTGATTCTTTGTTCTGTGTTGCCTCTCTCAATCAAACACCAGAAAAGGGGGGAGTGCGTACGCACTCTTGAGAAATCTTGGGAACTGGCTGATGGACGACACTAGCTGGTGTTGGTTGTTCGTAATGGCGGGGGAGAACAAGTATTTGTGCGTGGGTAACCCCTTAAAAAGATGTGTCTGTCCGCGACGTGAGTTTGGTTGCAGGATGTCGTCCGAGAGTAGCCGCGCTGGTAGTGGCGTTGTCTTTCCAAACTTCAAACAGTATCCGTACGGTTCACGCTTCCAAACACCAAGGAATTTCGTCGGTAAATATGTAACGTAAAGGCTGATAGGTGCCGGGAGAAGCGCAAAACCATTCGATCCTCTACTGATCGACTTCCGTTGCAAGCTATGCAAATGGTTACACAGATCACTTCACGGCGTGTATGACTCACGCGCGAACTTCCGGGCAAGTTTGTGTGATTGCGGGGTTTTCTCTTCCAACTTTGTACCAATTAGGACTTGTTTCTTATTTGTACGCTTGGTTCGTTTGTTCTTTTTTTTTTTTTTTGAGTGGGTTGGGGGGAAAATATTCGTGCTGAAGGTTGATGTTCCGGTTGACGTTCGTCGGATATTCGATGGTGTGTCTATCGGCACGGAAGCTTGCTGCGACCGGTTGTGACGATTACGCCCATACCCGTTGGTAGGCGGTGGTGCGCACGGCCGAACGGAGTGCAGTGGTGTCCCCGGCTATCGTTCACGATGGGACCCCCTGGCACTGGCCGTCGTGTACCGCGTCCGCAGCTTCCCGGTAACTCCAGACTGAACCGATTCGGGTTTCGCGTGCTTTGGCAGAACTCCTCTCCGGCCGTGTACCGATCAACCGTTCAGAGGTCTCCGAATGACGCGTGTGAATCGCGCTGACCGCTCGGACTGGACGTGGAGGTGTGGTGCGCGTAGCACAATGCGTCTGCGTCCGTATTGCTTTGCTTTGCAGGTTTAGCCACTTGTCGATGTCGGACGTTACGATATGCTAGTGTAAGATGAGACAGAGACAGAGTCAATGAGCACAAGGTGGCGGCTTTTAGGTCCAATCCTTCAAGACAAGATCGGGGAAACAGTTTCGCAAAACGTTGTAATTTTGTATTGAAATGATAATTGTTCTACTGGCAGAAACGACGGGTGGGGTGGGGGTGCGGGTTTTTTCTCCCGGGGGGGTTAACCACAAAGAATGTTGAAGCGTAAAAAAAAAATTAGCGGATTCGAACCCTACACCAGATATTCGTTAGCGCAAACAAATTCCACTGATTGATAGATTGACGAACAAGAACACGGTAGTTAGGAACGAACGATTAAAGAACGTAATCACTCAGGGACGATGGCGGCTACCGACACGTTGGGGACATGCGGATCGGAACTAGGATTCGGTAAGCGTCGATTGATTGGATTGATTGCGATTCGTTAAGAACGCTGCCGTGTAAGGCCTTACTAGCACGGATCCACGTCTGCTGCTGATGTTTGATTGTGCGACTGGATATTAAAATGTTATCAAGCGCTTAGATTTGTTGCCACAACTCCAACTTTGTTGATCGTACATTCGTGAGCGTGAGCTAAACGTGACACGAACTGTTCCACTGCTTTGTTACACCAACTAACACTGTTTTTTTTTTTTTTTTTGGAGACGTGCAGCACTTAAGATCTTCAAACTAACGCAGAGAGGAGTTTCATTTTGTCGATTCTCTTTTGTTGTGGACTGCTTTAGCAACACTTTTTTTTCTTCTTCCTTTCGTTTCTTCGCACAAAACGCACTTTTCGCGGCTCGATAAACAGAGTGGAAATGGAACAAAAAATCACAAAACAACAGACACAAACGACCACAACACGGACACCTCCTCCATCCAGCAAGAAAGAAAAAAACCCTTCGGAAGTTGTTCCAAAACACGTGTTTGCACGAACCTCAACACTCGATGTGAATGGCCAGGAGGTCTCTGTTCAGACAGATTCGCAAACCCGACGCGCACGACCGGACGAGCCTAGTGAAAATGAGTGCCAACCTTACGAGCACGGTCGGTGATATAGAAGGTCTCACGCCGCCCGTATAAGCGTGGGAACGGCGAACCCTCTCCGGAGCGGCCGAGCGCGAGAGAAGTATATGCGCGCACCGTCTAGCTGATCTGCCTATGTAAAAGGCATTACGGGGCGGTGCGGGTGTGTTCGGAAAAGCTTTTCAAGCGCATGTAGATATGATCGCGAAAGAGTCTTCCGAAAATAACAAGGATGGCCATATCGCGGGCCGCGTCGGTATGGGAAAGGGAACGACTGCGTGAGCGATTTAGGTACCAACGGAGATATGGCCGAACGCGATGGATGTATGTATTGTATGGAGAGCAAAAAAAAAAGGCAGCGTGGTGAACAGGACCGCGCATACACGCAAGTTGGCGCATATGGCTCGTACAATTTAGAAGGACAAGTTTTGAGGGGTGCTTTTTTATATAAATATTTGCCTCAAATGCTTAGACCTTGTCTAGATCACGCGCTTTTCCAATTCTTGCAATCCCTGTGTACTGAGTGCCTGAATTTTAGAAACGGGCGCTGTGAGTACCACTTGCTATTTGCTATATTGAGTACACAGAGTTACATATTAGTTTATATATTTAAAATTTACGATGACCCAAAGAAGAACGCAACAACTTCAAAAAAACCCTCGCTTGGGTTGGGTTTCAAGAGTACGGTCTACTACACCACAAGTTAGGTGAGTTCTAAAGACCAGTGAAACAAAATAGTTCTACCTCCCATCCTGAGCCCGGATAATCGGGAGTTATGGGTAGAGGCGAGATACCCAGATCCGCCAGACGCTCAAAGCAATCAGACTAGATTTAAAGTACGATTACACAACTAAGATCTGCCAATCACGTTTCCGGACAGACATCATCTGTCTGTAATGCTACAAAAAATGAAAATTCAATTGTAATAAGCTTCTTGTTTAATGGTTTTTGAGATTTTATTGGATTCTTGGGCTATTCGTTTTTTACCGGGGCTTTTAATATATTTGATTTGGAATTTCCAAGAGTTCTGGAACAATTCTGGAATGTTTTGAATCCTTTAATAATTCTGGAACCAGCTGAAACTATAAGCTATTACAATGCAGGAATTTCAGTTGCGATAGAATCTCAGTTCCTTTAAAACATTTTCAATATCCCATCACATTGAATACCAACGTTTACAAACTGGGTCAAATGATATAAGTAGCGTTTCATCAATCTTGTTTTATCGTTACCAATTTTCGAATGCAGTTATATTTGAGTGTGCTCGTATGGAACATCGCAGCCTTGACTTTGTCCGCTCGATGGCTTCGAAACTAACGCATGAGACGTCTTCGGTGTGCCTAGTGCGCTTGGATGTGTCGGTACAGTCGTAGCCTTCACGTGTTGATAAATCGTCGAAGATAGTAATTAGATAGCTTTAACCTTCATTGTTGATGAAAACTCATTTATAATTTATTATGTTTTTGTTGTCTTCTCAATATTACTTGAAACAAAAAGTGTAAAACACATAACATATGAAAAAGAGACACAATTTCCGAAGATGTTCCAAGTGAGAGTAAAGCGTAAAATCATAAACGATTTAGACATCTGAATGCATTTGAGCAGTTCAATAGCAACGACAAAAAAACCTTGCATGTTTTGCGGCACTGCAGTTCCGGCAGCAAGACATCAATGTTTATCTCGTTTGCCGGAAGATTTCCCTAGGTGAGCACGTAATAAATCTTCTCCAGTACGTGCGTACGGCTAGGAATTTCATGAGCGGTATGTGCTGGAATACGTGTCACTAATGGCTAACTACGGGGAACTACAGTAGCTTAAAGTAGCAACGCATTTTATGCAATTCCGAAATAATCCCCATTACCGGGTGGGATTCCCGTAATAACTGTTCTCATTTTTCGTACTTATTGAGGCCTTTCCACGTAAAAAATCAATACCTTGTGAAGCTGTGGGAGAGAAAGATATACACCTTAACCCTTAACGCGTCGTTCCTTACAAATTTAAATAAAGGTGGGAATCTTCGACCTGACGACGTCATGGTGATTCCCAAAAATCTTCACCCATCTTGGAATGAAGTGAGTGCATGATGGGAATGTTCATCCGGGGGTTATGCAACGCTAACAACTCCAATAAAGTTGCAGCGATTCAGAAACATTGGAAAACTCTTCATTTAATTGAATAGAAATCATGAGTCACTTAAGGAAAGAAATGAAAAATTTTTCAACTATAATTAAACGTTGGGATCCTACTGAACCCTTCCGTGAGTCATCGCCGTCATGAGTCATGCGTTCACTTTGACAACAACACGTACCAGAGGAGAAAATCTTTCTTATAATCCAGTTGAATCGTGATACACGGTCGTAAATACACCCGGCTGGATCTTGCGATTTTGTATTTTCACATTATCTTTTTGGGCATTTATGTACAGTTTCAGTTCGATCGAGCCGGCCGGGCCCTAGCAGGCTGACTCAGTGCCAACCGAGTGGATGGATCGGAGCACATTTTCGGTATCACATCAAAGCAGGGGTTTGGGTGCTAAGTTATCGTCCCCGGCTAAGCTAGGCTACGTTGGAATGATAACTTTATTGAAAGGATGGCTTTTCGTTGAATTGTTTTAAGATTATGGTACGATTTCGGGATAAAGTCTCGTTCCTTAGCTAATCCACATCGTGTGACTCTGGTTCAAACTGAAGCGTGAGTGATCCGGAATAGCAAACTAGCAAAAACAAAACTTGTATCGGAATACAAACACACTAGTCATAAAATCGACACGTATGCCACTTTACAACAACTTTCTTCCGTGGGGGGAAAATATGCAAAAACCCATGGACGGAGATGGAGTTGATGGTACCCGGAAGGTCACGGGCATCGAATGTCAAACCTGCAACCGGATGTAAGATGTCTAGACGTATTCTGATAGCATGAAGAAGGTGTTAGTTTTAAAAATGTCTATTTTGCGATGCACGGGATGTGCCGAGCGCAGGTTACGGGAAGTGTGGTAATACGATTATGGGAAGTGGGATAATAGCATTGACATAAGACCATAATCATGAGGGAAGGGCGTCCGATAGGCTTGGGAAAAAAAAAACCAGGATGTCATTAGAGGAAGAACGAATGCTTAGGCACACGAACGTCTACTCTTTGTTAACTCTGTCGCTGTTCGTGTGCAGTGCGCGGTACGGTGCACATGAAAAATGTGTCAATTAGTGTCTTATCAACGAGGTTGCAATCATTTATCTAGCTATATTCTGCTTCTGTTGCTTGCTGCACATTTGCTCATTCGGGAGTTTCCTTGCTCCGGTGAGAAGAAAAATGGTTTATTTGCGTTGGATAGAGTGTTCGCTAAGGGGTTTCCTTTTTTTTTTTCTTCTAAACTCAAGTGTCTTCAAGATAGCCGCAACACAAGCAGCTGTAATCGTTCAAACAACCAGTCTCGCAAAAGTTACCCGGTTGCTCTCCTCAATCACATCCTTTGAACTTTTTCACCTACACAACAAGAGCGTCACTTCAATGTAACTTTCTTCCACATGTTATCAATAATGACCAATAACATTCCATTTGCACAAATCGTGCCAGGTGCTGAAAAACCCTGAACGTTCCGCGTTGCAGAGTGCGGGGATTCTACAAAGCGTTGTTGAGAGTTCACAAATAGACCGCACACTGACAATTGGACGCATATTGATAAGATAGTTCTGCCGATAACTGCATGGGTTCGGTGAGGTAAACAAAATGTAAAAGGTGCCAATAGTACCAGCCTCACTTGAAACGATGTCCAGGGCGCAAAGAACTCTGGTACAGTGGCCTGCTATCGCTCACCTTAGTAACGTGTCCTCTGCCACGTGAAGTGAACATCCGCACTAGGGGATGTTGTCGTATTATTCATTATCTTGCCATCCTTTAGGGAGTTTTGGGGTGAAACTTGATTCGTAACACTCGCACGTTTTGATTGACACGTTGATATTTTGTGTTTAACGTACACAATGGACGTTGTTTCGCAGCGCATTCCCACATGGACATCGATTAAAAACTGTTTGAGCAAGCAATGAGCTTTTCGCTTTTTTTTTGTTTTGTTTTGAAGAATCCGAACTAGCTGTAATCAAGACAGGTGCTATAACCGTCGAGCGTCACCATGACGTAGGTTTTGTCTCCCGGGGGGCACGGCATCTTCCTAGTTTCAGCAAATAACTGTCAACCAAACGGAGATCTTACAGCTGCGTTAAACGAAAATTGTTTACGCATATGGTAGTGCGAACATGCGACTGTGGATAGCACTGGGCGGAAAAAGGAACTCAATCAAAGCCGTCTTCCTAATGTAATCAATCAATTCGCAAATTATTCGATTGTGTGCTGCTGTGATGGAATTCAATTTAAGTTTTGCGCTACCATAGAGCATAGAGCACATGCGAGCAATTAGCTTACGGGCACTCACTTTCTTTAATTGTTTGATTTTTTCTCATCTTACTAGATAGTTACATCATCATTGTTTTCTTCAGTCACATAATTTTTGTTAAATAAGTTAAGTAGGAGTTCTCTTTTAGGGGATGGAAATAGTATAAATCTAAGAGCAACAATAATAAATATACAAACATTAAAGATAGGCTAGAATATGAATTCTTGGAAGTAACAACTCACCTCTACTATATTAGATCAGAGGAAGTGAGTTAAAGGAAAGACTTCCCTTTCAAACTCACCATTGGAACAGTTAGAGGAGGATTTGTGGGAGTTCTTCACCTAATCAGAGTAGTTTCAGTTATTTATAGCCTATAGAAACCCTTTCGGAAAATTTAAATATCTCAATATCTCATTACGAAGTATTACACATAACAAGGAACTTTAAGCTTCTCAAGAAAGTCGTAAGTCTTCAACAAACTTACATTTCCTCTAGTATTCTTCCAATCTGTGCAAGATCTTGGAAGAGGTGACTTTTAAGATGAATCATTCGCATGTTTTACGAGGAGTCTTCAACAAACTTACCTCTCCTTTAGTATTCTTCCAATCTGTGCAAGATCTTGGAAGTGCTGACTTTTAAGATTAATCACTCGCATCACTTTACGAGGAGCGCCATATTTCTTAAACAATATACGATAATATGATAGCACAGGATCGTGTATTCTTCTCTAAGCTAGTCTTCAAATGAAATGTAACGATCGAAGTAGGGCAATTCTTCCGCCTCGCGGTGTCGGCGTACGATAGATTATGCAAGTCAGCATTGGACGCCTGTGCGAGATGCTTTGTGCTCTATAGAGGAAGAGGAAGATGAGTGTGCGCTCAACACAATGGGGCTGAGCCCCGTGTAGTAGATTGATGATTGCTGGTCAATTCGGAGGATTCCCGCCAGCGGACGAGCGGCGCTAAACGGCAACATTTCGCGATATACAAACTGCTCTGCTTAGTGATCTTGGCAGCGAAAACATATCGATTGCAAATGTATACTATCCGTATATGTGTGTGAGTGTGTATAAGTATATTCCATTTTTTTAATGCACGGATGACGTCTTCCTAAGCTCGTGCGCCGTCATTTGCACTTGTACGTCATGGAACGGAATTGAGTTTCTCTCACTCCACCATTCAGCGCATCGTATCTCGCAAAAGTAGATCATAAGCTAGCAGCGAACAGGAATCGCTGAATGTAAGCTTATATTTTTTTGCTGGAAGAATAGACTCGAACTTCAAGTCATCTGGGCACGTTTTTGCGTTCGAACTTTTGAAGAGCCCCAATTAAGACACATAGAAATAATAACACCGCACTAACGATGCTAGGAGGTGACACTGGTAATAGTGAGACCATTCACGACTTTTTCATCACCTAGACTAGATTGGTGATCGCGGCCCACACATGAAACAGTTGCAGTCACTTTTCACGTACTAAGTAGTATACTTGGGAGAGTGGCCATATCGGGATTTGCTTTTCATGAATGATTGTAATTATTAACCCTTAACAAAAAAAGATAAAGCAACACGTCTTCTGAAACGAAAAACTTCAAGCCTTTTTTGTGTTGAATTTAACTTCCTTTCTTGTGTCAATTCGAACTCTTGATCTATCATTACTCTAGATTCATTGATTTTTGTTTACAATCAGGTTGAGTTTAGCATTTATCAAGTTGAATAAATTAAGAAGACAAAATAAGTGATATAAACAATCAAATCAAAGGTTGAAATCGTCCAGATTTTGTAAGCTTTTTCTGCAGTCATCGCGATGTTTGACAAGAATATTGTTTAGCATACTATGATTATAACGCAGCCATATAATAGAAAAGAAATCCAATTTTGGATAAATTCAAGAAATAATTGCACGATAATGAAGATGATAGTCATTGTGATCATTATAGTTATTGAAGATGATGAAGGTGTTGCCTCATTTAACCCTATTGGAATAAGATTCTATTTAGAGAAAAGTCACAAAATCTGTTATTTTCTTCTTGGGTGATTCTGCTTTTAGATTATGGTAAAACAAAATTAAAATCTAATTGATTACTCAGGGCTGTCGAACTCCAAGATTACTTGGAAAAATCATCAAATTTGTATAAAGTTTTGGCTGAGCATACATCTTCAGATCAATCCGCATAGTAGCTTCAGAATTTTATGAATCTTCATAATATATTTTTTTTTATTTGTTTCCTGTATAAAACCCTTTTTGTTATAATAATAATTAGGGTTGCACAATATGAGATATTAATGATCGCCCAAGGGTTTCATCGTGCGCTTCAACCCTTAACACGCGAAACAAAAGTAGCGTGAGAAAGCAACGGAAATTGGCCATACATGAATGGGGGAAAATGTGAAAAATTTGCACCAGCCCGTCACCGGATTGACGAACTGCGCTCAAGTTTAGGAATGCCTCTATCGGGCTAAAACAACAATGGTGTCTATGCGTACAATCAATTGCAACGCTATGTCTGGTCTTCGTGGGATTTTCCTCGTTTCGTGGTAAATTTGCATCGCTTCTCGTTGCTTACCCTCACCGGCGGCTGTTCCAACCACCGATTCAATTAGAACCGTATCACTCCCACCGCCCGAAACAACCCCTTCTCAGTAGTTCTTCAACATCCAGCAGTGGGCATAAATCTCTGCGCATCGTGTGCACACGGCGAACCATTTTGCACCAGCTGCATACATCGATCACTATATGCTCATCAGCTGGTATGGGATGAAGCCTCGTAAACGTTACCTTGAGACGGAATCGAGCGAAGGTATTCAAAAGGCGATCAAATAAAAAAAAACTCCATTTTATCTGGCACAAGGAACAGATACCTTCGGTATGTAGGTTACGTCAAACAAAGCAATATATTAAAGTGGATTCTTCAATACAACACCAATTCACAAATTTGGAGATGTAGAAAAGCTTTCTAAATAATAGTAACTTCATCCAACTTGTGATTCTTGTTGAGGATGAATTTGTTGGATCATTAACGGCCTATCGGATGTACTTTCTCGTAACCTTCCAAGAGCGTTCACTTCGAGTCTTGAAAATGCGTTCACTTCGAAGTTTCCGTTACACATTCCCTTGAAGGTTTCCATTGTGGTTCCATGACCTACGCACTTGTATTTGTGCACTTTAATTTTATTTGCTTTTCGAATCACTACTCGATTTAATTTTAAGTCACAATCCAATAAAGTTTAATACCACAATAAATGAAAAGTTAAAATAAATTGTTGACTTTTAACTGATTACGAAAGATTTTTTTTTATTTTCATAATTCACATATTTTAGATGTTTCCAATAATTTAGCATACCGCTCTTTCGTGGCTGAAAGATCAAAAGCATAGCCTTTCCCCTTCATTTAGTTCAAGTGTATCGTTCAGAATTCAAAAAAGCGCTACAAACAGTGTGATGGACCCACCTGACATTGAGGAAAAATTTACCCAACATTCGACCTTGATTTCACTGCAGCATGTCCCCCGTGTGCGAAACAACTTTACATCTAAGCTGAGCGTCGGCTTTCTATTCTCGCAAAGACGGTCTGCGGGTCGGTTTTATTCGCTCGCTGCTCTTGCAACTGCGGCATACTCTCCCGAATGCGGCACGTGATGCAGTTTAGTACCGGTACAGGGTGAAAACGAGACAGCAGTTGAGGTTCTGCATAGATGCAACATGCACTTTTTAGCCGTGCAGGCGATGGCGAATTAAGCGACAAAATGTCAAACAAAAATAGCCTCCAAAAATGTGTGCCTGTTTGTGTGGTTTTTGTTAAATCAATTTTATATTCTACCAAATGTCGCAGGTATCTGGCGGAAAAGGACTATCAGCTATCTGCTTTATCAATAACAATCGCTTCGTTTTAAATAAAACTTTTAATAATAGCCATCTGGCTTCAGATTACCGGCGATTTAACTTTTAATTCTTGTTTTTTGATGATCCGGCAAGGCTGACCCCAAAAAGTACGGATAAACGGCATTCTATTGAACAAATGACATTCAATATTTTAAGCTTGCCAATTTTTGCAGCGATTAAAAAAGTTTATTGAGTTTTGTCTTTTTGCATGAATACATGAGAAAACTACGGATCATTGCATGAATAATTGTAGAGTTTCCCAAAGAATGATCCCATCTTTAGGTATCCATGTGTCAAAAAAATAAAAAATGCCACATATTAAGTAATCCCAGTCATAATGCCAATTGTCTAAGCCGATCATAAAATAAAAACAAAACAAACGAGATAATAGGCTAAGAAACAGTGAGACAATGAAAGTATGCGTGCGTTTGTTACAGATAGAGAGAGAGAAAGATGTGGAGAGCTACCGCGACAATTACAGATTCATTCGAGATACGAAATTTATCGTGAGCATCTTCCCGAAAACTTGATGCTAGACCGAATTTATTTCACTCTTTTATCATGTATAAATAAACAGAGCGGTGCAGAAATTCAGCATGTGGTATTCCTGGTGTTCCCAGGACAGTTTGCTTCAGAGCTGTCAAACAAATGTTTTTTTTAAATATTTTAATGTACAAATTTTGATAGTTTTTGAAAATAAATCATAATAAGTTTATTTGAGCAGTAAAAAACAGCAAAAGGAAAAAAGAGTTCATCATATAACATTAAAAACAAATCTTTTTCATTTTCATTTCATGAACACTTAATAGCATTGTTTAATGTGGAACGCTATATTTTATTTTATAATTAAAGAAATGACATTTGGTTGAGGGTTGAGATCACTACTTTAAAATATTTTTTACCGTTTTCAATAAAAATACTAAAATAATTCAACATGAATTAATTTTTTTCAAGAATTTGTGTTTTCTAATATAAATATGATTAGTAAATGATTAAAGAAAATAGGATGATGTTGCGAATGGCACAAAAAATCCAACATTTAGGATTTACAATAAATTTTACCTAAGTTGCCTAAACAAAACCAATGAAGTTAAAAGCCAATTGAATAAATGAAATCTTGGATGAACACAAAGATGTATCGGAATGAACTTCCATATCTTCACGAATTTTCCTATGTACGTTTGACATCTCTGCATTATGCAAATGTATCATTGTATTTAGGCAGATGTTAATGAGGCATTTAATATAAAATAGTTCATTGGGTTAGTTAAATTTTCTAAATATTATAAAAACAATTTCTAGAAATAATAAAATATATAAAATAGTGAAAAACCATAAATAAACAGCTGTCCTTTAATGTGTGACAGCTAAGGCAAAGCAACGATCCCAAATATTACAGATTGTTTTACATACCTACGTCTACGGTTTATCTAAGCAAATGGATAATAAGGGAGTTGTAAACCCACGGCTAAACTGCATCTAACTACCCGATAGAAGCGATAACGTTTTGTCACGTTTTAATCGAGTTTGCCACCAAATGAGATTACTATAGGCGATGTAAAAAAAAAGGTTTGCCAAGATGTTTTTCTTCTTCTTCAAGCATAAAAGCCATTGTGGAAGACTTGTGCCTTGCTCACACGTACCAAAGTACAAACCTGTTCTGTAGCCCAGCATTAGGTATGATTATGCCGAATTCCCAGAACATTTCGTTCGAGATTTCCGTGCGTAGACTGGACGTAAATCTTATTCCACTACAGAACATTCTCGATGTTAAAAAAAATGTACGTCAGATGCTTGGAGCCCTTTGCGACCAGGACTTTAACCAGACGGACGTTATTCTATGTTCTAATGTTTAAACTCGGATGAAAATATTAGGTATGAGTAAAAGCACACGATTCTTACTGCGCTGTCTCTTGCGACGATGCATAGTGCTGCTGCTTCCTGACACACGGGACAATAGATCAGTTGATTGGCGAGTCGATTGTTTTACATGAGCCGATCAATTTCACCGGACGCGATTTGCACTTGCACTGCGAAACTGTGCTGACAAACAAGCACCACCAAGCTTCCGACGGTATCGAGATGCTTTTTCACGACTTTATTATGGCCACCCAGCAGGACTTATTGCAGTTTGGCGTTGGCACTGTACCGCCGCACGGTTCGGACTGGTCTTACGTTGGGTTTTTTGGGTCGACATCTCTTTTTGGGTAGCAGGGGCAGACGTGATCGTATCACCACACAACTACCTGCGTGTGTGTCGGTACGAACCGAAACTAACACTACCATCGGTACGCACCAACGACGGGTTCAATGCATGCGGTTGCCAAAATTTAATGTTGTTGTATGTTGTACCAGAGCTTCTTAAAACATTCAAGAATATCTCAACTGGGTTTTAAAAAAACATTTCCTTAACTGACTGCCAAAAGAAGATGCTGTTGTACACCTCTGGCTATTTTCATTCCTCAATGAGAATATGTAATTGTAAAGTTTTTCAAATAAATATTTGCGTTATCTTTCTCCTTTCTAAATTTTTTTTAGGTCCATCTTTCACACATACTGCGATGAGAGATGTGTTGAATAAATAAAGTACTCAAATGTCTTTTTTTAAGGTAATGCAATTTATCAAAAAACATATAATACGAGGGGGACACTTTGAGATTTTTAAGGTAAAAGAATGAAATTCAATGTAAATAATTGATTAAGAAACACTGTGTCATTTTTTTCACTTTTGCGCAAAGGATTTACCTTTACAACGCTCTATAGAAGCTTAAAGTCGAGCAACGACATAAAACGATAAAAGTCCCATTACAGTAATGTATATTTTTTTTATCAAAAAAATAATAATATTAGTTTTTGTCCATCAGCATAACGTGTCAAACATTTTACAGGATAATTTTCAGTAAAGTAAGTTCATATTATGAGCAAATGATCCGTTCAAATGATGTTCAGCTATATTTTACTACCTTGCTTGAACAACTTATGGTAAAAAATCACAACATTTGAGGTAAAGCATAACCTACACGGAACAAAGAAATGCTCGAAACAAAGGAATTGTGAGGCACAAGACATCAACGAAGAAACAACATATCAAAGAAAGCGAAACAAGAAGACAGAAACAAAAATACCGAACCGAGAAGAACCATGCTGTGAGCTGAGGACATCTGGAATAAGTCCTAACAGCTAATCGATTTGATGGAAAAGCATCTCAATTCCCTATTTCTTTAGATGTTGCAAGTATGAGAAGTTGTACGAAATTTAGATAATAATGAAATTAGATTTAAAATATAATGAAAGCTTAGAGAGAACTAATTTATTTGTTTGAAATAGATAACTTAACTTATACTTTGTTTCAATTTAAAATGTCACGATAAGTAGTACAACATACTGCATACAAAATCCAATTTAAAAAATTGTTGTCAGCAAATGCGGAATTGGGTGCATATAAACATTCAATAGTCCCCATAAAATTCAGGCAGCTAGATAACCTAAATGCACACAAATGCTTCTTTGCGATAAGTGGGTCGTTGGTTTTGTGGGAGATTAGGAATGCTTATATGTACGTCTATCTGCTCACGTTTTTCAAGATAAAATCTGAAGAAGCAAAGCTGTGATAAAGAAGAATAAATCCATTCCAAACACAGGAAGTTCACTTGGGCGGGTATCGTTATAAACTAAGGGTCGACAGTGGGTCACCAATATTATTTAACTTTAGTGAAGACCATTCAATAAATTAATTTGATTGAAACATTAAAACACAGGTAAATCTGTAAGAGTTATTTCAATGTGGAAATTCGTATTTCAATATAAATTTATGTTTTCACGACTTGCCTAGGACTAGGACAAAAACATCGGTTCATGTTTTATTATATTAAAACCAATTTAACTATCTCAACTGAATTTTTCATATTTTTTTTTTATTTTTATTTTAAATTCTGCTCCAAACTATGCCAACAAAATTAATTTTGAACCAAATATTCTTAAGGTTTGCTAGCATATAATGGATTCGTCAAATCAGTTAAAGCTCGAATAAAGAGTTTATTTAATGTTTATTGGTTAACAGAAATGTATTACTACTAGTAATTTAATGTTGATAAAAAATTATCAACTTATTATTGTAAAAAATCGGAATATCATTGAACAGGAAGAGGTAAAACTGATAACTGATATCACCTGTAACTGAGATGTAACTGATTTCACCCAAAAGATGACAGTTAGGCCTGTAAGTTATATTTTATATATCAAATAATTGAATTAGGTTGCTGGCAAAACCAATTCGTAGGCTCCATAACACGTTTCGTTATTGTTTGTTAATGGTTTTTCATATACTTAAAGTTATTTTATGTCACTTTTTTAACAATTCAACTTAAATAATCTCAATTAAACTAATCAAACAATATATATGAAAATATTTTGCAATTTTTTGAGGAATTCCTTTGATTCCTTCCACTCTATTATATGTCAGTTGTTGGAGCAATGTTTAAATTTTTGATAAATTTATACTTCAAAAAGTGTAGTGCTCTGAAAAATGTATGTTCAACCAAACACACTATCATTGGATATTAGAATGTTTGCTGCCTTCGGTAAAACTAAGCTCCGATAGCTGGGGCTACATTCTAGAGATATTCAATGTACAGCCAGGTTCTAAAGTGCGTACACGCAATCAGCTATCTTTGGTAATTGTGTGTTTCTTATCTGTAAGCCGGTAGTGAGTTAACAACGTGCCTGATTTCGAGAGATTAGCATACGCTATCCAACCAGCGTTTTAAGGTCTGGGTTATATTTTTTTCTTCTCTCTGTCTCACTAGGGGTGATTGCTTTTATCTTTACAGATATTACATAATATAGTTGCCATCCGAATGACCGGAAGTGGAGTCGCCCGTTTGTACTGTAAATTTGATTACGGAAATCGCAGTGACTTGTACGCGGCGTGACTAGTTTTAAAAATAACAACCACAACCACGAAAAAAAAACACCTCACTTCCAACCGTTTAAATATTGCGTGAAATGACCATTGATGCTTCATGCTCGCGTCAAACCTTGAACATTCATTCCCATTGAACATTCGTTTACATTTAGATCCGTACATGCCGTACGCCTATTAAGGAAGGGTGTAGTAAAACTTCCCAAGAACCGGTATTAAGCGAAAATATTCCAATTACGGTGCAATGGAAGCGTGGCTTTAGGAGCTGTTAGTGTGATGACTTGTATAAGTTTGGCGTTATTTTAAGATAGTTTTTTTTTCAGCCCCCGCCCTTTGTCAACATTTATACTCCCCCCTCCGGGGGCCAGATCAACCGTGGCTAGGGTATGTGATTGCATCAAGGTTGCAATATTTTATGGCCTTTTGGTGGCCTTGATGTAGTAATGCGTGAGGAAACAGATGAAGTAGAATCTCCTTAAGCAGCGAGCATGTCGCACCATTAAGCGCAATTATGTAAGCGTTGGCTAAACTAAGAAATTGTTTTGTCGATGTTTGCAACGGTGGCTTTCTGCTGAGTAGCGTCATGCCATACCACTTATCGCATCTTTTGCACCAATAGATCAGGGGTCCGCAATGTTTTCGCCCAAAGAAATCTCTATTTTGAGCTTTAGCGCGTTCACTCTCAGATGTGTTTTCTTATTTTATTTTTTAAGTTCTATACTGGTTGGCGTAAACTCATTCCTGCTCAAAGGCTAGAATAAGTTATAACTTAACATTATAGTACCATAAGAAAAATCTATTCAAAAACTGTTTTTCCAAACAAGTAAAAACTAAAATTTCTCACAGAAAAAATCTCAATCACCATCACCATCAATTGATAATAGATCATGCACAGTTGTGGATCTCAATATTATATAGACATTTCATATTTAATACGTAGAAGCGGAAGGATTTCCTCATCTGTTTGAACTCGTATTGTACTAAACTACCTATTACATTGTCGACGGCTTATAATGTTTTAGCCATTTCCGCTTGGTTACGTCAAACCTCGGTCTGATGGTGATCGATGAGCAGATAAGGATAAAGCTGTATGTATTTACATTCCAGTGCCGATCGCACGCCAACCAATAATGAGATGATAATATTCGTTTGCTTCACATTATGGTATTGAATGGTAGAATTGAACACAACAAAATTTGCACTGCTTTGATGGTGGTCAGCTGATTGGTTCTACCACTACCAGACATCATTGTCTACGATCAAAAATACAAATTAGTTAATTTATCGGGGAGGTGATGGTAATAAAATCATTGTTCTAAATGATGAGAGTTAACGCACTTCTAAAGAAACACTTATGTTGAATACTTTTGTAGGAATTGGTGTATCAGAAATGAATATTCAAAACACATTACTTCTTAGAAAACAATTTGAATGAGGGGGACAGTGAAGATTGGGCAGACGCGGAATGAAATTAAGGTTCCATTAGAATTCAAAGTTAGAGTACATTTAAAACAACAGCTTACAGCGGGAGGGCGGTGGATTTATTAATACGAAAACCTTGAGCGGAAATACTTGGAGGCGCTGGAGGAATTAATCATGGAGTACCTAGTAACAGATTTCTCTTCAACCCTTTTTCGATGTCAGGGTCCACCCGTTGGCGCAGTGGACTTATCGTTAGCCACACCAATGAGCGCTTTTCATTACGGTTTCAACCACAGTGATTTACATGCTTTGCAACAGTTATCTAAAGAGCATAGACCAGTGGTCGGCAAGCATGATAAATAAGCAACATTTTTGTTGGTTTCTTTAATAGCCTTAGATACCCCAGTGTGTACTAAAAGTATACATTTACAATTAGATGCCACTAAGAAGTCTTAGTGATCGTGTCAATGCTGATACGAGTAAATTCCAGCAAGAATCATTATTTTCGTTCACTCCCTTTAGACACTGCAACTGACTGATTTCAATACATGTGTAAATGATGGCTGCCGTTCGACTGTTTTACACGTAGCATGACAGATACTGAAGCACGGAAAGCTAATAATACGAAAGTGAACGAATTTATTACGCACATCACACTCATTAGGTAGGAAATCAAATTACAGTCATATTTTGGCCATATCTTGCAACCTTTCTATCACATTCTTCCCGACGAACGGTGTTGATAACAAAACAATCACGGAATATTATTGATACCGATCGCCCGTAGGAGACCTAGTCTTAGTGAACCACTTTGTAGCCGGGGTGCACTATCTTTGGACAATGGAGAACACGGAGCCGCACGGGTGCTTGTGTATGCGTGTGCGAAGTGAGTGTAAGACCAATCCTCCGATAGGTTCGGCGACCATAACTTCACTTGAAGATACGGTTGATAGCGTGCGAACTCTAATCTTACCTTTGGCAATGGTGGATAGTAAACTGTGCTTGTGGTAGCCGCAGATTAGGCCGTCTTCACCGTGCGATTAATTCCGTTTGATGGATGTTTGCTGCACGTACACACGGGCAAATGATTGGAGTACGGGTGTGCGGTAGTAAAGGCGTCCTGTGTCAACCGGCACTTAAACACAAGCTGCTTCGGGCATCGGTTATACCGTGTTGCTGTATCGGCGGAACCGGAATTATGGTGCGGGTTTTAGCGGATGGAAGCGACTTTGCGATGATCTTTGGACATCGTACACTGCGAGCGGTCGAGACGCGAATGAGCTAGGAGCATCGTGCAACCTGCCGATGTCCTTCCGGCCGCATCGAACTATGCGACCTCGTACACCGTCAAACACACAGGTAAAATTAAACACACGCGCACCTGCGTTAGGACCACTACAAGAAATCTGTTCCAGCTGACGGGCACGTCCGACGTGTGTTCACGCCGGCAGTGCGTACAACCACACTCAAAACCGGAGCTGTGACGGCCCAGATGATTTGAGCGTGTGTTTTTTTTGTTGTTGCGCTTTTCAATCCAATTTTTACTTGTTGCTGCATTTGTAGTGTGTGAATTAAACGCAACGCAGCGCGCCAACATACGCGCGTTTGCACAACACTTCCAGCACCTTTACGGCGTACGGTGATCGCTTTTTGTGCGGTTGATCGATTTCATTGCTCGCACTCTCGCACCTACTCCGTGCGCGAGAGTGTGGATAGTCCGTGGGAAATCCTCTCATTTTCCTCCTTATTACCACCAGCACGAACAATGCATGCACGCGTTACGTTGTGCGTATACGTATCGTATCGCATACACACCTGTTCACATTTGTTTCGTGAAATTCTATCTCAGCACTCGTGCTCTGAAAACAGAGAGCCTTTTCCCGTTAGGTGGAAGGTTATTGTCGAGTAGAAAGTTTGAAAATTAATTCTTTAGAGCTAGAGCAAATAGAAAGTAACGAAAAAAAAAGATGGCACAGCTGCTCAATTGTGCCATCGGATTGTGAAGTTGGAATAAATGGAATCTGATGAAGTAAATCACGAAGGAGATACGATGATGAGAACTGAGTAACCTTGAATAGCTGTGATAAGAGCATTAGCATGAATTGCTGCTAGAATCGTATCTGCATATCACGTGTCACAAAGGGAATCATCACCAGCCTTACTATCTCCTTGAACCGAGAAACTTTTAACCATCAGTTACCACTTTTCTTGATTGATATGCTAACCTATTGAGTCATTCAGGTCATGTATCGACTTCCTAGATGCCACGTAGCTGGATAGTCCGTCCTCACTAAGATTAGCTTAGATTATTAAACATTGAAGTACGGGATCCCAACTATTTAATCAGTTGACATTTGGTATAAACGGATTGTAGGAATAGTATCTTCTTCTTCTTTGGCCTAACGACCTACTCGGTCATGCCTGCTATTTCTGGCTTACTAGACTAAATGATACCACGTAGTTGGATAGTCAGTCCTCACTGCGGTAGGAATTGTATAATTAATTTTAATTCATAGTAGTCATCTGGTGGTATCTATACATCCAGAAAAGTTGACGTACAATCAGGAATGTGGATAGGAGAATGCTCCCACGTTGCGCATTTAGCAACAGTTAGCAAATTCTTCCCTTCGAGATAGATGGTTACAATCAGATATCGCGGGAATGCTAGCCTCATTTTGCTTCCAGTTTTAAGCTCCCAAGGTGACATTAGTAATCAATAAAAAATGTTTTTTATGTGATTCGGTGGCAAACCTTGTAAACTCAAACTGGAGAGATAGCCTCTATCAACTCTTACAGTATATTTGGTTTGTTGAATCACAAAGAAACAATTTAATTCTTGACATCATTGAGATATAAATTTTAAACTCAGTTTTGTACAAGATTGCATAACGGAAATTTGCTTCACTGAAGTGAGAATAACCACACCAACTATCTGCCGATTATACTCGACTGGTAGAACCAATTCAGCTTTAAACGTTTCTGCATTTGTTCAGCTGACTGGTTTGTTTGTTTTTTTTCCCTCATCGTAGGCTATGCGCTCATGCTGAAAAGAGTCAGCTTTGATCCCGGAAATTTGTTGAATGCGTTTCCAATCAACCAGATGAACCATAACTCTGATTTTCAGAAATTGTACTGGCGAATTGCTGAAGCATAATGCGGAGGTAGATCAAAACAAAAGTAAATGGCGTAAAGGTGACTTTCATTTCGATTCAATCAGATCAGCCGGGTTTTTTTTTGCGAGAGGTTCGACATAAAGGTGACTATTGAAATCCGTATAAATAGTTTTTATGGTATTTTGCGTTTGTTGTTCTTGCAAATCAATACTATATGTACGTAGCTTAGTTTTAATTGCTTATGAATTGAAGTATAACATTAAACGGTAAATGACACGATTTTCCGTGTCCAAATTTAAGATAACCGCTTTTGCTGATGTTTGCTTGATAGTATGATACCTTCGTAATTGAGCAATCCTCGTCTTGTGAGAATTATATTGGATGTTTGGCAATGTACATCGTCTTACGGCGACACGCAGTTCACATCCTCTTAAAATTCCACATATTATCTGAACACCCAAGTAAAATTGTATTCTTCAAAGTAGTTCAAATGTAGAACAGCAAAAATTTGAGATGTTAAACAACCCATGCAATGTAAGCTGGTCTCAATGTCGTTTGTGTTATGGTCTCACCCTCAGACATCAGTGGAAAGCTAACTTCCTGGAGGCCTTAAGCGAAATGAAAGCGGAAGCTCGGGCTCCCATCCGTTGGCAGACCTACGATATAGACCATGCTGGATCTAATGATGAAATCAGGTGGAGAGGGAAGGGGGTTTTACTTCAACGACATTCGAGATCCCCAAATGAAGAATAATAGTATTTTATCCAAAAAAGACGCTTCACTTCCACGGTAGCTTCGACAGCAAAACCAGGAATGTAGATCTTGGAGAGGAGGATGTGCTGACCTCAATTGTTTCAATAAACACTTCATTATTTTGAAATAGGGTACAGTCTAGTTAGGCAACTGTGACGTTCTTCTGTCTAGATACTGAGGAGCTTGTTATATCCTTGAAAAAATTGTCCTTTAAAGCTGTTAGATCATTACCAATAGTGTGCAAACCAGAAAGAAGAAGATTTTTCACTAAAGGTGTGTAAAGTTTGGAGGATTCTGTAAATTATTCTTCGACACTACCCCTTATTGGGCTTTGTTTTTTGATTTAAACATATAATATAATATAATAGACATATTTTAAAGAAAATTGAATCCTTCTCAATACTGTTGTGGAGTATCAGATTTGACTGTTAATCATATAATTGGCATAGCACTATAATCTTATATCTTGGCTACCCATTCAGGATTTTCCCTATATTGGACACTGGATAAAACAATGCATAACCTTGACAGACTGACACCAAAAAAAATTCAGGCCCTTCTATGAGTCATGTAGAATTTCGAATACAGAGAATAGAAAGAAGAATACATCGAGTAAAGTGTTTTATACACAAAAGGAAAAATTACAACTATATAGTTATGTACACCAGCAAAAAGAGCAGATAGAAGATATAGTGTGAATACAGCTAAGTAAAGCACAAATTGGCAGTGTAGAAGAAACAGATACGGTATGGGTTGTTGAACACCCAACACAAATCTCCAGGAATACACCTAACAGCGTATAACAGTACATTGTTCTATTAGCACAGCTACCAAGCAACTAAGCAGGTGAATGAATATTTCATAAAATATATCTCTGCTTTGATGGTACGGTTATATATGTGTGGGATTTTTTTTATAACACATATCGAATTAGTAGTTTTGGTAGAATTTCGCAAGTGATTGCAATCGAACTTAGAAGGCCATTTGTTTATGTGTCATGCACCTGTTTTAAACGTCATTCTGCAAAAACTTATTTATTTCAGTGGTTACACAAATGCATTCCCAAGGAATGAGTAACAGCAATGAAACGACATACAGTAAAATACGCCAAGTGTAGAGTATGGTATCACAATAGCATAGAAAGTATGTAATAATATAATTGTGCATATATTCACCCTGTGTCAGATTAGCTGGAAACTTCACAGCGGCAGAGGAACCGCAAACCCTGCCCCGTGGCGGCGTGAGCAGGGTGTAGTGGTGAAGGTGGAGTGCCACAATGGCGGTTCGGTTCGAATGGTTAGTCCAGTGTGTGTCGTTGCGCCGGCCCGTCACGCGCACAGATGGTATGCACCACGTGGTGTTGGTTACGGAGGACGACAGCGATGCGGCAGCCGAGTGCGACAGGATGCTGTCCGTGTGACGTCCGTCTGCTCGGTGGTGGAAGGAGTGTGTGTAGGAGGCGGGGAAAATCTTCTCCCTCCCCCCTCCCTGGGCGCGGGTACGAAATGGATGCTGGATGGAATATGGCACGTGCGTCACGTGTTCCGTACGGCTTTCGCTGTGCACCTGGTGTCGGCAACTGGCAGCGGCAAGGATTCTAGCTGGTTTGGTTTACGCGGTACCCGCTTGAGGGCCACGGCAAATCGATACGCCGATACGCTGTCGCGCACTTGTGTAAACGGAGCTGCACTGTAGAATAAAGAATGTCCTTGATCATTCTGGGGCCCTCGCACGGGGGTGGGACTGTTACCACGTTTCGTCCCACACAATTACACAGCGAGCGAGTCTTGGCACCGTTGGGAAGGATAGCAAAGAAACCCCCTAGCGTAGTGAGCGGCGCTATTAAATGGCAAACGTTTTCTTGAGCGTCTCACTACGCGGACGTTTGCACAGACACAAAATGTGATACAGAACACTGCAGCGGTCAGTGGAGAGAGTTTGCCGCATGTAACTCAGGACTTATCGTGGAAAGTGTCTCCTTCCCCGACAAAATGGTAAAGTACTGGATATCGAGTTACGTCCACCCTACAAGGAGAATATTTTGGCTAGCCATACTCAAATGTTTTCCCGAACGATTGTACGTTCGAAGGTGTAAAGTATATAGAAGAAGAACCGCGTGTCTGTCCATGCATAAACAAATGAAAATAACAACAACAAAATCTCAAAACCTTTGTGTCTGTAATTTGCTTTCGGGACTCGTCTAACGTTGAGGGCTGATTGGCAAACAGACCTTTCATTCTGAAAGTGTCTATTACATAAGTCACAAACAAGGGTGAGCAATGTTACACAGTTTTCTACATAATATCACTAGACTACTTCCAATTCAATGTTTGTTTTAATCCAATTGTGACATTCCTGAACGGGTATTGTCTGTCACAGTGGCCCTTTAGCACATGGTTCATTCATTGGTTGTGTGTGTCTGTTTTTTTTTGGTTGGTGAGTTATGTTTATTTCCTTTTTCTTTTGCTCACCCGTCTTTGCTATTCACGATAGTTCACCGCTTGGTTGATAAGATGTGCGTTGCAAGAAGTCTCGAAATTGATTGCAGAAATCACTGCTACACACGGCGAGACACTGCTTTCCCGTTTGTTTCATTACATGCTTTCCAACTGAGCGCAACCATTAACGGGGCACCTCAATTAGCAGTGGCCTCATTTATTGCAAAATGTTACACCTTTTCTTGGGGGCTTCCCGGTAAACAACGGATGGAACACGGTCACACTAGAGGAGGACGAACGAAAAGGACTAGGAAGTGTATGACTAGCTCCAAAGCACCGCAAAAAGCACGTGTTGAAACAAACTTTGTACGATTCCCTAGAATTTCGTGCACCCAGAGATCGATTGCAAAATACGAACGGACACACACACACACACACACGCAGCGTACGGCACCTTTTTCCTTGACACCGGAAAAATGCAAAAGGGAACCCGCTTGAAAGACGTTGCGCTCCCGTGGTCGATTCGTTCACATTTTGATTCACTCTAAAGGTGCTTTGCGAGGTATTAGGGACCGGAAGGTCTAAGGAACAAGAAGACAACGCCAGCGTGTGACAGAAACTGCCCATGCTGCTTCCACGCGTATCCCTTTTCTTCCCGTGCGGTAACGTTCTACGGAACTGGTTTCGACGGTGGACAGAAGAGGACAGCCAGCAGCGGTTTGGTTCATGCGCAGTAATGCCCATTCTTGCGACATTGCACAGCAGGCAAACGGTCGGATGGTCATCTAGAAAATCCGGTTTTTTTTTGTTGACATCCGGTTCGGTTTTGGAGGAGTAGATCAATAGTAACGAAACATTACATCTAACAGCTCGTCGAATATGTCGCGACAAATGGACAACTATTACACAGTCAATAGGAACTCTCCCTGTAAGACAAAACAAGCAAAAACAAGGGAAGGAGTATATAAACGTACGGTGTTAACGTCCATTGGGACAAATTAAAGAAAAATGCCGTTTATACGTCGGATTTCAAGAGCAAACACTAATGTTTTGGTGTTAGCGTTATGCCTAAATAGTCATTAGGATCATTTAATTTTCCTTTTTATAATATTAAAATCTAATGCCTTACACCCAGCTAACGAGGTTGGGTGTTGACGGTAATATCCCTTAGTGTACTCTGCTGCTATCGCTTATTTGAATGATCTTAACGGTCTTTACAATATTTTGCCTGTATTTAGGCGCAGTATATTTGGTTATTGTCTTTAGTAATCGTATTGCCTATATTTAGGCGAAACACTGTATTTATGCTTTTTGATCGAGTGAATCACAGGATGCTATTAGCTGTTGCGAATTGTTCGTTTTTCGGCCCCTTTGGTGGAATGGTTCAACTCATATCTCAATAATCGACTTTATCGGATAAAAATTGGCAATGCAACATATAAAGAGTTTGAAAGTCATTGAATCTAATTATCTATTATATGCGGATGATCTAAGGTTTTATCTTCCTGATAAATGTTATTGTGATTGACTTGCCCTACAATCTTTTATTGACCTTTTTTCTGACTGGTGCTTACATAACAATTTCCTAATTGCTGTTGACAAGTGTTCATCATTGACATTTCACCGTTCGTACTGTCCAATAGTGACTACAATACTCTATATCCTGTTAGGGAGTTAGGAGTAGCTCTTGGCAGTAAACTAGACTTTCATTTGTACCATAACGAAATTAAATATAAAGCCAATAAAATGCTCAGATTTCTCGGTAGACAGTTGAGAGAATTCTACGACCCGCATTACACTATCATATTATATAAATCGCTAGTCAGATCCGTACTTGAATATTGCTCAGTAGTGTGGTCAGCTGTCTTTTGGTCTGATAAGATTGAATCGGTCCAGAAAACATTTACGTTTGTGATTTTGAATCTTACACCTTGGCGTAATGGGGCCGTTCGACCCATCTACAACACTCGTTGTCTGATATTTAGACTGCACAAGTTCATTTTATGGAAAAAATAATGTACATGCTTTGAGACACTACCGATCACTAAGAACTGTTCTTACAAGACGTGCATACAGCGATAATGATCAAAGATACTAGATTTAACCAAAGATACACCCCTAATGTTTCACTGTATAATACTTGACATGTTCCCTAGCCATATATGTTAGTTTTTAAGCATAGTGATAAGGCCGAACTGTTGGCCCATCACTTAATTGTTTGACAAATTCAAACACAAATACAATTTGTACTATGTAATGAAAGTTAATACAATACAATTAATCTAAAGAATTTTTACTGACATTAAGATTTAATTAATCTTAAGTAATTCACTTAAATTAAGATACAATTTATCTCAAGCAATTTACTTAAATTAAGATAAAATTTATAATGGGTAAGAAAAAAATGCTTTTCCATATCTTTGAAGGAAATATCACAGTTAACCAAGCATGTACATTTGTTATTTGAATAAAAAAAGCTTTAAGGGCCGGCCCGGTGGGGTAGAGGTATCGGCGCTGCTCTCTCACAGGACAGACCGGGACCAAAATCCCATCCGGACCGCTCCCCCGTAGCGGTGATTGACTATCCTGCTACGTGGTAAACTAAGTCTAATACGGCCAGGCCGTCGTACAATAACAAAAAAAAAAGCTTTAAAAATAGTTAAAAATATTGTTGTAAGAAGAATAAAAACAAATGATTGTTTTAAACGAATAGATGTCTATACAAATTTGAACCAACAGTAACGACAACAGCATCACTGAGCGTAAAAAAGGAGATAAGAAGATATTAGGGAGAAGGAAGTAAGTGGAATTGAGAAGAGATTAATGAGAGTCCAAGAGGTGAGACGATTATTTCAAGGATTAGACTACATGCAGTAGAGGGCCATTTTGCCCGACTGCAGTGGGACGGATAAGAAGTAAAAGGAGGATGCAGTGTACGATGAGTGTAAGAGGAAATATTAAACGGGATTGTGGAGAGCAAAGTTGAGACACCAGTAAAATTGAGAACGAAGTCTAGGAGAAGAAACGACAGGTTTCTAAGGATACTAAAATTGACATCTTGCCTCGTAGCAGGACACATCGATTAGAATTATTCTGGCGGTAACGTACATCTTGGTCGGAGGAGACCAGATCAGCCCAACGTTATTACGAATGTGCAGAAGACACTTTCTGAGGCAGAGAAAGTTGCTATAATCACATAAATCACGTTCTTCAGTTGGGAACAACTAGAACTCTCCATATATCTAAGGACCTGTTGAAATTCATGTTCAAAGATTCACCCGAAATACAATTAGAAGCTACTTTATAAAATGAAAGACAAATATGTACAAAAGGGAATAAATAAAAAAATCACAATAACCTGTAATAATGGCTTATTAACGTTTTATTCCCAAATGTGTATCAGTTTCTTCAACTCGCGAATGCTTTATCTAGTCTTTGACGCTCTCTTACTACTATTATACGCCGGATATCCATTTACATGGAATAAAATGCTCTCCAACAAAATTTTCCATATCCAAAATATGATTTTTTTGGCTTTTTTTGCCCGTTTCTTATCAAACACTGCAGAAAAGTAGTTTTAGTAAACTGAAAAAAAGACCAAAGCCGACGATTTGTAAATAAGACGCGTATAGTCGCGTAAAGGCTTGTTGGCTATTGTACCCCACATAGCAATCCTTTCAGGTTATCTGCGTATCCGATGCTTATCGTACGGCAGACCTTTTACGAAGGTGCAGCCGGCAGGTTTATCAGCGCAAGATAAGTGTCGCGCACGATAACGTTGAGTCACGGTGGCATGGTGGGCATTACCGTGCACGGTACACGGTTAATAGATGCGCTCGGTAGTACGTAATCGGCCTCAAAACAGTGATAGATTCCATCGTCCGCCAAATAGTGCCGTGTCCCAAATCCCCAACACATAATCGTGTCCGTTGTGATAGTACAAAGTTTGTTGCACAGTTTCGTTATGACTGCCTGTGAGCTGTTAATGTAAATGTGGCGGTACTATTTGCGCGTGTTTGAAGTACATCTGCAATCAACCTCTAGTCAAAGCACTTTGCAACATTTCAACCGATAGCCAAAGAAGCACCATCAATCTGAATCATCATGCTACGTCAGCTGGTTAATGTGTTACGCTATATGCTGCAAGCGGTACGGAAGAATATAAAGCCTCTCATCCTGATAGCCTCGTTCCTTACGTTCATCTGGCTCATAGCGGATACGGTGCATCGGCCAGAATTTGTGCGACATGCATCGAAACACACATTCCGGTTTGGGAACCGTTCAAACAATCAAAATGAACGGTGGGATGCGCGATCAGTCGCACAGTTTCTCGAACTGCTGGAAATTGATATCAACGCTACGAGCGAATACGAGACAGAGCGAGTTACGGGAGCGTGCCCGTCGGAAACTACACTGCTCTTTACGGCATTTGTCGGGAGTTCACTGGCGGAACACCTATGGCACTACTTCTCTCTGATAGCCATACAGAACAGCCTAATTTCAGCAACCAGTACACAACGGCTACTAATGTTAATGACCGGTACGGCACAGACAGAGCTGAGTCAGCTCTTTGTGAGGTAATTGCTTCTCCAACACTAACCTTATGGAATTGCATTGCTTAAGACTTTATCTACTGCTGATATTTTCACAGTTTACCATTTGGAGTGATCGATCTCGAGACAATTCAGTGTTATGATATCCCGGGAGCGTGTATTTTAAACAGCGACACAAATATCGAAATACCTGTGGGCAAGAACCAGATTTATATACTCAACAACCAAGCTAAACGCATTGAAGACATCCTTAAAGTCTCATGGCAACAACAAAGACAGCTTTTCAGGTATATCTTTTTCACAATTTCAAGTCATTTTGCCTAAGTTCTTAATTTCTAAACCATTTTCCAGAGTTAGCACAGAAACGCAAAACACCGTCGACGATATACTGAAGGAATTACGCCAGCGCGCTAAACTGTACGGTGATGAGGATGATGTGTCCAATCTGCAGGTGGTTGGTATACATATTCGTGAGGAAGATGCGCTCCCATTCGAGTACTACTACCGTGCCATCACGTTTCAACGAAAGATGCACGATACTGGCATGCTGTTGTTTTTGGTCGTATGTGAAAATCCGGACAGTTCGACATGCAATACGTTGAACGCACAGAGCGAGAAAATTGAAGTTATTGCAGAGCACGACGAACCAGATGTGGACTTTGCGTTAATGATGGCCTGCAATCACACTATCGTATCGAATGAGCGTGACATATTTCCGCCATTGCTACGTGGGGTAGGAAATACGGTGGTGTTTGGCCAGCAGAACGACGATAATCGGTACGTGAACGAACTGGCGAGCTATCTGGAGAATTGGTTCAGTATTGTTTAGTGTAAATACGTCTTTTTGATTATAACAGACAATAAACGAATGTGTTATAATGTATGACAATTGTGAGCACGGAACGACAAAGTTTGCGAGTTTATTAGATCAATTGTAATTTGGCCCAGTACTTCTCTTGACAAGAAATGTGACTAAGACCAAAAGAGACATGACTAAGTAGGTTAAGTAAAACAAAATCAAGCCTAAACTTCAAAATACTTCACATGAAAAACCAGACTTCTTTTAAAAAATTACTACGTTTTTCTGATGCGTATTGTTTTACTCTACATGATCTTGGATTCACTTTTTATTATAAAATATACAACCAGGACGAATAAAAAAAAGGAAAAGTTTCTAACATATCGTGTAAAATAATATCTCAGCGCTTCACAGTTTAATCGATAGCTCAATCATTGAAAAGTTGTATCGAACAAGACAGATGGAACAGACGGACGTGGATTCGCAATGATGACTGTTTAACAATGTACCAGTTTGGAAGTTGAAGATTAGAATATATTTTATCTTAATTTCTCCCATTTCTAGCGGTGGTTTTTTTCTATAATTTATACATTTTTCTTCAATTGAAGAAACATTGAATACTACAGATTCCATTTGCGTTCAAATCCGATTTTTAAAGTTTCTCTGTATCAAACATTTCTACCGAGGAGCTGTTTACATAATTGTAGCGAGGTTTAATCCCCAGGGGTACAATAATAGCTAGATATTTCCTTCACCGTCTCTATCGTTGCTGTACGCGACAATAGTATTGCACATTTTTCTCGACGCGCTGCATTTGTTGTAGTTAACCTTATTTATAATAATTGGTGTTATTGATTACCCAAGGCATCCGTCTTCGGGTCAACGCTTCGTGTTCATGCTAAAACGGACTTGGTTTGAAACTGGAGCTAAATAAACAATATTTTCGATTTGGCCGTCATGAAAATGTATCGTATATGATAGATATCGGGTGATGCGTTTACGAGGCGATCATGTAATGCATGAAAAAAAAAATCGAACAGGATTTAAATTAGCACAATAAGGAATATTTTGATACATTCCTAACACAACAGATCATTAGAAAAGGAAATCGAACAACACAATAGAACGAAAACAGGTTTCAAATGTACCTTTTTTTTCAAATCATGAATTTCTATGCCCTTTACATGTTTACACAGAAAATTTGAAAGGTCCTTATAATAAACAAAAGAATCCTTTTCATACGTTTAAACATATATATAACCAGTCTGTTTATTGTCTCCTCAACAAGAATATAAATCTGATATTTAATGGAAGTTTTCCATTTCTAGGAAGAAGCAGAATCACAGATTTAGTATTCTTTACTATTTCACAGATATTTAACGTCTTAGAATTATAACCACAATCAATACGACTTTGTTCCAGTGCTTTTGTTTGGCCGTTCTGGCAGCTTTTTGAAGCTTTTTGGCTCGTTCAGTTGAACATCATTGACGCTGAGCGTTATTCCTACTTGCGCGAGGTAGTATGTAACCATGATATACGTCTGCAAATAAAAGCAAATGATTAATTTTCGTTGTTCTTTCCCCCAATGCTCGACAGAAATTACTTGTGCTGCTTGTATAGGTGTGAAAAATTTATCAAATGCAATTATCCCATCAGATATAACGAATAAGATGCTGGCAATGCCGCATGCAAGCCTTGAATAGTTCTGGAATAAAGGATAATTCAGTTTATTTGTTTGAGAAGTTTGAGTAAATTTGAGAGCGTGAGAGTGAGCATACCTGTGATCCTTCAATACGAGCTAAAGATCTCCAACACATGGTCAATAATAAGGTGGCATAAAATGGAAGACATACTTTTATCAACGGTTTCAAATTCCCAAAGAACACAGCAGTGGCTACAAAACAAAGAAATAATTATTACAAAATTATGGTAAATAATCTCCATTAATATTTCTTGGTACTTCAGGCTAACCATAATAGTGACGGCAAAAATGTGAGAACACATTTTAGGTGTTTTTAAAGCAAACAAGATGAATACCGTAATGAAGAACGTACGACAAAAAAAAAAAACTGGTGAGGTATTTTTATATCTGACCCGAAAGAAAGTTTCTATATGCAAAACACCTCGCGAACCAAAATAAATATGATATCACCGCTTTGCAGAGATTTGTAGTTAAAACAGTATCTCTTTAAAGAACCACATCTCTGCAAAATAATTTGATACACAACGGCCCGAATGGGATTTGATCCCCAGCCCTACCCCATCACCGTTATCATTTTGAATAAATTTCGACAACCGGTGCAGTTTCACACTGTTTGCTTAAAATTAATTAAGGGGTTTAAGTGCAACACTCTTGCAAAGTATTTTTCTGAAACTGTACTTGACTGATATTATGTTTTGCTCCCTAATTGAGCGTGTGAGCATAATAATAACTTCAATAACTAATAAAAAAGCGTACTCAAAACTTACCTAAAAATCCTAATAAGTATAAGATCAAACCAATCAATGGCTTCAGCGGTTTCATACCAAATGCTGATATATAAAATACTTGGGCAATTCCAAACGCACCCATACCAGCTTCGAACAGATCATAGTTCAGTAGAAAATCTCCCAAGGAAGAAAACAAAAGTCCATACAAGATGCGTTTCTGGTATTGTATCCTAAAAAGACAAAGATAATATTGGAATGCACGTTAGAACATATTAATATTAAGACGAGTTGAAATAACGTACGTTTTGGCATTCTTTGCAGTGGTCAGCATGACGAAAAATAATAAACTAAATATTGGCATGCATTTTAGCACAGTTGATGGAGTACTGCCACGATCCGTGTGTTGAATGAGTGAAAAATAAAGTACTACCGTTGTTATAAACGGTATCAACTTCGCAATGGTTGAATTATCCTAAAAAAATAAACAGACATAATAGAAACAAAAGAGAGGTTATTATACTAAAAAAGGAAGATAGCTGCCATTGAAAAAACATGCAGGATTTACTGAATTTTACTTTATAAAATACAATACGACTACGTGGCCGTAATAATGGAGTAAATAAATGAATTTGATTTTTAAACAATTCAATAAAAAAATTGTTTGAAAATTGAGTAAAGTTTTACAACAGGTGAAATAAATTTAACAATTTATCCACTTAGTTTTGGTGTTCAGTTTGAGATTCAGTACATGATGTAAAAGATCAATAAGTAAAGAAAACCCGCTTTGACTTAACGGTTTACGAGCGATTGCTGTAATCTTGGATTGGGAATAGAACTTTGGAGCAAATTTTGAAAGGGGATTGCGAGGTGATAAGATTACAGCGAATACTTACATTTTTGTCGATAGCACTTTGCGCCATAATTATTGTTATCGCACCGTTGTTGATTGCTGCACGGTTAAGTTCCTTTTTATTCGCCTATGGATTTGTTGTAATGTGGAAATGCGACGAGGTCCTAAAATGAAATAATGTTCAGTACAGTTAATATTTTGCTGCATTCCATTATTCTTCTACTAGTTCTTAAACAAAAACAAACGGCTTTTATCGACACATGATAGCGAAATAGTTTTCTACGAAAAAATGTTTTTTTCAAACAATCACTACACTGAGGAAACAATCTAGTATGCAGAAACTAAACATGGTCAGCTACATGCTTCGCTAATGAGATGAAGAAAGTACAATTGATGGATGTGTTACTAACACTAATGCACGGTTTAATTGTTACTTGCTGAATACATGATATTAAACACAATAGCATTAACGAAATAGAAATATGCAAGTATGCTGTTATGCTGCTAGTTCTACTAAACTTTCTCCGTACAACGCTTAACACAGTAGCCAATCTTTGCTTCAATTACCAATTGAATACGAATCGCCAACTTGACCAATTTCATAAACACAACCGAACAGCACCGCATTCAATTTAACACTTAAGATGAGCTACTGCGATAGGTGCAGAGGTCAACTTTGTGATCGGTCAAAAATAAAATGCGAATGATTCTGATAACAGAGTAACATTATCACAACGTAAAGCACATTATTTTTATTGCTATTTTCAGACCAACGTTGAGGAATAGCATTCCCACATCAGGGATTATATGTAGTAATCTTTAAGATAAGAATAGTTTGAATCTATAGAGGGTAAGTTGCACAATCATCTTCACAGCTGATCAATGAAATCAGCAAAACTTAACTAAGTGTAACTATAACAAACGTACAGTAAAGTAACTAAACAGATTTACACATTGAACAGAATGCCAAACAACCTATCACTAAAGCAAATGGTTTGGACACAAATAACGGAAAAGCACAATACAACAGCACTTAAAAACATTTATTTGCGGAACAGTAACACAAGAAACAGCACCATTTTCAATGTGCTAAAGCGGTAAAATAAATTTAGAGGATTTACAATACAAAGCACATAAAGCAAACAAATTGATCCTAGGTTTGTTTACATTAATTTTGACAAAAGTTTTTGGAGCATTTCTTTTGACAAGTGTGCCATGAATCCCAAGTAACAAATTTAGGTACGGATACATACCTAGGATAGGAGCATGCGCGAATGTATCGGAAAAAACTGTTCTGTACCGTGAAAGATTCACATTTAATTGAATGAATTGCACCGTTTTGTTATCAATATTCGGTTCATAGAGTGTACAAACTAATCGCTGGTTGATAGAAAAAGTGCATTTCTTTGCTGTCAAACTGGCAAAAAAATTTCTCTGTTTCTATTTGATTTTAGCGGTACGGGATATCTTGTTCAATAGTAACCTTGCTTGAACTGCGCTGTCGCTGTGGCAGGCTTGACAAGAAAATAAATGCTGTTTACATAAAAACAACTTTGCGGCTTTCTCGAATTCTATTGCACAATACAAGAAGAAGAAACAACGCCAAAACAACAGTGTTTTTCGTTTGAGTTGTTTGCAGAATAAGAAAACATTAAAATGCTGGCTGCGAATTGTTAATAAAGTTTATCATTAACAACTTTATCAACTCTAGCGCAGTGTAAGCTATTGTGATAATGGTGATGTTTCGTGAGTAAGAAAAGGTAAACTGTTGAAACATCAACACCACAATCAACAAAGGACGAAATGGCTCGTAAACCAGAAACACAATTACAAAACACTCCGGTGGATGTAATATCTGCCGTGAGGTTCTCACCTAAAATAAATAAATTTTTGCTGGTTTCTTCGTGGGACACTACAGTACGTCTGTATGATGTGGCTAGCAATACCTTACGACAAAAATTTATTCACTCTTCACCGGTACTTGACTGTGCTTTTCTGGTAAGAACATACCTGTCGGCTTGCGTACAAATGTTACATTAATTTACCCCACGATATTGTTTACAGAACTCTACGAAAACGATCAGCGGTAGCCTGGATAACGTTGTAAAATTGTACGACCTCAACGCGAACGTGGAAGCTACACTGGGCAGTCACAACGCAGGAGTAAAATGTGTAGAATATTCGGCAAAGCTGAATGCTATCCTTACAGGCAGCTGGGACCGTACGGTAAAACTTTGGGACGTTCGGGAAAAAGAATGCGTGGGCACATACGAACAAAGTAATGGTAAGGTTTACTCGATGAGCAGCATCGATGAGAAGCTTGTGGTAGCCACTTCGGAGCGCAAGGTGTTGATATGGGATCTACGCAAGATGGACAGCTATATCGAGCGACGAGAGTCTTCATTAAAGTACCAAACTCGCGCTGTTCGATGTTTCCCGAACAAGGAAGGCTATGTGATGAGCTCAATCGAAGGAAGAGTGGCAGTAGAATATTTCGATCCCAATCCTGAGGTGCAGAAGAAGAAATTTGCTTTCAAGTGTCACCGTGCAAAGGAAAACGATATTGAGCTTATCTATCCGGTGAATGCCATCAGCTTCCACAGCGTTTACAACACGTTTGCCACCGGTGGGTCAGACGGTTACGTTAATATATGGGATGGATTCAACAAGAAACGGTTGTGCCAGTTTCATTTGTACGATAGTTCGATTTCAAGCTTGTGCTTCAGTGATGATGGTAGCACGTTGGCAATTGCGTGCTCCTACATGGATGAAGCGGAGAATGCTCCGCAGCCACCACCACAACCGACTCTCTACGTTCGCTACGTGAATGAACAAGAAACCCGACCCAAATAATTATTGTAAGACACTTGATTTCTATTAATTTGGGATCGTCTTTACTTGTTTAATCAAATTAGAGTTGTATTAAACGCATATGATCGGTTTATTAGTTTATAGAGACTATAAGTCAATAGACTTCATTCGTCTCTTGCATATGATTGGGGTTCGGTATATGATACGAATACCTACTGCAACAATGAAAAAACCCGTCACTCAAGAATCGTTTTAATCAAACGTTCTATTTATTTATTTCTAATTGGAGTAATTGTGTTTGTTGCAAGTGTTTTGAATTATATTACCAATTGTTTTTCTTTTGAAAAAATAGTTCTCCAAAGAACTGTTGTACAGCTAGGGAATTGTGCTAGCTTTGGGTTAAGTTTTTCGATTCTTCGCAGTATTTGTTAGCCCAAACGGTTATACTTTATTATACGAAAAAGTATCTATTGAATATTAGATAGCGGTGCTGCTCTATGTTTTAAACATTATTCGTTACACGTACAAACTTTTTGCACTTCTCACATAAAATTATTTCATAATTAGTTGTAGTAGATAAGATTCAAGATGTAGATTTCAGCTCTCCTTAAAGTATGTTTTATTTGTGTTTTTTAAATATACGAGATGAATAAAAATAATTTAGAATTTGATAAAGAAAAATTGCTTAACTTTAACCTTGTGCTCTAGTAAAGAAAACGACGCAATATATCGGCATTGTAATTAAAATTTTTATTGAACCACCTTCTAGGTCATGTTTTCCATTTCATTTATCCTGTTCTGAAAATCTACGACTGGGGTCCAATATTACGTTGCAGGACAACTGAAACTTCTTTTGGAAACTACTGCTATTGGGAATCCTTTTACCACCACTTTAATATAAGTAGAACATAACAATCTGCTCATACCTCTGTTCTACATTCTATTACTCTACATTTCTACATGATCGCCAATGCGGGCAGAAGAAGATCTTCAGGGCTCTTGGATGAATTTGTTTGTAGCGCATTTGAGACTTCAATTACAATGATTACTTTGTGTTGGCTTGAACGGAGATCCTCCCGATTTGAAATCATATACATTAATTATTTAATGTTCAAAATAACGTTGACCTTTCAACACGTTCCTCGCGGGTGAAGCGATAGGAAGGTGCCCGTCGATAACATCACGAAACTATGTAGGCGTCTCCTTGGAATGGATATCAGCGCCTTTATTACGTATATATCACATGTTCCTGGTATGATACGAGTTACTCAGTTTTCCTGCGCGTCAAGCTCGAGTAGATGCCACACATTCGCCGCTCGATTTTAGAAATCGCCTAATCGATCTTAGTCCGCCAGATAGTTTAAAAGTTGGCTATCGTATCATGGTAGCCTAATTCGGCAGTATCAGTTGATGCATTCTGTTGTACATCAGGACCCATAGCACGATAATCTAACTCTGTGGAACTCACTGTCTCGGATTACTGATCTGCTGAACTATCATACTTCGGCACATAGTTACCGGAATATTCCGGAATAACTAAGTAGGCATTACGCAGTGCTCTGGTCATTTCTTCCAAACTATTTTTGCCAGATATGTTTTTCGCGACGAGGATGGCGAACGCATAGAACCGCCCTTTACGATGGTATCTTTTCTTTGGTGGATTTGCACGGTCTACAATGAATGACTTCAGTTGTTGGATCTGGTGCCTACACCGAAACCGGAATTGATGCTCAGGTAGGCATTGGTTATGTTCCAGAAGGACTCAGAAGTTTACTCAGATTTCGTACAAGCACAGCAGACATAACTTGCTTACTAGACTTAATTTTACTACGTATTCAAAGAGCTAGTACTTGCTACATATAAATGGCACTGATGCGATTTAGTATCCTTAATGTCTTAATGTGAGTGTAACTTCTATTGCAAAGAGGCTTTTTTTAGTGTTAGGAACTTGTCTCACAAACTAGGTGATTCGTTCTAAAATACTCATTAAAAAAATTGTATTTATTATAAAAATATCTATAAGTACATACCATAATAACTTTGAACTCAATTCTAAGTTGAGAATATCACTGTACTAAATAAAATATGTTTGTCCAGTTTTGGAGTAGGACTAAAGGAGGATTTACAGGTTTTTGCTAGGGTCTATAACTATAAGCCGCAAACATGTATTCCAACAATGAGCTCAGTTTTTCAGTTTCAGCTTTTTTGAAACTAATTTTATTTACGGTAAATAATTGATTGACGCGGTAACAATTACTGTCAGTTAACGCATATATTTATTCGATACCAAATATGCTCCAAATTGGTTGAGCTATGCACAAATTTTCTCGCCTAACGATTTTCTGCCCCAACGATTCCTACGTATGCGAGACTGATATCAGGTTTTCAATTAGCGCTTGTCCACGTGCTCTCAATTTCGAACCCACGTTTGGCGTGGGTGCGATTCTCCGTTTCGTTGCCGGCTAGTGGTAATCTGTCAATCGTACATCATAACTATAATTTTTCGTTCGTACGATTTGTTGTTGTTGTTTGATTATTTTATAGAGACTTTGGGCTCTATAGCCTCATTCGCCTCGTTGTCATTAACTATTATTTTTCTGAAATAGAAGGTATGGTGCTATTATTTTTTAGACATATTGTAATTTAAGTGTAAAATTTTGTACTTTAAGCTACCTTTTTTAAACTATATACTAAATATGTAACTAAATATGTAAACTAAATATTGTAAACTATTTAACATTTCACATTGCCACAGTAAAATCGACGCTTATGCTATGTGCCGGCGGAACTTAGTTATTCATTTTCATATATCCCCAAAGATTCATTCATTTTTCGCTGGTTGTTCGTTAGATGGAAACCGCAAAGATAAAAAAGAATCGTTGCGAAACAGCTGAAACACCTGCAAACATGACTGCTCGCTGGCCACACATCAGTAAAACAAATTTAACATACATCTTTACGCTTTGGATTACATTTTCCACTAGGCCCCGTTTTGGGAGTTTCTCCTGTTTATCATAGCATAGCTGTGTCTAGCGTAGGATCCAGACAGGTTAACTAGGTTGTGTTCAATGCGGCCGCATGGCGACAGAAAAACCAGTGCCGGAGGCTGTTCTGATTCAATACACTAGTGATTGCAAATTGTTTCTAGAAGCTTAAGTTGAGGAATGATTTTGTTCACATCGTTCTTGGGTTTTCGTTTTTCCCCTTACCGTATAGGTGACTTTTTCCGTGTTTTATTTTTCGTTGCTTCGCTATTGTGAAGCAATCTGTATGAAGTAAATCGATGATAGTCTGTGTTTCTTTGTGTGAAAGCGAATACATTTATATGCAAATTTCGTTCCTGAACAACTCTGAAATTGTTAGATATTGTAATATGTTTTTTTTTCGTCGCTCCCTTTTATTCGTTTTCACCAGTAAAAACCAATCTTTACACAAGGTTTTTGTGTAACGTTCCTGTTCAGTTGCGATAGGGCTTTTTAAATTTCGTAAATATATACGTCATGAATGCGGGATACCACTAACAGTGGAACCAATAATGTTTATTGCAATTTGTTGACTGCAGTCAATTTAAATAACAAAACTAAAACGCTAACTTCAGATCATCAGTTGAGGTAAGATAGAGATAACTGTAACGATAATGTTTAAAAATAAACAATACTTTGCAAGAATGGTGTGATCAAGATGTTTCTTTTTGTACAATGCACTACAGAGAGGATGATTTCAAAATTATTCGTGAGTTTAGTTATGTAAATTATAATAACTTCTTTATCATTGTTCTAAAATCCGACTTCTTCACACAACTACTACTTAGCATAGCGTATACTTACATCGATCAAGTATACGAAAACAAACTTACGTTTATATTAACCCTTAACTATAACTATCATTACATAACCTAACCTGTATT